>BSUD01000003.1:8079608-8111657 GCA_033239045.1 Fagopyrum esculentum
ATATATAAACATATGGTATACTAATATCATATTAGTGATAGTGGACCTTATAGCTAAGATGATAGAAAGCTATCATCGCCCCATAGACAACGCCTTTTGACTTAAGATAGTATACATACGAAGATAAGAATGCTCAAGTTATCGAGTTGAGCATCAAGTTTACACAAACACCCTGTGATTTCCCGGACTCCTTTAAGAGGACGTCGAAGAAGAAGATTAGAGATGGCGTAACGAAGGACAAACAAGTGGAGGAGAACCTCGAGTCAACTTAATCAAAACCAAGATGGAAGCTATACAAATAGTGAAGCGATCTGAAGTGGTAGGGAGTGGTTTCAAGGAAGCGATGATGAGTAACAATGAAGTGAACTAGAGACAATGAACTTAAAGTTTTTCCAAGTACGGTGCCGATGAACTCAAGGTGCAAATCAAGTAGAGAGGACTACATTCTCGCTTGAGAATAAAAGTGGCGTCTTAAGTAAGACGAGTTTCAATAGGCGCTCCTAAGTATGAGAGTCAAGATGAAAAGAGTGCTCCAAGAATTTGAAAAGATTGACGAGAACCGGAAGTTAAGCTTACAGGAGGTACCAGAGGGTGTAGTGACGATCTTTGCGAGATTCTAAGCGGGTAACTTATTCAGAAATATGAGAGATTACGGGAAGAAACGCACGGTGGAAGTTTGCGTGGTAGAGTTTCTTTAGTGGAGTCAACTGGTTTCTGTTGTGGTGATAAGCCTAAACAACGCCAAGAAAGAGAAAGCATGTGTAGATGATGATTTCAAGAAGATGAAAGATTAGGCAAGGAGATGGATGGAAGAACTTAAGTTATCAACCAAGAAGGATGCGAATGGAGGCTAATTAATGTCAAAATATTTGAGGAGTGCATTTGCTAAACATTATGTGAAGAGCGGTTAAGCCTATAAAGGTGGGACATATGAGACGAGAGTGGGGTAGGTACGGTTATCTTACAGAAGCGGAAGAAAGAGAGGAGCGTAGAAAGAGCTAACGGAGTTGAAGCAGTGTAAAATGAGCTAGTGGAGTTAAGACAAAGTACCCCGAGAGGGTATCCTTCAGGAGTGAGGTAACATGGAAGTATGGTAGGAGGATAAGTCGTTAACTTCGGAGAAGGTCAGATACAAGTTAATAAGTGACAACTGAGAACGCACAAGTGCAGGTTGTTTATTGATGTGTGTACATGGGAAGAGTAAACAAGACTATGAGAACATATAGGATTGGGAGCAAGAGCTTGGAGTATTCGTGGCGAATCAATGTCAATAGTAAGGAGGTATGGGATTGACATATGGAGGAACGCCACGGGTTACAACTTTTAAGGTTTGATCACGGTAAGGGGAGCTAGTGGATCAACCTTAAGATGAGACTTTCATTGTAGTTGTACATAGAATACCGAGAAATACATAAGGTGACCACCAATAGTAAGGGAAGACTGAAGTTTTGAAGTAAAGTCGATGTGAGATGTACAGGAAGTACATGAAAGATTGAGGATAGAACCTCTACGGTCGATTGGACGTTACATAAGAAAAGGGAGTAAGTGCTACACCTACTCGAAGGAATGATGCGAGCTTTAGTAGAATACGAAGAAGGTAATACTAATATATTATAAGGCGTGATTAAGTCCTGCAGTGAGGACCTTTATGACTTCACATAAGTGTGAAACCTTAAAAAAAAAGTATTATTAGAGCAGGTATCCTGAGTGTTGGAGATGAAGGATCTTTGAAAGAGGGCGGTGAACATTGTAGCTAAAGAAGTATTAAACCATGTGTTCGATGAAAGTCACCTCAACAGATCGTGGTGGACCACTTGACCAATGTTAAGACAAGATTATGTCGATATCTTACGATATGTGAGGGTAGAAGAAAAGCTAGAACCCTAGATAGAACGGATTTCAATGCATCGGGAGATGGATTTACCATTAAGAAGATTTGAAGTTCACGTTGGAAGAGTATCTTGAACTCTTGATTTGAAGTTTATGTTGGAAGTGTATCTTGAATTCTTAATTTGAAGTTATTATAGAGGACACCAGTTTGCGAGAGAGAGACGGTTATCTCCGTTGTACATCGATTTCTATAAGTTGAGCAAGATGACAATGAAGAACCAGTATCCCTTACACCGAAGGAGAGATCTACTCGATCAACTACAAGGGTCAGTAGTCTCTTCTAAGATTAAGTTAAGATTTGATTATTACCGTTTGAGAATTAGAGACTCAGATATTGCGAATACGGCATTCCGGACCAACCTGGGTCACTATGAGTAGTAGTTACTCCATATGGGCTTACTAGCACCAATTATGGTAACCTACTACGAATGACAATGAAATATTAAATGGGACAAAGAATTGACAATAGAGTTTTGAGAGTAGAGGGAATTCATGGGTGCAACTGTTTTAATTTACCTGGAGGTATTATGGGTTTGAAGTGTACAAGTGGTTTTTCAAGACCAGGTCTTGATCGAGTATTGAGGAGCGGTGTAAAGTAATAGCATACGTGTCTTGTTAGTAGAAGAAAGTATGGAGTAAAGTGCTTCCTTTGCTACTTGGAATTGAAACAAGTATTGAAGAAACATAACATCAAAGTTTGGTTTGACAAGAACCAAAGCCAGTAGTGTAGATTGGAAGTTCGATCTTCTTTGGTGCTGCATTGAGAAAGACCCGAGATGGAAGTTGAGATCCGGTATATCGACCTTTTTGAGATCTTAGCGCGAGTCGGAGAAGTGATTTAAAAATTGGCGTTGCCGCCAAGAGTAGAGAGGGTTCACCTGGTGTTTCATGTGTATCAATCTAGGAAGTACAAGTATGACTCGAGAAGTTTTGCCGGTCTTGATGAGTTAGTGGTGTAATATAACCAATGAGGCTAATAGGAAGTCGGAGGATAGTATCTTTGGTTGAGCTTTACGCTGAGCTAGTAGTGTTGATAGATCAAAGGGTTGGACCTAGTTCTTCCCTTAGTTGTGTATATGTGTGATGTTATATGTTGTTTGTGCCCCGTGCGGGAATGGGTTTTATGACCGGTGATAGTTTTATTGCGATGGTGGTTGGAGCAGTTGTAGCATATATAGATTAGAAGGATTCAGCCTTAATCGAGTGAGAGTTCATACCTCGGCCTTAGGGACCGAGAAGTTCGACGTGTGGCAAGTTTCGGGACGAAACTTGTATTTAGGGGATCTAATGTAACGCCCCAAATTTTGGGCGTGTTCTCGATATTTATCTTTCCGTATATTTATTGATATTTTAATAGTTTAAATATTTGTACGAGTATTATAACGTCGTAGATTAAATTTTACGAGTATATATATGTATGTATCAGTATATTTCATATTCATATATAATCTGTTTTAAATTATTAATTTAATCTCGTCCATATTTTACGAGAACGATTTCTATATCGGAAATCAACTATTACAATTATATTTACATATATTTGATTTATATATATATTTTCCAAAAATTATTTAAAGAAAAGTACGGAAAGTTTTCGGACCCGGTATTTTTTTAAAACGAGTGTATATTGTATTCATTTATTTTGTTATATATTTTTTTTTTCATTTATTTTATTTCAATTTCTTTCTTTCCTTCCCTTCCGTCATGTGGCGCCTGTGGCGTATTCCCGCTCAAGGAGGTGGTCAAGAGGCCCGACCCCTCGCTACCCCTGCAACCGACATGCCGTCTCCTCGTTTCCCCCTCTGCACTGCAGCCTGCAACCCTTGAAATCGGACCCTTCGACCCCTTCTTTGCCCCTTTGGTCTCCTATCTCCCAGCCTGCCCTCCTTCCATTCTCTCCCCATCTCCAGATCTCATTTCTCTCTACACCTTTTGGGAACTAACGCAGAGGAGAGCTGCACATTTCGGGACCCACCGGAGAAGAGATCTGCAAGACCTGGGAACCGCCGTAAAGAAGAGATGTCGCCTCCACGTCGCCGCCTTGGGCAATCGGAGCACCAGCAGGCCGACAACGCTGCTTCTCGTTTTCCCTGCTCTCCGCTCTTTTCTGTCGCAAGGGGAGACAACAGTTGCCGCCGGAGATGGGCATCCGCTAGCCGGATATTGGGCCGCCGCTAGCCGCCGACACCGCCGCTCCCTCCTCCGCTGCATTGCCGCCGGATGCTCCTCTGTTCCCCTGCTGCGTGTGTATCGCAAGGTTGAAGATACAACCTTTCATATTCTGTAAATGGCCCCTTTGTTTGGTTTAATTACATATTTGTACCCATATTATTGTTTTGCAGTTTTGACCCAACTTTTTGATTTTTATCAATTATACACTGCTGGAATTAATTACAGAAAACGGCCCAAGGACTTAATTACGAATAATATCCCATGTTTATAAAATTGTATTAATTGCCGGAAAATGTATTACGGGTTTTAAACTTGGATTTTACTTCGAGATTTACTCTTATATTTATATATACTATATATTTTGTCCTTTGTTGGATTAAATTTGGTTTATGGCTCAAAGTTTTAATTGCGGTTTATGACCATGTTTTATATATTGGATAATTTACCCCGAAAGTGTTTTAATGACTTTAACTCGGTTTTTAGTACGAGGTTTATTCTTATTATAGGTTATATACTATGCCTAAACTTAGCGTTACGCTAAATTTGTTTAGTTTGGTCTTAGGTCTGGAAGCGCCCGACAAAGACCAACGAACCCTTTCTCGACATCCGTAGATCGTCTTCCGCCTTTGACCTCGTGTGAGTATCTTCTCCCTCGTTCTAGTTATGCTTAGTTGTAGAATCATGCTAGGTTGAATCTAGCATAACTTAGAGTGAATGTCAAGTAATGACTTTGAGCTTTAGGTGAAGATTTGAGTATGGTTTGAACGTGCTAAGGATTGAGGTGTGTATATCATGTGAGCTTTGTTGAAGTTGTGAGTATATGTTGGTTGAGATTGCGGAGTTTAGGATGAGTGTATCCTAGATTATGAGAGTGCATGACCTAGTAAGATGATATAGGACTAGAAGTCTAAGGACTTCTAGCTTGTGAGTAGTTGTTGATTATCGTGCCTTGTCTTGAACAGGCTTTGGTTATATTCCTTCGGAGAGTGATTCGGTTTCGTTTAGCTTTGAGACGAGGTAAGTCCTGGGACTTACTTAGCCGCTTTTATGCCTTATTTGGATATATATGGTGGTGTGTGTTTACCGCTTTTAAACATGAAAATGGACTAGGATTTACTTGACCTTATTTATTGGCCCATCGTTACTACTATTATTATTATCGGGCGGTGACATCACCGCTCAGTTTCCCGAGGGAGACTGGGGGGATCTCTGCGACCAGGCCATACACGGTATACGGGCGGGCTTCTTCATCACTCCCTCAGGGTATACGGGTTGGGCGCCGCCACACTCCTGTTGGTTACACGGGGACAAAGGCGAGAGTTATAAGACTCTCGTGTCACACTTGAACGAATGAATTAGATATGGAATAACATAAAAAGATAATAAGTTACAGATGTGTATGTTTATAATCATGTTGTGTGTTTGTGTTCCTATGTGTGTTTGTGTCATATTATTCTTATAATGCCTAGAATGTGAGCTAACGGTTTTATACCGATTGTTGTAGTTGATGTGCAGGATAGGATGTGGCCGAGTGATCCGGAGGAGTGGGCAGCCGGGGTTCCGTACATCTTAGGTTGTTTTGGGTTTTGGAGTCTTTGTGTTGTTGTTATTATATATTATGTTGATGTTGTTGTAAGGACGGCTGAAGTCTTTTCTTTCTTTTATTTTCGGGTTTCATAACATTGCATAAAAATGTATTTCGGTTTTGGCCTTTATTTGTGCCTTGTTGCAAGATCCGGTGAAATTGTTGTCAGGCTAAGGGTCGGGACCCATTGTGAGGCCCCAACCCGTAGCATCTCGAGTCCC
Source organism: Fagopyrum esculentum (assembly GCA_033239045.1). Classification (NCBI taxonomy): domain Eukaryota; kingdom Viridiplantae; phylum Streptophyta; class Magnoliopsida; order Caryophyllales; family Polygonaceae; genus Fagopyrum; species Fagopyrum esculentum. The sequence continues at coordinate 8,085,477 of BSUD01000003.1, forward strand.
GCGGATTCGGGGTGTTACAACAGGCAACTGAGTGGTTACAGTTTACAGAGCGAGTGGTTTATAAAGAGTCGAGCGTTATAACAGGTAAGTCCTTTGGGCTTACTTAGCTGACTTCTAAATATGAGTATAAATGATGATGGTGGTGTGTGATTGAAATGTTAGAGAGATAGGTTGTGATATATAATTACCGACCTATATTTTGGCCTAAGAGTAACGGGCGGTGGCATTCTGCTCAGTAGCTCGCGGGGCGCTGGGGGTTTCTTTCGGGACTAGTCCATACATGGTTTGTAGTGATGCTACCAGTGAAAGTCAGCTAGACCTACACCAGTTGGATAAGGAACGGAGGCGAGAACTAATAATAGTTCTCGTGCCACAACTTAAATTGAATAATGTGAATCATTTAAATAATAGATAATAAACGGTTGAGTGTCAGCATGATGTTTGTTTATTTTTGTTTCTGCGTGTGCTTGTGCTGTTATCATTTTGCTTATATTTGGATAGTTAGCTAACTGTTGATATGTTGTTTAGATTTGACACAGGTTAGAGCAGATGCCGAGTGATCCAGACGGTAGTGGTCAGCCGGGGTGTCGTACTTTAGGACGTTTTACAGTTTTTGCATTTGTGGGTTTTACAGTTGAACATTGTTTCCTTTCGTACTTTGTTATATTCCGTTTTCCGGCTGTAGTCGATCTGGTCACATTCATGCATTATTAAGAACTATTTTATGATTTCTGATTTTCCTTATCTGTGCCTTGTTGTAAGATCTCGTTAAGTTGTTGTCAAACTAAGGTCGGGACCCACTGTGCGGTCCTAACCAGTAACTCCCTAAGTTGTAAAACTTGGGGTGTTACAACATGGTATCAGAGCTCTAGGTTGGCAACAATGGCACTTGAATCTTCTAAAATGGTCATATAAGTAAATAAACAGAACCCGAAAAGGGTCTGAGTTTTCCAAAGAAAATTTTTGGTTTTAAAATGCATACAGAGTCGGGTCGGGATAGAAAGTACGGATGACCACCACTACCTCTGCGGATCTCGGTATTCTTAGAATAATTATAGACTTGTACTATTATGATAGATTAGCTAGTTTATAACCGTAGTTATTACTATTCGTGCAGATGGCACGTACTAGGGTTGCACAAGTGACTAGCCGAGGTAGGGGTCGTCCCCCCCTTCCCCCAGTCAGACAGGATCGAGCTGATAGCACCCCTACTGTTAGAGGGCGTGGTCGTGGGGGTAGACCTCCACTAGGGAGAGGTCGAGGATGAGTTCCTCGAGATGACCCACCTGCAGCAAGCATACCAGAGGTTGCTGTAGAAGAAGTAGCTGAGAGTGTAGGCCCCGAGGTCAGGCCAGAGACCGCCGCTAGGTCTGGAGAGCAAGGAGCATGTTCTACTGAGTCAGGACGTGTTTCTATTGGAGCATCGGAGTATAGGGAGTTCAGAGCCTATGTTGAGCGCAGGGAAGAAGCTGCCAGAGTGGAGAGGCTTACTCAGGTACCACCAGTGGTACCGGCTAGGTCAGCTCAGGTGACACAGGGAGTGTCTCAGGTGCCGGCTGTATCTGAGAGGAGGGCTGATGTTGATAGAGCACCTACTGGGTCCAAAGCACCGAGACCGGATGAGTGGTTGAAGGCTTTCAACTCTCAGAAGGTCCCCTCATTCAGCGGAGAGATAGGGCTAGAGGTGGAGCACTGGATAGGGAAGATTGAGACTGCTTTGGAGGCAATACGTTGCCCCGTGGATCGACAGGTAGATTTGATACAGACCTGCTTCACAGATGATGCTCATTCATGGTGGCGTACCATTCGTGGCCGAGTCACCAGCTGGGAGCAGATGAGGAACATTGTTAGAGATAGGTACTGCCCAGTTTCGCTGAGGAGGGAGAGATTCCAGGATTTCATTGAGGCGGGATTTGAGGATATCCCGATTGCTGCAGCCATAAAGAAGTTTCAGAAAGAGTTGACTTTGCTTGGACCATTTGCACCTCCAAAAGAGCAGCATGTTTATCTTTTCTCCAGGAGGTTGAGGGAGAGTACCCGATCCTACCTGGCTGGATTCCGCTGTGAGACCTTGTCTGATTATCAGGATAGGGCCTCTGCTTATGAGAGAGATAGGCCAGCTTCTAGGAAAGCAGCTCAGTGTAGTGAGCCGGATAAGCGGCAGAGGACAGGACATGCTGTTAGCAGTGCAGCAGTAGCAGGTTATGGTCGAGGACAGACTCAGGGGAGGTCCAGCTACCACTCTACAGTTCGGACTCCCGGTGGGGATCGACAGTGCTTTAACTGTGGTGGCCGTGATCACATTAAGACGGACTGCCCGAAACCACCGGTTGCTTGCTTCACTTGTGGGAAGCCGGGACACAGGGCTACTTTCTACCGTCAGGGCAAGGCTTCTTCTCAACAGGGATCTTCTCCTGCAGGTGCTGAGAAGAGTGTATAGAGACCCCCTCAGTACCGAGCTCCGAGTCAGCAGCAACAGCAGTACCGGGCTCCAGGACATCCTGCTTCATACAGTACTGCACAGGGATCAGGTCGTGGCAGAGGACGTGGTAGTACCACTGACACCAGAGGAGGACCATCGAGAGTGTTCGAGCTGAGGAACACTGAGCAGCCTGCAGCACCTGCGACCACAGGTACTATTTGGACCCATGACTTACCTGTGAGAGTTTTATTCGATACGGGTGCTACGCACTCATTTATATTAGATGCATGTGTAGATAGGTTGTCATTAGCTACAATAGAGGGTGTGCCTTTTGTGGTTGGGTTACCAGATGGGGGTAAGGTTAGAGGATCTCGAGAGATTTATGACTGCCCTATTCACCTGGGAGGCTGGATTTGGTTAGTAAATTTTCTAGTCATGCCCTTAGCACATGAGGACGTGATATTAGGGATAGATTGGATGACTAGACATGGAGCCGTCTTGGATATTGGTAAGAGGACTGTGACTATCGCCACCAAGGAGGGCCACAGAGTTATATTCCGAGGTTGGGACCTCGGAAAGTCCGGCACAGTTATCAGTGCAGTGAGAGCAGCCAGACTGATAGCACAGGGTTGCGAGGCCTTCTGGTGTTATGCCATGAAGGAGCGCAAGAGCCTGACAGTAGAGGAGATACCAGTCGCATGCGAGTTTGCAGAGGTCTTCAGGGACGACTTACCAGGGCTACCTCCACAGAGGAGTGTGGACTTTAGCATCGAGTTAGAGCCGGGCACGAGACCGATCTCGAAGGCCCCGTACCGCATGGCCCCGATAGAGCTGCTTGAGCTGAAGAAGCAGTTAGAGGAGTTAGCAGAGAAGGGCTTCATACGCCCTAGTGTTTCTCCCTGGGGCGCACCAGTGTTATTTGTGAGGAAGAAAGATGGATCGATGAGGCTGTGTATCGACTACAAGGAGCTGAACAAGGTCACCATCAAGAATAAGTATCCACTGCCTCGCATAGATGATCTGCTGGACCAGCTGCATGGAGCTTCAGTGTTCTCGAGGATAGATTTGAGATCGGGTTATCACCAGCTGAGGGTGAGAGATCAGGACATACCTAAGACGGCATTCCAGACTAGGTATCTTCATTATGAGTTTGTAGTGATGCCATTCGGGCTCACTAATGCGCCAGCAGTATTTATGGAGTTGATGAATGGGATTTTCATCGACTTCTTAGACCAGTTTGTAGTGGTCTTCATCGACGACATTCTAGTTTACTCTAGAAGTCGAGAGGAGCATGCCGGACACTTGAGGACAGTGTTGCAGATTCTACAGGATAGTCACCTATATGCTAAACTATCCAAGTGTGAGTTCTGGATGTCAGAGGTGGCGTTCCTTGGCCATGTAGTGACCGCTGAGGGGATTAAGGTCGACCCAGCGAAGATTGAGTCAGTGTCATCTTGGCAACCTCCGAAGAATGTTAAGGAGGTTCGCAGCTTCCTTGGATTGGCAGGTTATTACCGTCGGTTTGTGGAAGGGTTTTCTCTGATCGCCCGACCACTTACTTCTCTCCTAAGGAAGACTACTCGGTTCGTCTGGTCTGAGCCGTGTCAGCAGAGTTTTGAGGAGCTGAAGAGGAGATTGACGTCTACTCCGATCTTAGCACAGCCTGAGGGTACAGAGGACTTTGTAGTGTACAGTGACGCATCCAAGCTGGGCTTGGGGTGTGTCTTGATGCAGAGGGGTAAGGTTATAGCATATGCGTCTCGACAGCTGAAGACGTATGAAGAGAACTACCCCACTCATGATCTGGAGTTAGCAGCAGTAGTGCACGCTCTTAAGATCTGGCGTCATTATCTCTATGGAGCGACCTGTCAGATCTTCACAGACCATAAGAGTCTGAAGTACATATTCACTCAGCGGGAGTTGAATAACCGCCAGAGGCGGTGGCTAGAGTTGATCAAGGATTTTGACCTTGAGATTCTTTACCACCCCGGAAAGGCGAATGTAGTTGCTGACGCTTTGAGTCGGAAGACGCCTCAGGAAAAGGCGATAGCTTGGTTGACAGTACAGCCACAGTTACAGAGAGACTTAGCTTGGTTGGAGGTAGAGATCCAGTTCCCCGATACAGCTCATCAGTTAGCCACCTTAGAGTTACTTCCTGACCTGTTGGGTGAGATCCGACAGAAGCAGGAGACCTGTCCGACTTTGACCCGGATCCGAGACCGGATGTCACGAGATGAGGCACCTCAGTTCACTATCGGGGCCGATGGAGTGATGAGACGACAGGACCGTGTCTGTGTGCCATCAGACAGTGAGTTGAGACAGAGGATACTAGGTGAGGCTCATGCTACCCCTTACTCCGTACATCCAGGAGCGAGTAAGATGTATAAGGACGTAAGACGTTCCTTCTGGTGGGGTGGTTTGAAGCCTGATGTGGCCCGATATGTAGCCCAGTGTGCGACCTATCAGCAGGTCAAGATTGAGCATCGTAGATCCGGAGGAGAGCTACACCCACTTCCAGTACCACATTGGAAGTGGGAAGACATTTCTATGGATTTTGTCACCGGATTGAGGCTCAGCAGAGGTTTTGATGCCATTTGGGTAGTAGTAGACCGTCTGACGAAGACCGCACGTTTCATTCCGATTAAGGAAACGTGGCCGGTAAGTTGTCTAGCAGAGGAGTTCACCAGGCATATTGTGAGACTCCATGGAGTACCGAGGACTATCGTCTCTGACAGGGATGGACATTTTACCTCGAGGTTCTGGCAGCAGGTTCATACTGCTCTGGGTACGAGTCTTCACTTTACCACTGCCTACCACCCACAGACAGACGGTCAGTCAGAGAGGACCATCCAGACCCTAGAGGACATGTTGCGGGCATGTGTGCTAGATTGGGGACATGTATGGCCAGATCACCTCCCACTAGTAGAGTTTTCATATAATAATAGCTGGCATGCGTCTAATGGGATGGCACCTTATGAGGCTTTGTACGGACGGAGATGTCGTACACCGCTATGTTGGGATGAGCCTAGCAAGGCTGATGGAGTAGTACCAGATCAGATACAGGATGACATCGCTAGAATATATTTCTCGAGGGGAAATGTATGGGGTAGGTACCTTATTCCAAGTTTCGGGACGAAACTTATTTTAAGGGGGTACTAATGTAAAATCCGGAATTTTTATTCCGTCTATTTAAGTTATAAAATAGATCTCGATCAGTTGACCCATATCCGTCTACTTAGTTAGACATATTATTATAGGATTTATCATTTTATGTAGATTCCTTCACATAAAATGATAGAATATTTTATATAGTTTATCATTTTATGTAGATTACTTCCGCGTAAAATGATAGAATTCTGAGCCGATCTTAAACTAAAATAAACTCCCTATCCGCCTAGTCTGTATATTTTTTATATCGGGATTTTGTCCAGCCAGAAACTCACTAAATTAAGGAGCCCAGATGCAGCCATTTTAGCCCATCTGTTAACATATAATTTAGCCAACGGATCCAGCGCCACTCCAGCCCAGCGCTGCTCCAGCCGCTGCCTTGTCCGCTCCAGCCCAGAAGACCGCTGCTCCGCATTCTTCAGTTCCAGCCCAGCAGCAGCACAAACCCAGCCCAATCAGGAACACGCCAGCCAGTAGATACACACATTCCTTGCTGAACGTTGCTAGACACGTAACATCCAAGATCTTGCAGATTCCTTCCACATAACTGCTGCATTAATAGGGGAAAGGGAATCCGTAACTGCCTAATTTAACCCCACGCCAGTTGCACCTTCTGATCCCTTCCTTATACGCTGCACACATCCGTTCAGATTCACGTATACACGCTCCAGCCCTCTGCTTCCATTCTGCGTTTCCTTTCTTCTGCACACACGCTCCAGCCCTCTGTGTCCATTCTGCGTTTCCTTCTCTTCTGCACACGCACCCAGCAGCGTCAAGAGCCATTGGAATCTGCAACGAGTCCTTACCGACCTTCTGCACGTATCCAGCCGCGTCAAGAGGTTAGTGCAGCAATCTGATTCCCCCATCTTCACCTTATTCTCTCTACCGACTCCTCTCCTGCTTGTCTCATTTTCGTTCCATCTATCCTTAGGTTAGGAAGCACATACGAGCCTTCTTCGAAAACGAGAGTAGACGTCTCAGAACCGTCAAACTGAAGAAGGTAAATTCCCTCTCTTCCACAGCTTGATCCCATGTATTCTAGGTGTAAAGAATTAAATTGGTACAAAGAGCTGCATAGTATTCCGATTAGTCTAAGGAGAAAGTTATTGTATAGGCTTTTGTATGTATATTATTTCCGTAATGATAGATTGATGAGCTGCTTTTTTTCGACCTTGAGCATAGTTAAAATAGTGATAAGTAGCTGCTGAAAGTTATACATAAAATGATAGACATAAGGGCTGCTGTAAAATTGTATTTCATGCCTTCAGCTTTTGACCTATAAACTGCCTATCTTGTCGGCCAATTATTGAACGTTTAGATAAAGATCCACCGTTGAATTTTGGATATGTTGTAGATAGATATATGTAGTTTAGCATATTAAAATTTGAGAAGAAATGAACGGTCGGATTGAAAGTTATGAGCTCCCGAAGTTAGGTAGTTGAGCAGTTTGGTAAACTTAAGTTTTTGGCTAAGTATAGGAATTTTGAGTGAAGTAGCCAACTTTGTGAATTATTATAAAAATATTGGCTGAACAGTTTGGAGAAATTCTTTCTCCTAAGGTTAGATAGAACCTCATAGATGATTTAGAGATTTAATTCGGAATTTTTATAAGCTGTTAAGAATTTTATATTTAGAGCCGAAGTTAAACCTTTACGATTCTTCCGGAAAATAGAAACATAGGAAAAATGTCAGTTTGGAACCAAATAAAATTTTAGGAGTTAGAATATAAATTTAGAACCTCAAATAGGAATTTAGACATGAATTTTAAGGTTTTCGAGAAAATCGGAACCAAGGGTAAAATGGTCATTTTACCCTAAAACTAATACTGTAACTAGTACGTCTTAATACCTTATTTGATCTTAGAAGTTTTAGACTTCTATCTACGTGAGAGTGTGCTAATACACTTATCGCCTTTGACAGGCAACTGAGTGGTTATAGTTTACAGAGCGAGTGGTTTATAAAGAGTCGAGCGTTATAACAGGTAAGTCCTTTGGGCTTACTTAGCTGACTTCTAAATATGAGTATAAATGATGATGGTGGTGTGTGATTGAAATGTTAGAGAGATAGGTTGTGATATATAATTACCGACCTATATTTTGGCCTAAGAGTAACGGGCGGTGGCATTCTGCTCAGTAGCTCGCGGGGCGCTGGGGGTTTCTTTCTGGACTAGTCCATACATGGTTTGTAGTGATGCTACCACTGAAAGTCAGCTAGACCTACACCAGTTGGATAAGGAACGGAGGCGAGAACTAATAATAGTTCTCGTGCCACAACTTAAATTGAATAATGTGAATCATTTAAATAATAGATAATAAACGGTTGAGTGTCAGCATGATGTTTGTTTATTTTTGTTTCTGCGTGTGCTTGTGCAGTTATCATTTTGCTTATATTTGGATAGTTAGCTAATTGTTGATATGTTGTTTAGATTTGACACAGGTTAGAGCAGATGCCGAGTGATCCTGACGGTAGTGGTCAGCCGGGGTGTCGTACTTTAGGACGTTTTACAGTTTATGCATTTGTGGGTTTTACAGTTGAACATTGTTTCCTTTCGTACTTTGTTATATTCCGTTTTCTGGCTGTAGTCGATCTGGTCACATTCATGCATTATTAAGAACTATTTTATGATTTCTAATTTTCCTTATCTGTGCCTTGTTGTAAGATCTCGTTAAGTTGTTGTCAAACTAAGGTCGGGACCCACTGTGCGGTCCTAACCAGTAACTCCCTAAGTTGTAAAACTTGGGGTGTTACAGAAGATAACATAAATCAACTATTTAGATTTAACAATTTTTTGTAAAAAATTCGAAGTTTTTAAAAATAGCAATATATTTACTAAAAATCGGATAGTATTTAATATCAAAGATACCCAATATGTTAAAATACTTTTATAAAACAGGAATTTTGAAAATAAAAATATCATTACAAATTGGAAGATAAATTTACGTAAACTTTAAAAAGCATACTATTTTTACAAACTAGAAAAACCTATATCTAAAATTTTTACTTATCGAAATATAATAGAAAAGAAAAAATAATTTATAATTAAGCGGAACTAAAAAAATTGGATAGTATTTAATATTTAAAGATAACAATTTTTATAATTCACAATAATGAAAAGCATATATTGGCTATATTTAAAATGGAACATATTAGATAAAAAGAAGGAAAAATTATAAAAACAGGTTAGAAAATTTTATCCATTGAAAACGAAAACAAAAAAAAACTATTAAATGAGAATAAATTAAATAAATAAAGTTAAAAAATTCATTAAAAAATCAAGAGACTTTGGGGTGAACATATCCGAGAGATGATAATACAATACATTAATTTGTTTAAATAAGATGGGAATATGATATAGATATGCTGAACCGTAAAAATTACCTATGGTATTCGACAATCAATTAAAATCATCGTAAGCAAAATCAACCCCATTTCAATTCTTGAGACCGACAATTAAGGAAAACGATTCCTTGAGAATAAGAATCTACGTTGCCACCATAACAAAACCCTTGTTTACTTGTTCCAAAGAATCATCAAATGTTTATTACTATGAGTCCAGACTCCAAACGAAGAACAATGTTGTAGTACAACTCTTTCACATTTGCAAATTATTATATACGAATACGAAAAATATAGCTACAAACATACTAATTGTACAATCGCTAGCCAAAAACAATTATAAGCGGCCCACATATGTTCGAGAAGACAAATGATCAAGATACTACAAAATATGAATGCTACCTAGTTTGAAGGCCTGAAGTCGGAGTTAAGAGAAGGATGACTATCGAGCAAAGAGATAGAGAAGGACGGTGCCGGAAGTCGGAAGACAGAGGTTGAACATCGCCAACTGCGGAAGAAGAAAAAGAGATTAGTTGAATGTTTTTTGCTGATAAGAATGCAAAATCGTTGAAACAAAAAGTGATGCCTACGAATATATATAGTGAATAATGAATGAAGCTTATGAATCTTCTCATGAACGCTTAAAAAATATAATCGGAAAATCTTAAACCCAAAACATCTTAAAAAGCTAAATATCTCCAAATAAAATCTTTAACAACCAAAATATTAATTAAAATAATAATTTTAAATCTTTAACAAACAAATCTTCTCATCAACGCTTAATCCTAACGTTATATACATATAAAACTATTATCTTAATTAGGATTTTCTTTGTTAATTTGAATTTTAAACGTTAGAATTTTGTTTGTTAACATTTTCTTAAAAATAAATAAAGATTTGTGAAAAATACATAATCTTATTTGTTTAAAAACATAACAATTTAGAAATTATTGGCCGCAAATCAATTAGGTTAATTTTTAATTCAAAATCATTATGTTAGGTTGATGATAAGATCCGTTTTTAAATATTTATTATTGATAAAGTTTTAGTTAAGAAAATTGCTGCTTAACAAACTCTTTTTTGTTTCAATTGTTGTTATTTGAAAGAGATCGATTTTTATGCAGATTGATAATGAAAATTTTATGGAACAATATGTTGAATGGTGATTCCGAAATGATAGGAGAAACACTTGCATCTATTGAATTTATATAGATTAAAATGGGTTAATTGTGCAATTATTTATCCAATTTATTAGAAATGGCATTGTAGTAAATATTTTAGAAAAAATCCTATGTGGCATACCTAGTTGATTGACATGTGGACTTAGTTGGATGAGGCCTTAGAGCAAATTAGGCTAAGAGATGAGCTCTTGGAGAATGAAAGAAGACTTGCCAATGAGAGGCAAGAAGCAACTAGGAGGGAGATTGAAGAGATTAGGCAAGCTCTTGTGCAAAGAGAGCTTAATCGTCAACAACCTCCACCTCCACCACAACCGCAGCCGGCGGCGGTTAATATTCGGGTTGTGCCCATTGCTATTGAAGAGCCATAAACGTTAGGGAAACGTATGGATCCGGCACAAAGAGCACACCGTCCGGGTGTGAACTTAGGAGATCCCGCAGCCCATGATTACGAGCTCCGCCCTCAAGTTCTACAAATGATCCGGCATAATCAATTTGGAGGGATGGAAGGAGAGTCTCCTCACCAACACTTGATGAACTATGAGATCTTTATGGAGACTCTAAGACCGCCTAGATTGGAGAGCAACAACCATAAGCTTAGGGCTTTCTCCTTCTCACTTAAGGATAAAGCCTTGGCTTGGTATCAATCTATTCCACAAGGGTGAGTGAGTACTTGGGAGGAGATGACAACCGAGTTTTTGACTAAGTTCTTCCCACCTTCCAAGACTACCGAGCTTAGAGGGAAGATCAATGCCTTCGTGATGAAGGATAGAGAAAGCTTATTCAAGTCTTGGGAGAGGTTCAAAGACCTTCTTCTAGATTGTTCGCACCATGGTATACCGAAAATAGAGCTATTGGAGATCTACTTCAAAGGACTTGATAAAGATAGCCAATTCAAGTTTCAATCTCTTTCCGGTGGGACTTTCATGGAAAAGAATGTGGATGAAGCTTGAGAGTTTGTAGAGAAACAAGCTTTGGTGATTGAGAAGTACTCCCATAGGAAGAGTGATGGGAGAAAAGCGGGAGCATATGAGGTGAGTGAAGTCACCATGAGTAACTTCAAGCTTGACGCAATCAACAATGAGCTGAAATCTTTGAGGGAGTTGTGTGCTACAACTTTGAAGAATCAAGCAACCCCTCAAGTGCAAGTGCAAGCAAACTTGTCTTCCAAGGAGGAAGATGTGAACTACATGAGAAGGGGAAATTACAACAACTACCAAGGCCCAAGGAACTTCAACAACAACCGGCAATTCAACAATTACCGGCCTAACCACAACCATCCCGGGTTTTCCTATTCTAATCCGGATGGAGCCTTGAACCCTCCTGCTTCCACAAGCGCAGCTGCACCACCAAAGGCTTCACAAGAACCTTCACCCGGATTTACTCAACCTCCAAAGGATAGAACCAAGGTGATGTTTGAGCAATTGCTTGGAAGGTTGAGTGGTCTTGAGAGCACGGTGACTTCTATCTCCAAGGCTCAAAAGGTGTTGGAAGCACAAGTGTTCCAAAAGGCGGGTGAAGCTCATAGAGATCCGGGAAAGCTTCCCGGAAGAACCGAAGATAACCCGAGAGGCCAAGTGTTGGCCATCACAACAAGGAGCGGGTTGAGCATGAAGGGCCCCTTGCCTAAGTGTAACACCCCAAATTCTATAACTTAGGGAGTTACTTGTTAGGACCGCACAGTGGATCCCGACCTTAGTTTGACAACAACTTAACGAGATCTTACAACAAGGCACAGATAAGGAAAAATCAGAAATCATAAAATAGTTCTTAATAATGCATGAATGTGACCAGATCGACTACAGCCGGAAACGGAATATAACAAAGTACGAAAGGAACCAATGTTCAACTGTAAAACCCACAAATGCAAAAACTATAAAATATCCTAAAGTACGACACCCCGGCTGACCACTACCATCTGGATCACTCGGCATCTGCTCTAACCTGTGTCAAGTCTAAACAACATATCAACAGTTAGCTAACTATCCAAATATAAGCAAAATGATAACAACACACACACACGCAGAAACAAAATTAAACAAACATCATGCTGGCACTCAACCAATTATTATCTATTATTTTAGTGATTCACATTATTCAATTTAAGTTGTGGCACGAGAACTATTATTAGTTCTCGCCTCCGTTTCTTATCCAACTTGTGTAGGTCTAGCTGACTTCCTTTGGTAGCATCACTACAAACCATGTGTGGACTAGTCCCGAAAAAAACCCCCAGCGGCCCGCGAGCTACTGAGCGGAATGCCACCGCCCGTTACTCTTAGGCCAAAACATAGGTCGGTAATTATATATCACAACCTAGCTCTCTAACATGTCAATCACACACCACCATCATCATTTATACTCATATTTAGTAGTCAGCTAAGTAAGCCCAAAGGACTTACCTGTTATAACGCTCGACTCTTTATAAACCACTCGCTCTGTAAACTGTAACCACTCAGTTGCCTGTCAAAGGCGATAAGTGTATTAGCACACTTTTACGTAGATAGAAGTCTAAAACTTCTAAGATCAAATAAGATATTAAGACGTACTAGTTACATTACTAGTTTTAGGGTAAAATGACCATTTTACCCTTGGTTCCGATTTCCTCGAAAACCCTAAAATTCATGTCTAAACTCCTATTTGAAGTTCTAAAAATATATTCTCACTCCTAGAATTTTATTTGGTTCCAAACTGACGTTTTTCCTATGTTTCTATTTTCCGGAAGAATCGAAAAGGTTTAACTTCGGCTCTAAATATAAAATTCTTCACAACTTGAAAAATTTTCGAATTAAATCTCTAGATCATCTATGAGGTTCTATCTAACCTTAGAAGAAAGAATTTCTCCAAACTGTTCAGCCGATATTTTTATAATAATTCACAAAGTCGGTTCCTTCACTCTAATATCCTATACTTAGCCAAAATTCAAGTTTACCAAAACTGCTCAACTACCTAACTTCGGGAGCTCATAACTTTCAATCCGACCGTTCATTTCTCCCCAAATTTTAATATGCTAAACTACATATATCCGTCTACAACATATCCAAAATTCAACGGTGGATCTTTATCCAAACGTTTTATAATTGATCGACAAGATGGGTTGTTGGTAACCTAAAAGCTGAAGGAAATAAAATGAATTACAGCAGCCCTTTTATTTCTGTTTTTCATACTTACAGCAGTCCTTTGTTCTTATCCTTCGGTCTATATACTCAGCAGCTACACAAGGTCAATCTAACCCATGTTCAAGTCCGAACTATCACAACACAAAATTCCAATCCTAAGAATCGGTACACATACATTCTAAGTTCTAATTTCATAAACAGGAGCAGCACGGAGTAGATAACTTACCCGCAACCGTGAAGGTATTATGTGCTGCTGATCTCCCAAAGATGAGTCCGGCGTGGGTCTCCAACGATGAGGTTGTTACCGCTGTTGTACAGATTTTAAGGAGGAGGAAGGTTACTGTTAAACTTATGAGAAGAGATGGTTGGAAACGTAAGAAGGCTGCTTACCAGGATCGGAATCTGCAGCAGATTGGAAACAGAGGGCTGGAGCGTATGTGCGGAGGAAAGGGGCGCAGAAGGGAAGCAGAGGCTGGAGCGTGTGTGCAGAAGAAAGGGACGCAGAAGGGAAGCAGAGGCTGGAGCGTGTATACGTGAATCTGAACGGATGTGTGCAGCGTATAAGGAAGGCGATCAGCAGCGGATCTTCTGGCGTGGAAAATAGGCAGTTACAGATCTCTTTCTTAATTAATACAGCAGTTACGTAAAGATCAAAGGGAGGAGCGTTGCTGAGTTGGAGGAGGTAAAACGGCAGCCCTTCTGGCTGGGATGGACGCTGAACTGGAGTGGCCGCTGGGCTGGACTCGGGTTGGCAACGCTGGACCGGGCTGCTGGCGTGGGCTGTGCTGCTGTTGGGCTGGAGTGCTACTGCTGAAGGCTGCAGAAGGGGCTGGGCTGCGCATAGGACTGGGGCGGACAAGGCAGCTGCTGTTTCTGGGCTGGAGCGGACAAGGCAGCTGGGCGGCTGGGCTGAACGTGCTGCTGGCGCTGGGCTGTCAACAGCCTGTCTGGGCTTGTCACAGACTCGTCACAGCCTTGTCTGGCCTTGTCACAGACTCGTCACAGCCTTGTCTGGCCTTGTCACAGCTTCGTCACGGCCTTGTCTGGCCTTGTCACAGACTTGTCTGGACCTTGTCACAGCTTCGTCACAGACTTGTCCGGACCTTGTCATATTCTAAAATAGGGCTAAACTTATTATTTTATGTGAAGGTAAGCTACCTAAAATGATAAATTTTATAAAGATCCTATCATTTTATGTGAAGGGGAAGCTACATAAAATGATAAACTTTTAAAGGATTCTATCATTTTATGTGAAGGAAATCTACATAAAATGATAAATTTTATAATAATGTGTCTAACTAAGTAAACGGATATGGATCAACTGATCGAGATCTATTTTATAACGGAAATAGACGGAATAAAAATTCCGGATTTTACACTAAGGAGAATGCTAAGGGAAAGCAAGTAGTGGTGGAGGAAGAGTCATTGCAAGAAGAAGGAGGCAAGAGTAAGGATGATGAGCCAACATATGAGGCACCACCTCCATACAAGCCACCACTACCGTTCCCACAATCACGAGCAAGAGCTCACTTGGACAAACACTTTGGTAAATTCCTTGAACTTATGTCTAAATTGCATATTAACATTCCGTTCATGGATGCTATTCTAGGCATGCCGGCATATGGCAAGTTTTTGAAGGAAATACTCTCCAACAAGAGGAAGTTGGAGGAGTATGGAGAAGTGAGGATGACGAAGAGGTCCTCGGAATTGATCCAAACCATGAAGGAGGAGATGCCTCCTAAGCTAAGAGATCTGGGATCCTTTTGTGTGCCAATTGGAGTGGGAGAAGTGAAGTATGAAGCCCTATGTGATCTTGGGGCTAGTGTAAGCATCATACCGCTTGCACTTTGCAACAAGGTTGGGCTAGGAGAGCCAAAGCCGGTCAAGATGACCCTTTACATGGCGGACCGTTCGATCACTCACCCGGTTGGAATCTTGGAGGACATACCGGTGCAACTAGGGAAGTTCTATGTGCCAATAGACTTCGTTGTTTTGGACATCCCGGCGGACTATCCGGTTCCCATCATCTTAGGGAGACCTTTCTTGGCTACATCCAGATGCTTGGTGGATTCTAAAAATGGAATTCTCTCCTTCAACATTGGAGAAGAGAATATCAAGTTCAAGTTGTCCACAATGATGAAGGGGCCAGCCCTTGGTGAAGATGTGTTCAACATTGTCGAGCAAGAGGAGTCTAGAGAAGTTGTGAGCTCGATCTTGATCAAGGACCCCTTGGAGAAGGTTCTTAGCTTAAGTTTGATGGAGGAAGGAGTGGAGGAGGCCTGCAATGAAGATATCAAGGCTTTGGAAGCATTAGAAAAGGAGACAAGAGCTGAATTTGAGGTCCACGAAAGTGTGCTGAATTCCTGTAGGAACCACGGCCTGGGGGGAAGAACCACGCCCGTGGTTTCTCCCGTGGAACTCTCTGGAGTGCTCCGAAGTGATAGCTTTGCAAGTTCCACGGCCGTGGTTGTGCCAGAGCCCGTAATTTTGCCCGTGGTTTCTCCAGAAACTGCATTGGTTGTTGATCAAGCTTCAAGGAGCCTTGAGGAGTCTTCCATGGCTTTGGATTCATCTCAACCAACATTATATGGATCGTCTCCACTCGATAAAGGTCCTCCTAAACTTGAACTCAAACCCTTCCCCTCTCATTTGAAGTATGCTTTTCTTGGTGAGAATTCCACATATCCGGTTATTGTGAATACATGCTTGAATGATGATGAACTTGCTAGATTGTTGCATGAATTGAGATTGCATAGGAAGGCTATTGGCTATACCATTGATGATTTAGTTGGCATTAAACCTTCTTTGTGCATGCATAAGATCTTAATGGAAGATAATCATAAAACTTCGATTGAACCTCAAAGAAGACTAAACCCCATCAAGAAAGAAGTAGTAAAGAAAGAGATCCTTAAATTGCTAGATGCGGGAATCATTTTCCCGATTTCGGATAGTAAATGGGTTAGTCCCGTGCATGTGGTTCCTAAGAAGGGTGGGATGACCGTAGTGACTAATGAGAATAATGAACTAATCCCAACTAGAACGGTTACGGGATGGAGAATGTGTATAGACTATAGGAAACTAAATGTTGCCTCTAGGAAAGATCACTTACCTCTTCCTTTCATTGACCAAATGCTAGAGAGATTAGCTCAACATTCCCATTTTTGTTACTTATATGGCTATAGTGGATTCTTCCAAATCCCTATTCACCCCGATGATCAAGAAAAAACCACATTCACATGACCTTGGGGTACTTTTGCGTATAGGAGAATGCCATTTGGGTTGTGTAATGCACCCGCCACCTTTCAAAGGTGTATGATGGCCATTTTTTCTGAATATATTGAAAACATCATGGAAGTGTTTATGGATGATTCTTCTGTTTATGGATCTTCCTTTGATGATTGTTTAGCTAACTTGTCTCTAGTGCTTAAGAGATGTGAGGAGACTAATCTAGTCTTGAATTGGGAGAAATGCCACTTCATGGTAAGTGAAAGTATTGTGTTGGGACACTTGGTGTCCAACCGTGACATTCAGGTTGATAGAGCTAAGATAGAAACCATAGAGAAGTTGCCACCACCTACCTCGGTGAAGGGGGTAAGGAGTTTTCTAGGGCATGCCGGTTTTTACCGGAGATTCATTAAAGATTTCTCTAAGATTTCTAAGCCTCGTACTAACCTACTAATGAAAGATGTTGAGTTTGTTTTCTCCAAGGATTTCCTTGAGGCCTTTTGTAGGTTGAAGAATGCTTTGATCTCCGCACCTATCAAGCAACCTCCGGATTGGAGTTTACCGTTTGAGATCATGTGTGATGCAAGTGATGTAGCCGTTGGGGCTGTTTTGGGGCAAAGGAAAGACGGGCGTACACATGCCATTTATTATGCTAGCAAGACGCTAGATGATGCCCAACTCAATTATGCTACCACCGAGAAGGAGTTGCTAGCGGTTGTGTATGCATTTGAGAAGTTCCGCTCGTATCTTGTTGGAGCGAAGGTCATAGTGTATACGGATCATGTTGCGATCCGTTATCTCCTCACTAAGAAGGATGCCAAGCCTCGTTTGATTCGGTGGATCCTTCTTCTTCAAGAGTTTAATTTGGAAATCCGGGACAAGAAGGGGTCCGAAAATTCTGTGGCGGATCACCTTAGTAGACTCCCACCATTGGAGCTTGAGAGAGATGACATCCCGATTGATGACTCTTTCCGGGATGAGCAATTGCAAATGGTGGAGGAGTGCTTGTTTCAAGTGTCAAGGGGTAATGAGCCATGGTATGTCGATATTGTGAACTACCTTGTGTGTGAGGAGGTGCCACCCGGTTTATCCTATGCCCAAAGGAAGAAATTCTTCAAGGATGTGTGGCATTACTATTGGAGTGAACCGCTTTTGTTCAAGAGAGGGCCGGATGGAGTCTTTAGGAGATGCATACCGGAGGATGAGGTGGAGAGTGTGATCCGCCATTGTCACTCCTTGCCATGTGAAGGCCATGCTAGCTCACACAAGACATGTGCTAAGGTGTTGCAATCGGGTTTCTTTTGGCCAAAGTTGTTCAAGGATGTACAGAATTTTGTGGTAGCTTGCGATGCTTGCCAAAGGACGGGCAACATCTCAAGGAGGAATGAGATGCCCTTGAACAACATACAAGAAGTTGAGATATTCGATGTTTGGGGTGTGGACTTCATGGGACCGTTCTCCTCTTCTTGTGGCAACCTCTACATCCTATTGGCGGTTGTAATATCCGGAATTTTTATTCCTTTATTTCTGTAACAAACCCGATCTCGATCAGTTGACCCATATCCGTCTACTTAGTTAGACACATTATTATAAAATTTATCATTTTATGTAGCTTCCCTTCACATAAAATGATATGATCTTTATAAAATTTTATCATTTTATGTAGCTTACCTTCACATAAAATGATAGGATTATTATAACCAATCCTAAACTATAACATGATCCGTATCCGTCTATTCCGTAGCCTACTAGTTCCGATCCCTTGACTTCACATAAAATAATAAGTTTAGCCCCAAACCCCTAATTTAGAATATGACTCGTCGTTGACAAGTCTGTGACGAAGCTGTGACAAGGTCTGGACAAGTCTGTGACGAAGCTGTGACAAGGCCAGACAAGTCTGTGACAAGCCCAGAAGCCGCCATCAGCTTGCCAGCGCCCAGTGTCCGCCTCAGCCCAGCAGCGCCATCTTGCCCAGCCCATACCTTTACCTTGTTTCAGTCCAGCTCTTCCTTACTTCAGCCCAACCCTATGACGCGGCCCAGCAGCTGGAGAAGGCCAAGCGGATCTCAGAATTTACTCCTCTCTCCTATCTTACGTAACTGGAAATTAGGAGCAAATCTTTTCCCCTAAATGCACAAGATCACGCCGGCCTTCCCTCCTTCTTCCCACGATCTACTGAGCGAGATTTGACGATCGGTTTACCTCAACTGCTCCAGGATCACGTGCAGCCCCATCGATCTACTGAAATACGCCCAGTCTACGCAGATCCCTTGCATCCTAATCAGCACCATCGATATATAGAAGCACGCCCAGTTTGCTGAGCGAGATTTGACGATCGGTCCGTCCTTCTGTACGAGATCCATTGCATCCTCCCTTCTTGAGCACATGTATCCTCTTCACTCTTCATCTTTCTGTCATCAACCAGCACAAAACCGACGCCATCCTTCTGCACGCAATGGTCTTCCCTGCTTGCTGTTGAGCCATTGGGTAAGCACAACAGACCAAGGCGCCCCTCCTCCCTCCTTGTCGAGATTATAGTGAGTATGACATGCTCTTCCTTCCCTCCGTTTATATATATATGCGTAGCTGCTGCTAAGCCATCCTAGAACCCATACTTTGCAGCCAAAGGAGCAATTACAAGGAGCTGTTACTTCTTTTTCAGCTTTCCAACATTTACGAGCAGTCAACTTCGGGTCCAATTTTGGGTAAGCTATACTCTTCCTTTTTGGATAGTTTTCGGATATGTTATAGATGGTATTTCAAAGTAAATCATACTAAAATTTCAGAGGAATCCATGTTATGGTTTGCGAGATATGGGGTTTCAAAGTTCAGTTTTATAAATGTGTTGAGTTGAGAAAAACAGCATGGGATGCTGTTTTGTGAGATAGTTTTGAATAGGCTTTTGATCTCTGTTAGGCTTGAATTTTTGATATGATATAGTTGACATCTTTTTGTAGATCATATTAAAATTTGGGAAGAATCGGAGTTACGGTTTGAGAGTTATTGTGTTTCAAAGTTGACGTTTTTATATATGTGCTGAGTGTTGGGGAAAACAGCAAGTGATGCTGTTTTATGAGATGATTTTGAATAAGCTCTTGATATCCGTTGGGCTTGAATTTTGGATATGATATAGTTTACATATTGTTGTAGAACATATTAAAATTTGAGAGGCATCCAGCGAGTGGTTTGGGATGTATGATTTTTCAAAGATTGAGTCGTAAGCAGTTTTTCGGTGGTGCTGAAATTCGGTTTTGTGAGATAGTTTTAAATAGGATTTTGATCTCCTTTGCGGCTGAATTTTGGATATATTATAGATAAGATTTTATAGTAGAACATATCAAAATTTGGGATAAATCCAGTGAGTGGTTTAGGAGTATTTTTCAATGTTTACTCAGATTTTGGCTAAGTATAGAAAACTTCAAGTGTTGTAACCAACTTTGGAATTTTTATAAAAATGACGGATGAACAGTTTTGAGAAATTCTTGCTCCTAAGGGTAGAGGGAACATCATAGATGATCTAGAGAATTGTTTTGGAATTTTTATAAGCTTTTACGAATTTTATATTTGAAACCGAAGTTGGACCTTTACGATCTTTCGGAAAATAGGAAATAAGAAAAGTGACAGTTTGTAACTAAACTAAACTTTAGGACTTAGAATATGACTTTATAGTCTCAAATAGAAGTTTAGACTTGAGTTTTGGAAATTCTGGGAGTTTCGGGACCAAGGGTAAAATAGTCATTTTACCATAAATTAGTACTGTAATTGGTTATGTCCTATTACGATCTTCTATCTTAGAAGTCTTAGACTTCTAATTACGTGGGAGTGTGCTAATGCACTTATCTCCTTTGGCAGGCAACTGAGTTGCTACAGTTTACAGAGCGAGTTTGGTTTACAGAGAGTCGAGATTTATAACAGGTAAGTCTTTTGGACTTACTTAGCTGACTTCTAAATATGAGCATGAATGATGATAGTGGTGTGTGATTGAGATGTTTAGAGTTATAGGTTGTGATAGATATTTACCGACCTATACTTGGCCTAAGAGTAACGGGCGGTGGCATTCTACTCAGTTAGCTTGCGGGCGCTGGGGGTTTCTTTAGGAACTAGTCCATACTCGGTTTGTAGTGATGCTACCGGCGGAGGTCAGCTAGACCTACACCCAGTTGGATAAGGAACGGAGGCGAGAACTGTTAATAGCTCTCGTGCCACAACTGTAAAATTGAATAAGATGAATCACCTAATTAATAGATAATAAACGGTTGAGTGCCAGCATGATGTTTGTTTATTTTGTTTCTACGTGTGTTTGTGTTGTTGTTATTCTACTTATATTTGGATTGTTAGCTAACGGTTTATCCGTGTTGTAGATTTGTAGAGATAGACAGTTGCAGAGTGATCCGAAACGGATGGTCAGCCGGGTCCACGTACTCATTAGATGGGGACGGGGGAGTCTTCCATACGTCATGCATGTTATGTATCTTTATATATATTTGTAAGGCTGTCACATGTGTACTTTCATACCAGTAAAAATATTATATTTTGGAAATTGTTTTTAATTACATTTGTGCCTTGTTGTAAGATCTTAGTGAAGTTGTTGTTAAACCAAGGTCGGAACCCATTGTGAGGTCCTAACCAGTAGCTCCCTGAGTTCTCAAAATTTGGGGTGTTACAGCGGTTGACTATGTGTCGAGATCGGTGGAGGCAATCGCCTCTCCTACAAATGATGCCAAGGTTGTGGTGTGGTTCTTCAACCGAGTAATCTTCCCTAGGTTTGGAACACCAAGAGTGATCATAAGTGATGGAGGGAAGCACTTCACTAATAGGAACTTTGGGGCACTTTTGGCTAAGTATGGGGTGACTCATAAGGTGGCAACACCTTACCATCCCCAAACTAGTGGCCAAGTGGAGATCTCCAACCGGGACATAAAGGGAATTCTTGAGAAGACGGTCTCTAGGACGAGAAAAGATTGGGCTATGAAGCTCGAGGATGCTTTGTGGGCATATAGAACCGCTTTCAAGACACCGATTGGCACCACTCCTTACAAGCTAGTTTATGGCAAGTCTTGCCACCTTCCGATAGAGATGGAGAATAGAGCATATTGGGCTATAAGGTGGTTGAATTTTGACCTCAAGGAGGCCGGAGAGAAGAGATTACTAGACATGAACGCTCTTGAGGAGATTCGGTTGGATGCCTATGAAAACGCCCGGATTTACAAGGAAAGGACCAAACGTTGGCATGACAAGCGTCTCATCCCGAAGGAGTTGAGTGAAGGCGACCTTGTCCTTCTCTTCAACTCAAGGCTGTGGCTCTTCCACGGAAAGCTAAAGTCAAGATGGACGGGACCTTATGTGGTGAAGAAGATCTTTCCCCATGGAGCGGTTGAGATAGGAGGGGAGCATTGTGGAGATTTTAAGGTGAATGGGCATCGGTTGAAGAAGTATATCCCAGGAGCCCCGGTGGACATGATTGCCCCACTTCACCTTGAGTGAGACGCCCCCGAGTTTGGTCAAGCTAATGACCTTAAAGAAGCGCTTGATGGGAGGCAACCCATTGGTAGACATCTTTTCCTTTTTCGTTTTCGTTTTTGTTTTGATTTTTCTGCTTTTGTGTTTTTGGTGTGCCTTGTGTGTGTGCTAGAGTCTTGGTAGCATGGAAGCCTTGCATGGCATGTGGATGATGATGATATGTCCCTCATCAATTATGGGTGGAGCGGACGCGGGACTTGGACGGCTAGCGGCGCCTAGCGCGGATCCCGATGCCATAACGAACACTTTGAGCTCTCTACCATCGTTGATAGGATCATCCGACATCACTCCACTTGAGTAATCCCAAATACCAAAGCAAACCATTTTTACATTGTGAGAACCCTCTTTCACTCTTCTTTACTCGAATACCACATTGGGGACAATGTGTTTCTAAGTATGGGGTGGGGTTTGCATAATCTTTTGCATGATTAGCATCAAGGGTAGTTTCTTTTAGTCACATGCTTCATTATGTCTTGCATTGTACATACACATTTCGAAAAATCCAAAAAATTAGAAAATTTTAAAAAATTTTAGTGCTTTTAAGCTTAGGAATGACCCTTATGATGAAATTGTCTTGTGAATTGGATATGGATGGCCTTGTGTGTTGAATAGATGAATGCATATGTGGACTTGAAGTACTTATCTTGAATCCCATGAATGATTTGTGATTATGATGCTTGCCTTGATTGGATTGAGGATTGAAAGTCAAAATTGCATGCTAGTTCTTGCACATCATTTAGGAATGAATGAGGCAATTCATCTTTCTCTACTTCTCGTCTTGATCATGTTGTTTGAGCACCTCAATTGATATAAATTTGACCACTTTTCACCCATCCGGGAATAGGAGCATGTTAGTGTGTTGAGTGTGTGAAAAGCAAGTGTGGGGTGAAGTTGTTGATGGATGAATGTTATGAATGAAGTTCTGAATTTGTTGTGAAAGTGTAGACAAAAATATAGGTTTGGGGACGTTGGTTTAAATGACGAGTAACTCGGCACCATTCACATAATCGGGTGTTTGTGCCTTGCCAAATTCAAATAAACCGATAGTCCTAACGAGCTTTGGTATGTGTGTCCGGTGTAGATGCACCTCGAAAAATAAAAAAGCCCGAGGACGGCTAATCACCAAGGTTTCGGCTTTTGTACACCAATGTCATTGTCTCAAAAATAAGTGAAAGAAAAAGAAAATAAAAGAAAGAAAAGATGGAGAAAATATACACTTGTGGGAAGTTGATAAAAATGTGAAGTTGTGAAGTTAGTTCCATTCCCGGATTAGCATCACATAGCCTAAAAAAACTCCCACCTAATCACAACGTTTCTTGGCCTTTTATTTCACAAGCCCTTGTGACCTATTTGCATGTGTGTAAGACTTAGTGATCTAGATTGAATATGCTCATGATCATCTTGACTTCTTCATTTTTACATTTCATGCATGCCTTCGAGTTAAGTATAATTGTCTTTCCATGCCTTCACTTATTCGACACATGATTGCTTGTCCATTGCCATGAAACATGACTATGAAGGTGATCCAATATTAGAAGCACAACTCCAAAAATATTTTTGGTTTTTCATACATGCATAAATCATGTCATCTCTTAGTCTATAGTTGGGGACTTGCTCGGGGACGAGCAAACCTTAAGTATGGGGTATTTTTAATAACACGATTTATGACTTAGGTTTAGGCACTCATTTAGATAGTTTTTCCGCTCATTCATGCATGGTTTGCACTAGTTCGTGACGATTTGCACTCAATTCATGTATTTTGTCGAGATAGACATCTACACGGACTTTTGCCTGCTTTATAGGTATTTTAGGAGCTTAATCGATACATTTGAGGATCGTTCCTCGAGATGACACACCTTCGGACTCATTGGGATGCAAGCTAGGGGCTAAGGAGGACACATGGGACCTTGTTGGTGCATGCCATGCACCAAATTGAGGCTTGATGATCCAAAACAAGCTGAGGCACCAAAACCACGGCCACTAGGACTTCCACGGGCGTGGTTTTGGCCGTGATTTTCCCCAGACAACTGTGACAGCTGTCCCACGATCTTCATGGCCGACTCTTGCAAATTTGGAGGATAAAAGGTGGTCCTGCAAGGCTATTAGTGGCATCTCCCATCACTCCATTCTCTCTCATACTCTCAACAACAAAGATTCTCTCATTGGAGCATTGGATTGGAGATCATTGGAGAAGAAAGAAAACTTCTATTGGAGAAGAAGAGAAGAACACACCATTTTTAGTCTTTAATAGTTCTAGAGTAGAGATTGTTGGAAACATTCGCTAAGGTTGTAAGAAACGATTCGAACCTTCTTTTGAAGGGTTGTAAGTCCTTGAATCTTGATTTAGCTTGTTTTACTTGTTTCACTTGCTTAATCTATCTTTCATCTCATCTCCTTGCTATGGATTCTATGATTTTATGCTTGGTGAGTTTGATTTTTAAGATGCATGTTATTGGCTAAATAGATGTGATTCTAGGGTAAGGAAATAATGTTTATGCCTTGGACTATGATAGAATGGACTTAGGTGTACCTTTGGATGAATTGTATGCTCGAACCTAGCCTCTGTTGTATACCACGGTCTGTTCTATACATTCCACGGCCGTGGTTCTTGATGAACAACCCGTGATTTTGACTGACTTGCTTGTTTTGATGAATCTAAGCTAGGATGTTAGATTGTTGAAATCCTAGTGTTTGTTGAGTTAAACCTAACCTAGGGTGACCTAGTGCTAGCAACTAAGTGTTAGAAGGGACCTACCCGGTGATTCTTGCTCTTAGATACCGAAGATGACGAACTCTAGGTAGTAGTGAGCCTCATAAGCCGCTATTGGACTGAGTGTGCTAGGATTGATGTTTAGGACTTGCCTTCCCGAGACTTACCCGGTAATGAGAGGTTAGATCCCTAGATAACCATCCGGTTTGTGTAGAATTCCTATCCTTATGCTCTTTGAGACTTATCTGGTGATGAGACCTTAGGAACGGACTAGTGGACCATGAGACCTACCCGGTGATTGATTCCAATCTAGAAACGCTCACTCCCAACCTACTATAGTTGATCCAAGGAATGATTAGATAGCTTAAGTCCTATGCCATAACCGGAATTTCCAACCCTAGAATCCGCTTTTCTCCCTTTGATTACATATTTCGTATTTGCTTGTTTACTTGTGGTGTTAGCTTAGTTGATTGTTGATTTTGCATGATTTGTGATCTTTGATTGATCACCTAAAAACCAAACCAAAAACATTGAGATTTTCATTTCTTTATTCCTTTCTCTTTTCTTAGCCTAGATTTTCACTATTCTTAGTCATTAATCGATTCAATCTCACCTCAGTCTTTGTGTTCGACCTCGGAATACTATCCCTACTACAAAACGTCCCGTACACGGCGGGTTTGCTAGGAGTTAGGAGAAATATATCGAGTTATAAATTTAAGACTTTTGTGTGTCACGTTCTTAGCGTAACAGCTACGAATATTAGCTAACGGTTTTATACCGATTGTTGTAGATTGCCTTGCAGGTTAGGAATGCGGCCGAGAGATCCGGAAGAGTGCGCAGCTTGGGTTCCGTACATTATAGGAAGGGTTTTTGTTTGGAGTCATGTATGGAGCTTTGTATATTGTATCATTGTATAACGCATGTATGACGTTGGTCTTGTAGTTGTTATCGGCTGAAGTCCGTTGTTTGTTTTCTTTCGGGTTTTCTTACATTGTATAAAAATTTATTTCGGTTTTGGCCTTTATTTGTGTCTTGTTGCAAGATCCGGTGAAATTGTTGTCAAGCTAAGGGTCGGGATCCATTGTGAGGTCCCAACCCGTACCGCCCCGAGTTTCGCAAATTTGGGGTGTTACAACATTTACCAAACACAAAAGTAGAAAAAGTCTAGTAAACCAAATTGTTTCTTTCTTTTATAGTTTGTGCTCTACACAAAGTCATTTCGTTATTTCATACTTCATAAAGCGGTTTAACAACACATAATTGTGATCTAGATATTTCGGTAGATTGTTTGTTTATTGATTTAATATAATATTTTTATATGTAAACTGTTTATTAATTTACAAAGTTTCAAATTCTTATTTTTCAAATCTAAATAAATACTAAAAATAAACTTTCAATTTTTTTTTTTTTTTTTACAACTTCCTTTCAATTTGTGTATATTTTCTTACAAAATAAACTTTCAATTTTCATTTTATTATTTAGTACACGGGTCAAATTCTTTTTTTT
>BSUD01000003.1:8111806-8179142 GCA_033239045.1 Fagopyrum esculentum
TTTTTTTTTTACAACTTAAAATTTTAGGCTCTGTTTAGATAATTACAACATAATAAACTAATTTATTTATAAGTCTATGATGTGATCGAACTCAATTCGAACACGAGGATCCACCGGCACAAGTTCACACTCGGATTGGAATCGGTGAAATGGAACTCCTTTTTTTGGATTTTGTGTTTTCTTATATGAAGATCAAATTCCCTCGGCCTCTCACTTTGGGAATCCCTCAACTCGAACGAACTACCCTCTGAATCTCATTTTGGGGTTTGAACCTTCATTCCTCGGCCTCTCACCTTAGAACCACCTAAGCATCTCACCTAGATGTTTGAAAACTAAGCATCTCACCTAGAATTCGGGTTTTGTTTTAAAGCAAACAACAACTTTGAAAGCACAAAGGCTAACTTACTTCATTTAACTTGACTTGTCTTACAATGGGAGGATACAAGGCTTTATATAGCCACAAAACACAACCTAGAAACTCCCTAATTAAGTGCTAGAAATATCAAAGATTTATCAAAAGGAAATGCAAGAAGTTCAAGAGTTTGTCTAGGAAATTCAAACACATAAATGGCCACATTTGGCCTTTATTAAAAGATGACTCTTGGATCATATTTTATTCACTAGGACAACACATCAAGTATGGTCTAATCAAGTCTTGGACGTCCATATTGAAGGAGAAGAAGACCATTGAACTAACTTGGCCTCCATTCAATGTATGTGTGTGAAGATGCCTTCATTGTTTGATTGAATGTTGACATGTTGACCTTCACATGATTAATACATAAATTCATGCATAATATATGAATAATATGAGCATGATATGCTGCATGAAATATGTATGGGTGGGACGTGCATATGTTTTGTATAACCATCTTTCATGCCTCCATGCATGATCTTGTCCAACAATCCATACAAGTACCATACTTGCTGCAATGTAGGGTCATTTTCACCCTCTTCTTCTTCTTGGAATCACGACTTTGAGTACACTAGAAAGTTGTAGATATTGAAAATACCTTTCAAAGTAGTACTCATGGGTATTTTAATTCCAAGTATAGCCTCGGTTATAGGCAATTTACTGAGAGTGCGCAAACCTGACAGCTTAGCCGGAGAGAGTGAAAATTGGCTTGCATTGGGCATGCTCGGAGCAAGCTTTTTCGGTTTGATTTCCATAGGTTTTGGCTCAGTTTTAGGCATGACCTCCAACACATAACTATTGATTTTGATAGGTTCCGGCTGACTTTTGACTTGGACGGTTGGTGGCAAAACGATTGGTTCCGGCTTGATAACGATGATTTCTTCTCCGGCAGGGATCACATCAGTCTATAACGAAGTTGTGCATCGTATAAAAGTTTTGTTAAAATTTTATTTGCGGTGTATAAGAATAAAATTTATGAAGTGTAGAATCATAAATAATTATTTATTTGTGACTATTTTATCATTTTGAGAATAATTAAAGGTGAATTACTATTATATTATTTCATAAATATGTCTTTCGTTTGCACGATACATGACATAACTCAAAAGATTTCATATATAAATATACCCGCAAAAGTATATGGGCTAGTATAGTATGTAAAATGCACAATTTCGTTTTTAAAAGTTGGCTCGACGTAAGGACTTTACCTTTCTGATTGGGCCTCCTTGGGGTTTATAACTGTTTAGGAAGGCAAGCCACTGGAGGATCGGGCTTCGATCCTTGTTATGGCTTCTGCCATTTGCCCAACCTGTTTTTCAAGGTTCTTGATGATGGATTCTGTTGTTTGGACATGAGTAGCAAAATGCTTAGTCAAAACCTGCAACATATCCTCGGTTGTTTCATACTTACCTTGTCGGGGCTGCTGTTGTTGGTTTTGTTGATCCCTCCAACGAAATTTTTGTTGATCACGCCAGTTTGACATGAAATTCTGCGCATACGGATCGTTCCTAGGTCTTTGCTGCTGAGGTTGTCCATATCCTACTGCATTCACTTCTGCATCGTCATCTTGGATTTGGGGACACATGTCCATTGGATGGTATGGGTCAGCACAAACTCCACATGCTTTGAGCTGTTGTGGGTTTCCCATAAGTGTTAATCTCTTCACCATCTCCTTTAGTTCAACAAGCTCATTGGAGATTTCACTTTTCCCGGAATTCACAGCATGAACTCCTCTTGGAAGGGGTCCTTCCAAAGTTCCCGGTCCCTTGTGCTAGTTTTTGTATCTTTTCCAAAGCAAGGTCAAGGGTAGAGTTAAGAATGTTACCTCCACGAAATTGTATCGTTGTTAAAGCGATCCGACAATTAGTAATATAACAAGTAACTATTTATTTGTTACAAGATTAAAAAAATCTTTTCTTTTGGATTTTGCAAATAAAAAGTAAACTCTTATGAAATACAAAAGTAAATATTGTATAGTTGAGTAAAATGCCTAATTTGACCTTTTACTCCTTTTTTCATAAGTAGGAAGATGGATTTTCTGCGCTCAAGGCGCTTTATTAAAGAGAAAACTACAACCGAGAAAAACGAGGGAGAGCAACTCCTCTCATATCATCCATAACAAGCACTCCACTCAATGGTGGAACTGAAAGATTATGAACACCAAAAGCCTACAAAAAAAAGTCTACAAAAAGGTCAATTTAACTGAATTCTTTTAATTATGAGTACCCATAACAAAAACTTATTTAGTTCTACCCGATTTAACCCAATTCTCTCATCTAAGGGAGAATTATATATAATGTAAAAAGTAGAGAGTTTACAAAACAAAAACTTAACAAAAAAAAATTCAATGTAACTGAATTCTTTTAATTATGTTTAAATTACTGGTATTTAGTTACATCCTTTGGGAGTAGTCAAATTTCATACTTTTCTTCTTTGAATTAACCAAATTCATCCTTAATTTTCTTTTTAAGTAACTTTACTATATAGTCAAATTTCATATGCTCTTATCCTCTTTGAACCTAAGAAAAGTCAAATTTCATACTTAACACACACACACAGACATATATATATATATATATATATATATACACGAAATTAATAGTAGTTTTACCAAACAAAAATTATAAAAAAAAAATCTCTAGATAGAAGTTGCTCGACCTACAAAAAAATTACCACAATAAACTTTAAGTTATATTATAAATATTTTGTTTAATCATGTTTTCAATATATTGTAGATGAATGAAACTCTTTTTTATCATTTTTCAATTTAATATAGATAAAAAAATTAATTAATTTTAACATAATCCATTATCTATCTTATATACTAAAGCAGACCGTGAACTTACACATGACACAGTTTCGTGAAGCCATGTCATCGAATTTACACGTGTCAACTTTTTATAAAGCCATGCTCCACCATATTAAATCAATTTATTTTAAATACCTCATTAACTATTTTAAATAATTTACTAATAGCTTGACCAGATTTTATCATAACAAACTCTAATTTAAACAATTAATTAATATTTTACTTAAAATGCAAAAAAGCTTCTACACTCTAATTTGAATAATTAATTAATTATTTTATTTAAATAGAAAAAATATAAGTAAAGATATTAAAACTTAACAACTTATATTTTTTAATTGATAATTGAACTTTATACATATTCTTAAAGTTAAAGAATTTAATTTTAAATTTAATTTCATTTTGCAATCTAATTTTAAAGATATTAAAATTTGATAACTTATATTTTTTAATTTATAACTAAACTTTATACTTTTTTAAACTTAAAGAATTTAATTTTAAATTTAATTTCATTTTGTTTACTTATATTTTCAATTGAACATATAAACCTTTTTTTCTTAACTTTTAAAGATCTTAATATTTTTTATATTTTTAAATTTCAATTTAACTTTATTTATATCTAAACTTATAAACTTTATTTCTTTTTCAAAAATATTTTTTTAAATGATTAACAAAAATATTTCATTATAGTTTTAGAATAAATAAAGTTTTGGAATTAAAAGAATTCTTTTTTTAATATAAGTTTTTTTTTCATTTAAAAAAATTGATTTTAAAATTTTTTGAAAAAAAATCAGATATTTGAAAATAATTTGTAAAAAAACTAATAAATTTCATACTAAAAGTATATGGAAAAAAATCGAAAAATTTTTGCAAAAAAAATAATTTCGAAGTTCATCCTTTTCCCGGATTCTGGCACCACATTACCTTACATACATCCCCACCCTACACGTTTCTTGACCTTTTCTTTTGGGAAGCCCTTGAGACCTCGAGCTTGTTGATTGACTTAGTGGTTTAAACTGGATTATACATGATTAATTTTAATAATTATGACTTGTTATGCATTCTATGGTTTTATGCAAAGATGAACAACTTTCCTATATTTATAAAATGTTTTGAGCATATTGAGTTTTTAATTCCATGAAGTATTCTCTTAGAGTGATCTATGATTGTAACACACCATAAAAATGTTTTTGAAAGACTTTTCATTGATTTTCTTGACTTATAATTCATTCTATCTTGTCTTCTATATGCGGAACTTGCTTGGGGACAAGCAAGGGCTAAGTATGGGGTATTTTGATAGCATGAATTATAGTCTATATTTTGAGGTTTGTTTGGACGTTTTATCTTCAATAATCTGCATGTTAGCATGTATAATATGTGATTATATTACCATTTCAGCTACCTTTGCGGGAATCGAGGTCTACACCTAGTTTTGCTGTAATTGCAGGTAAAATGGCACGTTTTGCATCAAAAAGGAGCAAAAGGAGTCATGAGTCATTGGGAGCTACATTGAGGAACATAAGGAACCATCCAGGAAGCATGACCATGGATTTGGGATTCACTTTGGACCAGTTTTGAGAGATTTCACATTCAGTTATGACTCACCTCGGTTGACCAGAGATTCATCTCGACCGAGGTGATCCAGAGACGCCGACTCGACCGAGGCGAACACCTACGACGCGGCGAGAATATTTTATTCTTGGCTGAGATCTTTTATCTTTGGAAGGTGATCTTATATTTTTGGGCTTGGCTCCTGGAAGGAAGTAGATCTTATATTTTACCTATTTTTATGGGAAAAGATCTTTCTAAGATATTTTATCTTTGGAGGGTTATTTTTCTATAAAAAGGGTTGGATTTCCACAAATCCGAGAGCCCACTATCATCCCGCTTACACCGAAAAATCTTGCTTACGAGGAAATCTCGCATACCACAAGATCCAGCATACATCGCAGCAGCCATACTCCAGTTGGGAGTTCTGAAGAACCTTTTTGAACGTTGAAGGAAGATTGAAGTCTATAGCTTTTATAGCTTTTTGGAGGTTTTTTTGTAAGATTGTCTTCAATCCCCTTCCTTGTTGTCTTCTCTTGTTGGATTGCTATCCAAGGAACGCTTTTGTTGTGATATTTGATTCAGTTATTGAAGTCTTTTTCATTAAATTCTTCTTGTTCAAATATTCACCTTCTTCCCATATATTTAATACTTTCATAATGATGATGAGTGGCTAATTTCCTTGTGTGATTCCAGGGTGATTGGCTGAAGGTTGTGGGAAAAACAATGATAGAATAATCTTAGATTCCAGTAGGACCCTGAAAGTTCGAGTCTTTAACCTTAACCCTAAAGCATCTCGT
Source organism: Fagopyrum esculentum (assembly GCA_033239045.1). Lineage (NCBI taxonomy): Eukaryota > Viridiplantae > Streptophyta > Magnoliopsida > Caryophyllales > Polygonaceae > Fagopyrum > Fagopyrum esculentum. The sequence goes on from BSUD01000003.1 coordinate 8,117,376, forward strand.
TCAGTCGATGAACATCTCGGCCGGGGTGGAATCTGGCTGACCGAGGTGACTTATCTGATCCTAAAGTGAGAGTTAAGTGTTAAAGTTTGCCAAATCCTATTCTTATTACACCTTTCCTGGTTCAAAGCAAGCTTAGGATGAGACTTACCCGGTAATTCCTTAGTTTGTGTACCAACGATCATAAGTGTAGGTAATAAAGGTTTATCCTTTATTGGGGTTTGAGTGTGCTTCCATCCCATCTTTGTGAGTTAGCGTGAGACTTACCCGGTAAAGGTTGATTCTATTCCCTTAGATGGTGTGTTAGTTTGAGGTAATAGTTCTTTATCTTAATTCCTTGAGACTTACCCGGTAATAGGAGTTACGGTTTGGATTAGTGAGTAGTGAGACTTACCCGGTGATCTACTCCACTTTAGTAACACCTTCCCCTTGCAAAAATCTCAGCTTTGTCCGCTTATCTTTAGATCTTGAGTTGGAACCACAACTAGAAGCTTTAATCCCTAGAATTGCATGTTTGCTTATTTGACTTCTTATTCATCTTTGATTGTGTTAATTGCTCTTTGTGGTTAGTATTCACGAAGCTTACCGTTATTGACTTTGTTTCACCGAGTCCCTGTGATCGACCCCTGGAATTTCTTGCTTTTTACTACGATTGACCCGTACACTGCGGGTTCGCATCCTTGTTTTAAGCTTAAGTCTAGGGTTATAAATTTAAAGCTTGCACACACCGTTTGGAGCGAACAAGTTTTTGGCGCCGTTGCCGGGGACTTGGTCTAGACCGAGCCGGTACGGTTTGCTCTTGGGGCGCTTGCCCCGTGTCATCTAACCACTCTACTTGAGTGACTTTTGCAGGTTCTTTCTTAGGTATATGCGAAGAACCCGCACTGGGAAGGAAATTGTTCGCTCCAAACGGTGTGTGCAAGCTTTAAATTTATAACCCTAGACTTAAGCTTAAAACAAGGATGCGAACCCGCAGTGTACGGGTCAATCGTAGTAAAAGCAAGAAAATTCCAGGGGTCGATCACAGGGACTCGGTGAAACAGAGTCAATACGGTATGCTATTGTCAATGCTAACCACAAGAGCAATTAACACAATCAAAGATGAATAAGATGTCAAATAAGCAAACATGCAATTCTAGGGATTAAAGCGTCTAGTTGTGGTTCCAACTCAAGATCTATAGATAAGTGGACAAAGCTGAGATTTTTGCATGGGGAAGGTGTTACTAAAGTGGAGTAGATCACCGGGTAAGTCTCACTACACACTAATCCTAAACCGTAACTCCTATTACCGGGTAAGTCTCAAGGAATCAAGATAAAGAACTATAACCTCAAACTAACACACCATCTAAGGGAATAGAATCAACCTTTACCGGGTAAGTCTCAGGCTAACTCACAAAGATGGGATGGAAGCACACTCAAACCCCAATAAAGGATAAACCTTTATTACCTACACTTATGATCGTTGATACACAAACTAAGGAATTACCGGGTAAGTCTCATCCTAAGCATGCATTAAACAGAGAGGTGTAATAAGAATAGGATTTAGCAAACTCTAACACTTAACTTTCTGTTTTAGGTCGGATAAGTCACCTCGGTCAGAAGAATTCCACCCCGGCCGAGATGTTCATCGACTGAACGAGATGCTTAGGGTTAAGGTTAAAGACTCGAACTTTCAGGATCCTACTGGAATCTAAGATTATTCTATCATTGTTTTTCCCACAACCTTCAGCCAATCACCCTAGAATCACACAAGGAAATTAGCCACTCATCATCATAATGAAAGTATTAAATATATGGGAAGAAGGTGAATATTTGAACAAAGAAGAATTTAATGAAAAGACTTCAATAACTGAATCAAATATCACACAAAACGTTCCTTGGATAGCAATCCAAAAAGACAAGACAACAATTGAGGGAATTGAAGACAATCTTACAAAACCCTTCAATAAAGCTATAAAAGCTATGGACTTCAATCTTCCTTCAACCTTCAAAAAGGTTCTTCAACTATCTCCCAAATTGGAGTATGCTGCTGCTGCTGCGTCGTATGCGAGATCTTCTCGTAAGCAAGATGTTGGAATTGTGGAAATCCAACCCTTTATATAGGAGAATTATCCTCCAAAGATAATAAATCTTAAAAAGATAATTTCCTATAAAATATAGGTAAAATATATATTCTGCATATCTCCTTCCTTCCAGAAATCCAGCCAAAAAATATAAGATCTAACCTTCCAAAAATAAAAGATCTCAGCCAAGAATAAAATATATCCCGCCGCGTCAGGATATTCGCCTCGGTCGAGACGCTCTCGTAGATCACCTCGGTCGAGGTGAATCTGTGGTCAACCGAGGTGAGTCATAACTGAATGTGAAATCTCTCAAAACTGGTCCAAAGTGAATCTTTAATCCATGGCTATGCTTCCTGAATATAGCTCCAAATGACTCTTGACTCCTTTTTGCTCCTTTTGATGCAAAACGTACCATATTACCTGCAATTACAACGAAACTAGGTGTAGACCTCGATTCTCGCAAAGGTAGATGAAATGGTAGTAAAATCACATAATGTACATACAAACATGCAGATTATGAAAGATAAAACGTCCAAACAAACCCCAAAATATAGACTATAATTCATGCTATCAAAATACCCCATACTTAGCCCTTGCTTGTCCCCAAGCAAGTTCTTCATATAAAAGACAAGATAGAATGGATTATAAGTCAAGAAAATCAATGAAAAGTCTTTCAAAAACATTTTATGGTGTGCAACCATCTTAGATCACTCTAAGAGAATACTTCCTGGAATTAAAAACTCAATATGATCAAAACATTTTATAAATATAGAAAAGTTGTTCAACTTTGCATAAAATCATAGAATGCATAATAAATCATAATTATCAAAATTAATCATGTATAATCCAGTTTAAACCGCTAAGTCAATCAACAAGCTCAAGGTCTCAAGGGTTTCCCAAAAGAAAAGGTCAAGAAACGTGTAGGGTAGGGATGTATGTAAGGTAATGTGGTGCTAGAATCCGGGAAAAGGATAAACTTCACTTTCACTTTGACTTGCAACATCTTCCACCAATAAGCTTTGCTTATTTCACGCTTTTTCTTTTACTTTACTTTTTGGGATGCATGGACAGAGGTGCACAATAACCGAAGCCTAGGAAATCCGCAATCATCAATTTCTTGAGATGCATCAAACCCTTGATGCACATACCATGACCCGTTAGGAATATCGCTCAATCCGATTTTGGCAAGACACAAACACCCGGCTATGTGAATGGTGCCGAGTTACTCATCTTCATGATTGACTTCCCCAAACCTATTATTGCTTTCTAACACTTTCACTTTCAGCCACTTCTCAACTTTTGACTTGCTTTCACCACTTCGCTTGCTTCCAAATTCCCGGATAGGTAAAGGGAGGCAATATGTATATGAGGGGCTAAGCATGATCAAGAAGAAGAAGAAGAAGAATGAATTGCCTTGGTCTTTCCAAGAAGAACGTGAGAGAACTTATGCTGCGGTGTCAACCTTCAAATTCAACATAATTTGGATAAAAATAAAGTATTAAACATGCCAATAATTTCAAACAAAGCATTTAGCAACTTAAACATATCATAAAACATTTCAAACATATAAAGAATTTAAATCCAGTCGGTAAACAAGATCTTCACTGAGATCATATCCAGATAAGTAACACAAAAATCGTTTTCGAAAATTCTCAGTTAACCCACCTCGGTCGAGATGTTCTTGGTTCAACCGAGGTGAAACACCTCGTTTTGCCAGAACTGTCCCGGTCGAGGTCAAAAATTTTTTTAAAACCATTTTTTTTCAGTTTCGACGTTTTTCTCAATCAAATAACCTGTAAGTATTTAGCAACTTAAACAAAGCATTTAGCAACTTAAACATATCAGAACTGTCCCCGGCAACGGCGCCAAAAACTTGTTCGCTCCAAACGGTGTGTGCAAGCTTTAAATTTATAACCCTAGACTTAAGCTTAAAACAAGGATGCGAACCCGCAGTGTACGGGTCAATCGTAGTAAAAGCAAGAAAATTCCAGGGGTCGATCACAGGGACTCGGTGAAACAGAGTCAATACGGTATGCTATTGTCAATGCTAACCACAAGAGCAATTAACACAATCAAAGATGAATAAGATGTCAAATAAGCAAACATGCAATTCTAGGGATTAAAGCGTCTAGTTGTGGTTCCAACTCAAGATCTATAGATAAGTGGACAAAGCTGAGATTTTTGCATGGGGAAGGTGTTACTAAAGTGGAGTAGATCACCGGGTAAGTCTCACTACACACTAATCCTAAACCGTAACTCCTATTACCGGGTAAGTCTCAAGGAATCAAGATAAAGAACTATAACCTCAAACTAACACACCATCTAAGGGAATAGAATCAACCTTTACCGGGTAAGTCTCAGGCTAACTCACAAAGATGGGATGGAAGCACACTCAAACCCCAATAAAGGATAAACCTTTATTACCTACACTTATGATCGTTGATACACAAACTAAGGAATTACCGGGTAAGTCTCATCCTAAGCATGCATTAAACAGAGAGGTGTAATAAGAATAGGATTTAGCAAACTCTAACACTTAACTTTCTGTTTTAGGTCGGATAAGTCACCTCGGTCAGAAGAATTCCACCCCGGCCGAGATGTTCATCGACTGAACGAGATGCTTAGGGTTAAGGTTAAAGACTCGAACTTTCAGGATCCTACTGGAATCTAAGATTATTCTATCATTGTTTTTCCCACAACCTTCAGCCAATCACCCTAGAATCACACAAGGAAATTAGCCACTCATCATCATAATGAAAGTATTAAATATATGGGAAGAAGGTGAATATTTGAACAAAGAAGAATTTAATGAAAAGACTTCAATAACTGAATCAAATATCACACAAAACGTTCCTTGGATAGCAATCCAAAAAGACAAGACAACAATTGAGGGAATTGAAGACAATCTTACAAAACCCTTCAATAAAGCTATAAAAGCTATGGACTTCAATCTTCCTTCAACCTTCAAAAAGGTTCTTCAACTCTCTCCCAAATTGGAGTATGCTGCTGCTGCTGCGTGATTTCCTCCTGTAAGCGGGATATCGATGATCCGAAGATCTGAAATCTCTTGATCCGAAGATGGGTGAATTGTAGAAAATCCAACCCTTTATATAGGAGAATTATCTTCCAAAGATAAAATATCTTAAAAAGATAATTTCCTATAAAATATATCCATATCTCCTAAAATAAATATCTTCCTTCCAGCTATAAGATAATTTCCTAATAAAATAGATCTTATCTCCTAAAATAAATATCTTTCTAAGATAATTTTATAGGAAATATCTTAAAAGATAGTTTCCTAATAAAATATATCTTATCTCCAAAATAGATCTCCTAAATATATGATCTTCCTTCCAGAAATCCAGCCAAAAAATATAAGATCTAACCTTCCAAAAATAAAAGATCTCAGCCAAGAATAAAATATATCCCGCCGCGTCAGGATATTCGCCTCGGTCGAGACGCTCTCGTAGATCACCTCGGTCGAGGTGAATCTGTGGTCAACCGAGGTGAGTCATAACTGAATGTGAAATCTCTCAAAACTGGTCCAAAGTGAATCTTTAATCCATGGCTATGCTTCCTGAATATAGCTCCAAATGACTCTTGACTCCTTTTTGCTCCTTTTGATGCAAAACGTACCATATTACCTGCAATTACAACGAAACTAGGTGTAGACCTCGATTCTCGCAAAGGTAGATGAAATGGTAGTAAAATCACATAATGTACATACAAACATGCAGATTATGAAAGATAAAACGTCCAAACAAACCCCAAAATATAGACTATAATTCATGCTATCAAAATACCCCATACTTAGCCCTTGCTTGTCCCCAAGCAAGTTCTTCATATAAAAGACAAGATAGAATGGATTATAAGTCAAGAAAATCAATGAAAAGTCTTTCAAAAACATTTTATGGTGTGCAACCATCTTAGATCACTCTAAGAGAATACTTCCTGGAATTAAAAACTCAATATGATCAAAACATTTTATAAATATAGAAAAGTTGTTCAACTTTGCATAAAATCATAGAATGCATAATAAATCATAATTATCAAAATTAATCATGTATAATCCAGTTTAAACCGCTAAGTCAATCAACAAGCTCAAGGTCTCAAGGGTTTCCCAAAAGAAAAGGTCAAGAAACGTGTAGGGTAGGGATGTATGTAAGGTAATGTGGTGCTAGAATCCGGGAAAAGGATAAACTTCACTTTCACTTTGACTTGCAACATCTTCCACCAATAAGCTTTGCTTATTTCACGCTTTTTCTTTTACTTTACTTTTTGGGATGCATGGACAGAGGTGCACAATAACCGAAGCCTAGGAAATCCGCAATCATCAATTTCTTGAGATGCATCAAACCCTTGATGCACATACCATGACCCGTTAGGAATATCGCTCAATCCGATTTTGGCAAGACACAAACACCCGGCTATGTGAATGGTGCCGAGTTACTCATCTTCATGATTGACTTCCCCAAACCTATTATTGCTTTCTAACACTTTCACTTTCAGCCACTTCTCAACTTTTGACTTGCTTTCACCACTTCGCTTGCTTCCAAATTCCCGGATAGGTAAAGGGAGGCAATATGTATATGAGGGGCTAAGCATGATCAAGAAGAAGAAGAAGAAGAATGAATTGCCTTGGTCTTTCCAAGAAGAACGTGAGAGAACTTATGCTGCGGTGTCAACCTTCAAATTCAACATAATTTGGATAAAAATAAAGTATTAAACATGCCAATAATTTCAAACAAAGCATTTAGCAACTTAAACATATCATAAAACATTTCAAACATATAAAGAATTTAAATCCAGTCGGTAAACAAGATCTTCACTGAGATCATATCCAGATAAGTAACACAAAAATCGTTTTCGAAAATTCTCAGTTAACCCACCTCGGTCGAGATGTTCTTGGTTCAACCGAGGTGAAACACCTCGTTTTGCCAGAACTGTCCCGGTCGAGGTCAAAAATTTTTTTTTTAAAACCCTTTTTTTTTTTCAGTTTCGACGTTTTTCTCAATCAAATAACCTGTAAGTATGCATGAAATCTCAGATAAACATGTAGAAGCAACTGAAGCATAAAATATCAAATATTACATAAACACCCCACACTTGGGACACATTGTCCCAATGGGTCAAAATAAGTCTAAGGACAAGATACTCACCGAACATAGCTAAACTGCATGAAGAAGTTAGAAACAGCTCCCAGATAAAGCCATCTCGGTTGGCGAAGTACATCTCGGTCGAGGTGTTCTGACAGTACCCGAGATGTATCTCAGTAAAGCTTGTTTCCTCAACTTCTCGAAATTTTGTTCTTCCAGTGTAGCTCCTGAACTGTGATCCTTCCTTTTGGAATACCTGGTTGTTGTCTAGAGGAAAACAAAAACAAAGCAACTATCTTAACTAAACTAGATAAGGGAGAAGAAAGCAATACCTTGGGTTGCCTCCCAAGAAGCGCTTGGTTTAAGGTCGCTAGCTGGACCATGCGGCATGGGATTACTCAATGCACTTCGAATGTCGTGGAGTGCTCATCACATCCGTAAAAATCTTCCAAGAAGGTTCCGGTTCCTAACTTCACCGGCAAATGGTAAGATCTCCCACGTACAAGCTTGTACGGTTTGATTCTCACCGGAATCCTTCTAGCCTTCCTGCACTTCAATGGGACATAATCTAGCTTCGTGTCCCATCCTTTCCTTGATCGAGAAAACAGTTTCTCAAGAATCATAGCAGCTTCCCCATCTATAGCTTGGGGATGGTACAGGGTCCTGAGCATGCGAGGGACCCCATACTTGAACAAGAGACTCTTCATCGCCTTAGCGGTGTAGTGCTTGCCAACTCCACTCCTCATGATCTGAGGAGCTTCTTCTTCCAACAATTTCAAGGAAGACTTCATCTTGATCTTTGGAGGTTCTTTCGGAAGAGACCTCCAACTCTCCGGTGCTTTCCTAAAAAATTCAGAAAGTTTAATAGGGAATTTGAATGAAGTAGGAGAATGTACCTTGTAAAGTTCTCCAAAGCTTGAGACAAGTTTCGTGTTGGGTTGATGATCCATGCACGAAATCCTACTCAGCTCAGCTGGTCTTTCATCCATCTTGGCCATGATCTCAGTAATCTGGCCAAGGTTCTCTGCATCTTCTGCTTCCAGCTTTGCAGATTCTTCCGTCTCGGCCGAAGTCGTTTTCACCTCGACCGAGGTCTCAACAGTCAGATCGAGACCTTCCATATCCTCCTCGTCCTCAGAAGTTTCAGGAGAATTTTCTGGTTCGACTGGGGGAATGCCTGGAACGTGCAACACTTCCTTATGCTCCTCTTGCGGCCTAGCATAGGATAGGGTGCTTTCCTTGAGCTCCGTCACCTTCTTCATCAACTTCTCCAACCTAGATTCGAGAGAGTCTTCAAGAGGTTGCTCATAAGTCTTTTTAGGGACATTCAGTTCATCCCACATCGCAAGTTCACGCTGAATGGCCTTTTCTCTTTCCCATTCATTGTTGAACCAATAAAAGGAGTACTTCTCCTCCAAGTATTCATAATGATCTGCCCTAGCACTTTGTCTTGCTATCCAGGCTGGATCAAACATAGCCATAAGAAATCCTGAAAACTACAAAGACTCATAGAAAGAGTAGTTAGTAGCAACAGGGGCAAGCGCCCCGAAAGCAAACCGTACCGGCTCGGTCTAGACCAAGTCCCCGGCAACGGCGCCAAAAACTTGTTCGCTCCAAACGGTGTGTGCAAGCTTTAAATTTATAACCCTAGACTTAAGCTTAAAACAAGGATGCGAACCCGCAGTGTACGGGTCAATCGTAGTAAAAGCAAGAAAATTCCAGGGGTCGATCACAGGGACTCGGTGAAACAGAGTCAATACGGTATGCTATTGTCAATGCTAACCACAAGAGCAATTAACACAATCAAAGATGAATAAGATGTCAAATAAGCAAACATGCAATTCTAGGGATTAAAGCGTCTAGTTGTGGTTCCAACTCAAGATCTATAGATAAGTGGACAAAGCTGAGATTTTTGCATGGGGAAGGTGTTACTAAAGTGGAGTAGATCACCGGGTAAGTCTCACTACACACTAATCCTAAACCGTAACTCCTATTACCGGGTAAGTCTCAAGGAATCAAGATAAAGAACTATAACCTCAAACTAACACACCATCTAAGGGAATAGAATCAACCTTTACCGGGTAAGTCTCAGGCTAACTCACAAAGATGGGATGGAAGCACACTCAAACCCCAATAAAGGATAAACCTTTATTACCTACACTTATGATCGTTGATACACAAACTAAGGAATTACCGGGTAAGTCTCATCCTAAGCTTGCATTAAACAGAAAGGTGTAATAAGAATAGGATTTAGCAAACTCTAACACTTAACTTTCTGTTTAAGGTCGGATAAGTCACCTCGGTCAGAAGAATTCCACCCCGGCCGAGATGTTCATCAACCGAACGAGATGCTTAGGGTTAAGGTTAAAGACTCGAACTTTCAGGATCCTACTGGAATCTAAGATTATTCTATCATTGTTATTCCCACAACCTTCAGCCAATCACCCTAGAATCACACAAGGAAATTAGCCACTCATCATCATTATGAAAGTATTAAATATATGGGAAGAAGGTGAATATTTGAACAAAGAAGAATTTAATGAAAAGACTTCAATTACTGAATCAAATATCACAAACAAAACGTTCCTTGGATAGCAATCCAAAAAGACAAGACAACAATTGAGGGAATTGAAGACAATCTTACAAAACCCTTCAATAAAGCTATAAAAGCTATGGACTTCAATCTTCCTTCAACCTTCAAAAAGGTTCTTCAACTCTCTCCCAAATTGGAGTATGCTGCTGCTGCGTATTTTTCTGTGTAGGCGGATTACTTGCGCTGATAGCGGATGTCGGATTTGTGGAAAATCCAACCCTTTTTATAGGAAAAATAACCCTCCAAAGATAAGAAATCTTAGAAAGATATTATCCCATAAATATAGGTAAAATATATGATTCTGCATATCTCCTTCCTTCCAGAAGCCAAGCCCAAAAATATAAGATCACTTTCCAATTTTAAAAGATCTCAGCCAAGAATAAAATATTCTCGCCGCGTCCTAGGTGTTCGCCTCGGTCGAGTCGGCGTCTCTGGATCACCTCGGTCGAGATGAATCTCTGGTCAACCGAGGTGACTCACAACTGAATGTAGAATCTCTCAAAACTGGTCCAAAGTAAATCCTTAATTCATGGCTATGCTTCCTGAATGTAGCTCCAAATGACTCTTGACTCCTTTTTGCTCCTTTTGATGCAAAACGTACCATATTACCTGCAATTACAACGAAACTAGGTGTAGACCTCGATTCTCGCAAAGGTAGATGAAATGGTAGTAAAATCACATAATGTACATACAAACATGCAGATTATGAAAGATAAAACGTCCAAACAAACCCCAAAATATAGACTATAATTCATGCTATCAAAATACCCCATACTTAGCCCTTGCTTGTCCCCAAGCAAGTTCTTCATATAAAAGACAAGATAGAATGGATTATAAGTTATAGAAAATCAATGAAAAAATCTTATGGTGTGCAACCATCTTAGATCACTCTAAGAGAATACTTCCTGGAATTAAAAACTCAATATGATCAAAACATTTTATAAATATAGAAAAGTTGTTCAACTTTGCATAAAATCATAGAATGCATAATAAATCATAATTATCAAAATTAATCATGTATAATCCAGTTTAAACCGCTAAGTCAATCAACAAGCTCAAGGTCTCAAGGGTTTCCCAAAAGAAAAGGTCAAGAAACGTGTAGGGTAGGGATGTATGTAAGGTAATGTGGTGCTAGAATCCGGGAAAAGGATAAACTTCACTTTCACTTTGACTTGCAACATCTTCCACCAATAAGCTTTGCTTATTTCACGCTTTTTCTTTTACTTTACTTTTTGGGATGCATGGACAGAGGTGCACAATAACCGAAGCCTAGGAAATCCGCAATCATCAATTTCTTGAGATGCATCAAACCCTTGATGCACATACCATGACCCGTTAGGAATATCGCTCAATCCGATTTTGGCAAGACACAAACACCCGGCTATGTGAATGGTGCCGAGTTACTCATCTTCATGATTGACTTCCCCAAACCTATTATTGCTTTCTAACACTTTCACTTTCAGCCACTTCTCAACTTTTGACTTGCTTTCACCACTTCGCTTGCTTCCAAATTCCCGGATAGGTAAAGGGAGGCAATATGTATATGAGGGGCTAAGCATGATCAAGAAGAAGAAGAAGAAGAATGAATTGCCTTGGTCTTTCCAAGAAGAACGTGAGAGAACTTATGCTGCGGTGTCAACCTTCAAATTCAACATAATTTGGATAAAAATAAAGTATTAAACATGCCAATAATTTCAAACAAAGCATTTAGCAACTTAAACATATCATAAAACATTTCAAGCATATAAAGAATTTAAATCCAGTCGGTAAACAAGATCTTCACTGAGATCATATCCAGATAAGTAACACAAAAATCGTTTTCGAAAACTCTCAGTTAACCCACCTCGGTCGAGATGTTCTTGGTTCAACCGAGGTGAAACACCTCGTTTTGCCAGAACTGTCCCGGTCGAGGTCAAAAATTTTTTTAAAACCATTTTTTTTCGGTTTCGACGTTTTTCTCAATCAAATAACCTGTAAGTATGCATGCAATCTCAGATAAACATATAAATGCAGAATGAAGCATAAATATGAAAATATCCGATACATCATAAGTCGAATAATACATCATAAGTCAAATAAGTCAGATAATACATCAACTACCCCATACTTGAGACACACTGTCCCAGTGGGTGTAAATAAAGTCTGAAAGAAAGGAGGACTCACCGGATAAAGAGCCGAACTGCATAAAAATAAAATAAATAAAATCCTGCAGCTCCTCAGAAGTCCTGATCCGGTGGTGGTGGTGGCATGTAGGGGTACAAAGTAGGGTCATAGGGATAAAATACCCCATACTTAGCCCTTGCTTGTCCCTAAGCAAGTTCCTCATATAGAAATTAAGATAGAATGGATTATAAGTCAAGAAAATCAATGAGAAGTCCTTCAAAAATATTTTTATGGTGTGCAACTATCATAGATCACTCTAAGAGAGTACTTCCTGGAAATTAAAAAACTCAATATGATCAAAACATTTTATAAATATAGGAAAGTTGTTCATCTTTGCATAAAATCATAGAATGCATAATAAATCATAATTATCAAAATTAATCATGTATAATCCGATTTAAACCGCTAAGTCAATCAACAAGCTCAAGGTCTCAAGGGCTTCCCAAAAGAAAGGTCAAGAAACGTGTAGGGTAGGGATGCATGTAAGGTAATGTGGTGCTAGAATCCGGGAAAAGGATGAACTTCACTTTCACTTTGACTTGCAACATCTTCCACCAATAAGCTTTGCTTATTTCACACTTTTTTCTTTTTACTTTACTTTTTGGGATGCATGGACAGAGGTGCACAATAACCGAAGCCTAGGAAATCCGCAATCATCAATTTCTCGAGATGCGTCAAACCCTTGATGCACATACCATGACCCGTTAGGAATATCGCTCAATCCGACTTTGGCAAGACACAAACACCCGGCTATGTGAATGGTGCCGAGTTACTCATCTTCATGATTGACTTCCCCAAACCTATTATTGCTTTCTAATACTTTCACTTTCAGCCACTTCTCAACTTTTGACTTGCTTTCACCACTTCGCTTGCTTCCAAATTCCCGGATAGGTAAAGGGAGGCAATATGTATATGAGGGGCTAAACATGATCAAGAAGAAGAAGAAGAAGAAGAATGAATTGCCTTGGTCTTTCCAAGAAGAACGTGAGAGAACTTATGCTGCGGTGTCAACCTTCAAATTCAACATAATTTGGATAAAAATAAAGTATTAAACATGCCAATAATTTCAAACAAAGCATTTAGCAACTTAAACATATCATAAAACATTTCAAACATATAAAGAATTTAAATCCAGTCGGTAAACAAGATCTTCACTGAGATCATATCCAGATAAGTAACACAAAAATCGTTTTCGAAAATTCTCAGTTAACCCACCTCGGTCGAGATGTTCTTGGTTCAACCGAGGTGAAACACCTCGTTTTGCCAGAACTGTCCCGGTCGAGGTCAAAAATTTTTTTTTTTTTTTTTTAAAACCATTTTTTTTCAGTTTCGACGTTTTTCTCAATCAAATAACCTGTAAGTATGCATGTAATATCAGATAAACATATAGAGCATAATAGAATCATAAATATCCATCAAAGTAGCACACAATCATCCATAGTCAAATAACATATCCGCATACCCCATACTTGGGACACATTGTCCCAATGGGTCAAAATAAGTCTAAGGACAAGATACTCACCGAACATAGCTAAACTGCATGAAGAAGTTAGAAACAGCTCCCAGATAAAGCCATCTCGGTTGGCGAAGTACATCTCGGTCGAGGTGTTCTGACAGTACCCGAGATGTATCTCAGTAAAGCTTGTTTCCTCAACTTCTCGAAATTTTGTTCTTCCAGTGTAGCTCCTGAACTGTGATCCTTCCTTTTGGAATACCTGGTTGTTGTCTAGAGGAAAACAAAAACAAAGCAACTATCTTAACTAAACTAGATAAGGGAGAAGAAAGCAATACCTTGGGTTGCCTCCCAAGAAGCGCTTGGTTTAAGGTCGCTAGCTGGACCATGCGGCATGGGATTACTCAATGCACTTCGAATGTCGTGGAGTGCTCATCACATCCGTAAAAATCTTCCAAGAAGGTTCCGGTTCCTAACTTCACCGGCAAATGGTAAGATCTCCCACGTACAAGCTTGTACGGTTTGATTCTCACCGGAATCCTTCTAGCCTTCCTGCACTTCAATGGGACATAATCTAGCTTTGCGTCCCATCCTTTCCTTGATCGAGAAAACAGTTTCTCAAGAATCATAGCAGCTTCCCCATCTATAGCTTGGGGATGGTACAGGGTCCTGAGCATGCGAGGGACCCCATACTTGAACAAGAGACTCTTCATCGCCTTAGCGGTGTAGTGCTTGCCAACTCCACTCCTCATGATCTGAGGAGCTTCTTCTTCCAACAATTTCAAGGAAGACTTCATCTTGATCTTTGGAGGTTCTTTCGGAAGAGACCTCCAACTCTCCGGTGCTTTCCTAAAAAATTCAGAAAGTTTAATAGGGAATTTGAATGAAGTAGGAGAATGTACCTTGTAAAGTTCTCCAAAGCTTGAGACAAGTTTCGTGTTGGGTTGATGATCCATGCACGAAATCCTACTCAGCTCAGCTGGTCTTTCATCCATCTTGGCCATGATCTCAGTAATCTGGCCAAGGTTCTCTGCATCTTCTGCTTCCAGCTTTGCAGATTCTTCCGTCTCGGCCGAAGTCGTTTTCACCTCGACCGAGGTCTCAACAGTCAGATCGAGACCTTCCATATCCTCCTCGTCCTCAGAAGTTTCAGGAGAATTTTCTGGTTCGACTGGGGGAATGCCTGGAACGTGCAACACTTCCTTATGCTCCTCTTGCGGCCTAGCATAGGATAGGGTGCTTTCCTTGAGCTCCGTCACCTTCTTCATCAACTTCTCCAACCTAGATTCGAGAGAGTCTTCAAGAGGTTGCTCATAAGTCTTTTTAGGGACATTCAGTTCATCCCACATCGCAAGTTCACGCTGAATGGCCTTTTCTCTTTCCCATTCATTGTTGAACCAATAAAAGGAGTACTTCTCCTCCAAGTATTCATAATGGTCCGCCCTAGCACTTTGCCTTGCTATCCAGACTGGATCAAACATAGCCATCAGAAATCCTGAAAACTACAAAGACTCATAGAAAGAGTAGTTAGTAGCAACAGGGGCAAGCGCCCCGAAAGCAAACCGTACCGGCTCGGTCTAGACCAAGTCCCCGGCAACGGCGCCAAAAACTTGTTCTTTGGCGAAACTCTATTCCGTTGCCGGAACAAGAACTTCGTATGTACCTAAGAACACAAACCTGCAAGAACACTCAAAAGAGATATCAAATAACAAGAGCAAAGCTCCCAAGCTTGACAACCGATAACCGAATTCGGCCTAAACCAAATCCCCGGCAACGGCGCCAAAAACTTGTTCGCTCCAAACGGTGTGTGCAAGCTTTAAATTTATAACCCTAGACTTAAGCTTAAAACAAGGATGCGAACCCGCAGTGTACGGGTCAATCGTAGTAAAAGCAAGAAAATTCCAGGGGTCGATCACAGGGACTCGGTGAAACAGAGTCAATACGGTATGCTATTGTCAATGCTAACCACAAGAGCAATTAACACAATCAAAGATGAATAAGATGTCAAATAAGCAAACATGCAATTCTAGGGATTAAAGCGTCTAGTTGTGGTTCCAACTCAAGATCTATAGATAAGTGGACAAAGCTGAGATTTTTGCATGGGGAAGGTGTTACTAAAGTGGAGTAGATCACCGGGTAAGTCTCACTACACACTAATCCTAAACCGTAACTCCTATTACCGGGTAAGTCTCAAGGAATCAAGATAAAGAACTATAACCTCAAACTAACACACCATCTAAGGGAATAGAATCAACCTTTACCGGGTAAGTCTCAGGCTAACTCACAAAGATGGGATGGAAGCACACTCAAACCCCAATAAAGGATAAACCTTTATTACCTACACTTATGATCGTTGATACACAAACTAAGGAATTACCGGGTAAGTCTCATCCTAAGCATGCATTAAACAGAGAGGTGTAATAAGAATAGGATTTAGCAAACTCTAACACTTAACTTTCTGTTTTAGGTCGGATAAGTCACCTCGGTCAGAAGAATTCCACCCCGGCCGAGATGTTCATCGACTGAACGAGATGCTTAGGGTTAAGGTTAAAGACTCGAACTTTCAGGATCCTACTGGAATCTAAGATTATTCTATCATTGTTTTTCCCACAACCTTCAGCCAATCACCCTAGAATCACACAAGGAAATTAGCCACTCATCATCATAATGAAAGTATTAAATATATGGGAAGAAGGTGAATATTTGAACAAAGAAGAATTTAATGAAAAGACTTCAATAACTGAATCAAATATCACACAAAACGTTCCTTGGATAGCAATCCAAAAAGACAAGACAACAATTGAGGGAATTGAAGACAATCTTACAAAACCCTTCAATAAAGCTATAAAAGCTATGGACTTCAATCTTCCTTCAACCTTCAAAAAGGTTCTTCAACTCTCTCCCAACTTGGAGTATGCTGCTGCTGTGTTGTAAGCGAGATGTGCTGCGTCGTATGCGAGATGTTGAATTTGTGGAAATCCAACCCTTTTTATAGGAAAATAAACCTCCAAAGATAATAAATCTTAAGAAGATATTATCCCATAAATATAGGTAAAATATATGATTCTGCATATCTCCTTCCTTCCAGGAGCCAAGCCCAAAAATATAAGATCACTTTCCAAATTTAAAAGATCTCTTCCAAGAATAAAATATTCTCGCCGCGTCCTAGGTGTTCGCCTCGGTCGAGTCGGCGTCTCTGGATCACTTCGGTCGAGATGAATCAATGGTCAACCGAGGTGACTCACGACAGAATGTGAAATCTCTCGAATCTGCTCCAAAGTGAATCTTCAATCCATGGCTATGCTCCCTGGATGTAGCTCCAAATGACTCATGACTCCTTTTGCTCCTTTTTGATGCAAAACGTACCATATTACCTGCAATTACAACGAAACTAGGTGTAGACCTCGATTCTCGCAAAGGTAATGTGGTGCTAGAATCCGGGAAACCCCTAAAACTAGACTATAATTCATGCTATCAAAATACCCCATACTTAGCCCTTGCTTGTCCCCAAGCAAGTTCCGCATATAAAAGATAAGATAGAATGGATTATAAGTCAAGAAAATCAATGAAAAAGTCTTTCAAAAACATTTTATGGTGTGCAACTACCATAGATCACTCTAAGAGAATACTTCCTGGAATTAAAAACTCAATATGATCAAAACATTTTATAAATATAAGAAAGTTGTTCATCTTTGCATAAAATCATAGAATGCATAATAAATCATAATTATCAAAATTAATTATGTATAATCCGATTTAAACCGCTAAGTCAATCAACAAGCTCAAGGTCTCAAGGGCTTCCCAAAAGAAAAGTCAAGAAACGTGTAGGGTAGGGATGTATGTAAGGTAATGTGGTGCTAGAATCCGGGAAAAGGATGAACTTCACTTTCACTTTGACTTGCAACATCTTCCACCAATAAGCTTTGCTTATTTCACACTTTTTCTTTTACTTTACTTTTTGGGATGCATGGACAGAGGTGCACAATAACCGAAGCCTAGGAGATCCGCAATCATCAATTTCTTGAGATGCATCAAACCCTTGATGCACATACCATGACCCGTTAGGAATATCGCTCAATCCGACTTTGGCAAGACACAAACACCCGGCTATGTGAATGGTGCCGAGTTACTCATCTTCATGATTGACTTCCCCAAACCTATTATTGCTTTCTAACACTTTCACTTCCAGCCACTTCTCAACTTTAACTTGCTTTCACCACTTCGCTTGCTTCCAAATTCCCGGATAGGTAAAGGGAGGCAAAATGTATATGAGGGGCTAAGCATGATCAAGAAGAAGAAGAAGAAGAGAATGAATTGCCTTGGTCTTTCCAAGAAGAACGTGAGAGAACTTAACCTGCGGTGTCAACCTTCAAATTCAACATAATTTGGATAAAAACAAAGTATTAAACATGCTAATAATTTCAAACAAAGCATTTAGCAACTTAAACATATTATAAAACCCTTCAAACACATAAAGAATTTAAAACCAGTCAGTAAACAAAATCTTCACTGAGGTCATATCCAGATAAGTAGCACAAAATCGTTTTCAAAAACTCTCAGTTAACCCACCTCGGTCGAGGTGTTCTTGGTTCAACCGAGGTGAAACACCTCGTTCGGCCAGAATCTCCCCAGTCGAGGTCAAAAAATTTTTTTTAAAACCATTTTTATTTTTTTTCGGTTTCGACGTTTTTCTCAATCAAATAACCTGTAAGTATGCATGTAATATCAGATAAACATATAGAGCATAATAGAATCATAAATATCCATCAAAGTAGCACACAATCATCCATAGTCAAATAACATATCCGCATACCCCATACTTGGGACACATTGTCCCAATGGGTCAAAATAAGTCTAAGGACAAGATACTCACCGAACATAGCTAAACTGCATGAAGAAGTTAGAAACAGCTCCCAGATAAAGCCATCTCGGTTGGCGAAGTACATCTCGGTCGAGGTGTTCTGACAGTACCCGAGATGTATCTCAGTAAAGCTTGTTTCCTCAACTTCTCGAAATTTTGTTCTTCCAGTGTAGCTCCTGAACTGTGATCCTTCCTTTTGGAATACCTGGTTGTTGTCTAGAGGAAAACAAAAACAAAGCAACTATCTTAACTAAACTAGATAAGGGAGAAGAAAGCAATACCTTGGGTTGCCTCCCAAGAAGCGCTTGGTTTAAGGTCGCTAGCTGGACCATGCGGCATGGGATTACTCAATGCACTTCGAATGTCGTGGAGTGCTCATCACATCCGTAAAAATCTTCCAAGAAGGTTCCGGTTCCTAACTTCACCGGCAAATGGTAAGATCTCCCACGTACAAGCTTGTACGGTTTGATTCTCACCGGAATCCTTCTAGCCTTCCTGCACTTCAATGGGACATAATCTAGCTTTGCGTCCCATCCTTTCCTTGATCGAGAAAACAGTTTCTCAAGAATCATAGCAGCTTCCCCATCTATAGCTTGGGGATGGTACAGGGTCCTGAGCATGCGAGGGACCCCATACTTGAACAAGAGACTCTTCATCGCCTTAGCGGTGTAGTGCTTGCCAACTCCACTCCTCATGATCTGAGGAGCTTCTTCTTCCAACAATTTCAAGGAAGACTTCATCTTGATCTTTGGAGGTTCTTTCGGAAGAGACCTCCAACTCTCCGGTGCTTTCCTAAAAAATTCAGAAAGTTTAATAGGGAATTTGAATGAAGTAGGAGAATGTACCTTGTAAAGTTCTCCAAAGCTTGAGACAAGTTTCGTGTTGGGTTGATGATCCATGCACGAAATCCTACTCAGCTCAGCTGGTCTTTCATCCATCTTGGCCATGATCTCAGTAATCTGGCCAAGGTTCTCTGCATCTTCTGCTTCCAGCTTTGCAGATTCTTCCGTCTCGGCCGAAGTCGTTTTCACCTCGACCGAGGTCTCAACAGTCAGATCGAGACCTTCCATATCCTCCTCGTCCTCAGAAGTTTCAGGAGAATTTTCTGGTTCGACTGGGGGAATGCCTGGAACGTGCAACACTTCCTTATGCTCCTCTTGCGGCCTAGCATAGGATAGGGTGCTTTCCTTGAGCTCCGTCACCTTCTTCATCAACTTCTCCAACCTAGATTCGAGAGAGTCTTCAAGAGGTTGCTCATAAGTCTTTTTAGGGACATTCAGTTCATCCCACATCGCAAGTTCACGCTGAATGGCCTCTTCTCTTTCCCATTCATTGTTGAACCAATAGAAGGAGTACTTCTCCTCCAAGTATTCATAATGGTCCGCCCTAGCACTTTGTCTTGCTATCCAGGCTGGATCAAAGATAGCCATCAGAAATCCTGAAAACTACAAAACTCATAGAAAGAGTAGTTAGTAGCAACAGGGGCAAGTGCCCCGAAAGCAAACCGCAACCGGCTCGGTCTAGACCAAGTCCCCGGCAACGGCGCCAAAAACTTGTTCGCTCCAAACGGTGTGTGCAAGCTTTAAATTTATAACCCTAGACTTAAGCTTAAAACAAGGATGCGAACCCGCAGTGTACGGGTCAATCGTAGTAAAAGCAAGAAAATTCCAGGGGTCGATCACAGGGACTCGGTGAAACAGAGTCAATACGGTATGCTATTGTCAATGCTAACCACAAGAGCAATCAATACAATCAAAGATGAATAAGATATCAAATAAGCAAACATGCAATTCTAGGGATTAAAGCGTCTAGTTGTGGTTCCAACTCAAGATCTATAGATAAGTGGACAAAGCTGAGATTTTTGCATGGGGAAGGTGTTACTAAAGTGGAGTAGATCACCGGGTAAGTCTCAGGCTAACTCACAAAGATGGGATGGAAGCACACTCAAACCCCAATAAAGGATAAACCTTTATTACCTACACTTATGATCGTTGATACACAAACTAAGGAATTACCGGGTAAGTCTCATCCTAAGCATGCATTAAACAGAGAGGTGTAATAAGAATAGGATTTAGCAAACTCTAACACTTAACTTTCTGTTTTAGGTCGGATAAGTCACCTCGGTCAGAAGATTTCCACCCCGGCCGAGATGTTCATCGACTGAACGAGATGCTTAGGGTTAAGGTTAAAGACTCGAACTTTCAGGATCCTACTGGAATCTAAGATTATTCTATCATTGTTTTTCCCACAACCTTCAGCCAATCACCCTAGAATCACACAAGGAAATTAGCCACTCATCATCATAATGAAAGTATTAAATATATGGGAAGAAGGTGAATATTTGAACAAAGAAGAATTTAATGAAAAGACTTCAATAACTGAATCAAATATCACACAAAACGTTCCTTGGATAGCAATCCAAAAAGACAAGACAACAATTGAAGGGATTGAAGACAATCTTACAAAACCCTTCAATAAAGCTATAAAAGCTATAGTCTTCAATCTTCCTTCAACCTTCAAAAAGGTTCTTCGAATCTCCCAAATTGGAGTAGGATGCCGCTACTGCGCTTGTAGCGGGTGTGCTGCGTCGTATGCGGGATATTCTAACTGTAAGCGGATTTCGATGATCCGAAGATGGGTCAATTGTAGAAAATCCAACCCTTTATATAGGAGAATTATCTTCCAAAGATAAAATATCTTAAAAAGATAATTTCCTATAAAATATATCCATATCTCCTAAAATAAATATCTTCCTTCCAACTATAAGATAATTTCCTAATAAAATAGATCTTATCTCCTAAAATAAATATCTTTCTAAGATAATTTTATAGGAAATATCTTAAAAGATAGTTTCCTAATAAAATATATCTTATCTCCAAAATAGATCTCCTAAATATATGATCTTCCTTCCAGAAATCCAGCCAAAAAATATAAGATCTAACCTTCCAAAAATAAAAGATCTCAGCCAAGAATAAAATATATCCCGCCGCGTCAGGATATTCGCCTCGGTCGAGACGCTCTCGTAGATCACCTCGGTCGAGGTGAATCTGTGGTCAACCGAGGTGAGTCATAACTGAATGTGAAATCTCTCAAAACTGGTCCAAAGTGAATCTTTAATCCATGGCTATGCTTCCTGAATATAGCTCCAAATGACTCTTGACTCCTTTTTGCTCCTTTTGATGCAAAACGTACCATATTACCTGCAATTACAACGAAACTAGGTGTAGACCTCGATTCTCGCAAAGGTAGATGAAATGGTAGTAAAATCACATAATGTACATACAAACATGCAGATTATGAAAGATAAAACGTCCAAACAAACCCCAAAATATAGACTATAATTCATGCTATCAAAATACCCCATACTTAGCCCTTGCTTGTCCCCAAGCAAGTTCTTCATATAAAAGACAAGATAGAATGGATTATAAGTCAAGAAAATCAATGAAAAGTCTTTCAAAAACATTTTATGGTGTGCAACCATCTTAGATCACTCTAAGAGAATACTTCCTGGAATTAAAAACTCAATATGATCAAAACATTTTATAAATATAGAAAAGTTGTTCAACTTTGCATAAAATCATAGAATGCATAATAAATCATAATTATCAAAATTAATCATGTATAATCCAGTTTAAACCGCTAAGTCAATCAACAAGCTCAAGGTCTCAAGGGTTTCCCAAAAGAAAAGGTCAAGAAACGTGTAGGGTAGGGATGTATGTAAGGTAATGTGGTGCTAGAATCCGGGAAAAGGATAAACTTCACTTTCACTTTGACTTGCAACATCTTCCACCAATAAGCTTTGCTTATTTCACGCTTTTTCTTTTACTTTACTTTTTGGGATGCATGGACAGAGGTGCACAATAACCGAAGCCTAGGAAATCCGCAATCATCAATTTCTTGAGATGCATCAAACCCTTGATGCACATACCATGACCCGTTAGGAATATCGCTCAATCCGATTTTGGCAAGACACAAACACCCGGCTATGTGAATGGTGCCGAGTTACTCATCCTCATGATTGACTTCCCCAAACCTATTATTGCTCTCTAATACTTTCACTTCCAGCCACTTCTCAATTTTAACTTGCTTTCACCACTTTGCTTGCTTCCAAATTCCCGGATAGGTAAAGGGAGGCAAAATGTATATGAGGGGCTAAGCATGATCAAGAAGAAGAAGAAGAAGAATGAATTGCCTTGGTCTTTCCAAGAAGAACGTGAGAGAACTTATCCTGCGGTGTCAACCTTCAAATTCAACATAATTTGGATAGAAACAAAGTATTAAACATGCTAATAATTTCAAGCAAAGCATTTAGCAACTTAAACATATTATAAAACCTTTCAAACACATAAAGAATTTAAAACCAGTAGGTAAACATAATCTTCACTGAGATCATATCCAGATAAGCAACACAAAAATCGTTTTCGAAAACTCTCAGTTAACACACCTCGGTCGAGGTGTTCTTGGTTCAACCGAGGTGAAACACCTCGTTCGGCCAGAATCTCCCCGGTCGAGGTCAGAAAATTTTTTTTTTTTTTTTTAAACCAATTTTTTCAGTTTCGACGTTTTTCTCAATCAAATAACCAGTATGCATGCATGTAATCTCAAATAAACACATAGAGCCAAGTAAAGCATAATAAGATCCACATACCCCATACTTGGGACACATTGTCCCAATGGGTCAAAATAAGTCTAAGGACAAGATACTCACCGAACATAGCTAAACTGCATGAAGAAGTTAGAAACAGCTCCCAGATAAAGCCATCTCGGTTGGCGAAGTACATCTCGGTCGAGGTGTTCTGACAGTACCCGAGATGTATCTCAGTAAAGCTCGTTTCCTCAACTTCTCGAAGTTTTGTTCTTCCAGTGTAGCTCCTGAACTGTGATCCTTCCTTTTGGAATACCTGGTTGTTGTCTAGAAGAAAACAAAAACAAAGCAACTATCTTAACTAAACTAGATAAGGGAGAAGAAAGCAATACCTTGGGTTGCCTCCCAAGAAGCGCTTGGTTTAAGGTCGCTAGCTGGACCATGCGGCATGGGATTACTCAATGCACTTCGAATGTCGTGGAGTGCTCATCACATCCGTAAAAATCTTCCAAGAAGGTTCCGGTTCCTAACTTCACCGGCAAATGGTAAGATCTCCCACGTACAAGCTTGTACGGTTTGATTCTCACCGGAATCCTTCTAGCCTTCCTGCACTTCAATGGGACATAATCTAGCTTTGCGTCCCATCCTTTCCTTGATCGAGAAAACAGTTTCTCAAGAATCATAGCAGCTTCCCCATCTATAGCTTGGGGATGGTACAGGGTCCTGAGCATGCGAGGGACCCCATACTTGAACAAGAGACTCTTCATCGCCTTAGCGGTGTAGTGCTTGCCAACTCCACTCCTCATGATCTGAGGAGCTTCTTCTTCCAACAATTTCAAGGAAGACTTCATCTTGATCTTTGGAGGTTCTTTCGGAAGAGACCTCCAACTCTCCGGTGCTTTCCTAAAAAATTCAGAAAGTTTAATAGGGAATTTGAATGAAGTAGGAGAATGTACCTTGTAAAGTTCTCCAAAGCTTGAGACAAGTTTCGTGTTGGGTTGATGATCCATGCACGAAATCCTACTCAGCTCAGCTGGTCTTTCATCCATCTTGGCCATGATCTCAGTAATCTGGCCAAGGTTCTCTGCATCTTCTGCTTCCAGCTTTGCAGATTCTTCCGTCTCGGCCGAAGTCGTTTTCACCTCGACCGAGGTCTCAACAGTCAGATCGAGACCTTCCATATCCTCCTCGTCCTCAGAAGTTTCAGGAGAATTTTCTGGTTCGACTGGGGGAATGCCTGGAACGTGCAACACTTCCTTATGCTCCTCTTGCGGCCTAGCATAGGATAGGGTGCTTTCCTTGAGCTCCGTCACCTTCTTCATCAACTTCTCCAACCTAGATTCGAGAGAGTCTTCAAGAGGTTGCTCATAAGTCTTTTTAG
This sequence comes from Fagopyrum esculentum, assembly GCA_033239045.1. NCBI lineage: Eukaryota > Viridiplantae > Streptophyta > Magnoliopsida > Caryophyllales > Polygonaceae > Fagopyrum > Fagopyrum esculentum. Next base: position 8,141,568 of record BSUD01000003.1, read on the forward strand.
GGACATTCAGTTCATCCCACATCGCAAGTTCACGCTGAATGGCCTTTTCTCTTTCCCATTCATTGTTGAACCAATAAAAGGAGTACTTCTCCTCCAAGTATTCATAATGGTCCGCCCTAGCACTTTGCCTTGCTATCCAGACTGGATCAAACATAGCCATCAGAAATCCTGAAAACTACAAAGACTCATAGAAAGAGTAGTTAGTAGCAACAGGGGCAAGCGCCCCGAAAGCAAACCGTACCGGCTCGGTCTAGACCAAGTCCCCGGCAACGGCGCCAAAAACTTGTTCTTTGGCGAAACTCTATTCCGTTGCCGGAACAAGAACTTCGTATGTACCTAAGAACACAAACCTGCAAGAACACTCAAAAGAGATATCAAATAACAAGAGCAAAGCTCCCAAGCTTGACAACCGATAACCGAATTCGGCCTAAACCAAATCCCCGGCAACGGCGCCAAAAACTTGTTCGCTCCAAACGGTGTGTGCAAGCTTTAAATTTATAACCCTAGACTTAAGCTTAAAACAAGGATGCGAACCCGCAGTGTACGGGTCAATCGTAGTAAAAGCAAGAAAATTCCAGGGGTCGATCACAGGGACTCGGTGAAACAGAGTCAATACGGTATGCTATTGTCAATGCTAACCACAAGAGCAATTAACACAATCAAAGATGAATAAGATGTCAAATAAGCAAACATGCAATTCTAGGGATTAAAGCGTCTAGTTGTGGTTCCAACTCAAGATCTATAGATAAGTGGACAAAGCTGAGATTTTTGCATGGGGAAGGTGTTACTAAAGTGGAGTAGATCACCGGGTAAGTCTCACTACACACTAATCCTAAACCGTAACTCCTATTACCGGGTAAGTCTCAAGGAATCAAGATAAAGAACTATAACCTCAAACTAACACACCATCTAAGGGAATAGAATCAACCTTTACCGGGTAAGTCTCAGGCTAACTCACAAAGATGGGATGGAAGCACACTCAAACCCCAATAAAGGATAAACCTTTATTACCTACACTTATGATCGTTGATACACAAACTAAGGAATTACCGGGTAAGTCTCATCCTAAGCATGCATTAAACAGAGAGGTGTAATAAGAATAGGATTTAGCAAACTCTAACACTTAACTTTCTGTTTTAGGTCGGATAAGTCACCTCGGTCAGAAGAATTCCACCCCGGCCGAGATGTTCATCGACTGAACGAGATGCTTAGGGTTAAGGTTAAAGACTCGAACTTTCAGGATCCTACTGGAATCTAAGATTATTCTATCATTGTTTTTCCCACAACCTTCAGCCAATCACCCTAGAATCACACAAGGAAATTAGCCACTCATCATCATAATGAAAGTATTAAATATATGGGAAGAAGGTGAATATTTGAACAAAGAAGAATTTAATGAAAAGACTTCAATAACTGAATCAAATATCACACAAAACGTTCCTTGGATAGCAATCCAAAAAGACAAGACAACAATTGAGGGAATTGAAGACAATCTTACAAAACCCTTCAATAAAGCTATAAAAGCTATGGACTTCAATCTTCCTTCAACCTTCAAAAAGGTTCTTCAACTCTCTCCCAAATTGGAGTATGCTGCTGCTGCTGCGTGATTTCCTCCTGTAAGCGGGATATCGATGATCCGAAGATCTGAAATCTCTTGATCCGAAGATGGGTGAATTGTAGAAAATCCAACCCTTTATATAGGAGAATTATCTTCCAAAGATAAAATATCTTAAAAAGATAATTTCCTATAAAATATATCCATATCTCCTAAAATAAATATCTTCCTTCCAGCTATAAGATAATTTCCTAATAAAATAGATCTTATCTCCTAAAATAAATATCTTTCTAAGATAATTTTATAGGAAATATCTTAAAAGATAGTTTCCTAATAAAATATATCTTATCTCCAAAATAGATCTCCTAAATATATGATCTTCCTTCCAGAAATCCAGCCAAAAAATATAAGATCTCTCCTTCCAAAAATAAAAGATCTCAGCCAAGAATAAAATATATCCCGCCGCGTCAGGATATTCGCCTCGGTCGAGACGCTCTCGTAGATCACCTCGGTCGAGGTGAATCTGTGGTCAACCGAGGTGAGTCATAACTGAATGTGAAATCTCTCAAAACTGGTCCAAAGTGAATCTTTAATCCATGGCTATGCTTCCTGAATATAGCTCCAAATGACTCTTGACTCCTTTTTGCTCCTTTTGATGCAAAACGTACCATATTACCTGCAATTACAACGAAACTAGGTGTAGACCTCGATTCTCGCAAAGGTAGATGAAATGGTAGTAAAATCACATAATGTACATACAAACATGCAGATTATGAAAGATAAAACGTCCAAACAAACCCCAAAATATAGACTATAATTCATGCTATCAGAAATCGTTCCTTACGATCCCGAACCAGAAAAGACATACAAGCGACGCTTAAGAGAAGCGAAGATGGCCCAACAAGACGACCGCGATCTTGCAGCCGAATTGAAAGAGACGCTAGAGCTGCTATGTCTCAGCAAAGAAGAACTAAGGCAAGAGAAAGAAGAGAATCGCACCAGGACTGCAGCAATCGAAGCGGAGATAGCAGTCATATGAGACCAGATTCTACTTCGACCGAGGGAAGATCCTCCTGTTGATCCTCGACCGATGCAGGATCCAGTAGCTGATCCTCGACCGATGCAGGATCCAGTAGCTGATCCTCGACCGAGGCAGGTTCCAGTACCTGATGCCCCGGCCGATGTACTTCCACCTCGGAGACCAGTCCGAGATGTTCTTCTTGCAGGAATTCCGCAAACCCTAGGTCAAAGGATGGACCCTAATCAACAACTGAGGCGTCCAGGAGTGAACCTAGGAGATCCAGCGGATCATGACTACGAACTTCGACCACAAGTTCTATCCATGATTCGCCAATGCCAATTCGGAGGGATGGAGAAGGAATCACCACATCAACATCTTCAAAATTACGAGATCTTGATGGAAACCTTGTGACCTTTCAGAATTGAAAATAACAACTACAAGCTAAGACCTTTTTACTTTTCTTTGAAAGATAGAGCTCTTACTTGATATCAATCTCTTCCTCCAGGTAAAATTAGCACATGGGAGGAGATGACTACGGAATTCTTGACCAAATTATTTCCCCCCTCAAAGACCGCTGAAATGAGAGGGAAGATCAATGCTTTCATTATGAAGGACAAGGAGAGCTTGTCCAAGTCATGGGAGCGGTTCAAGGACATCCTTTTGGATTGCCCACATCATGGGATTCCAAAGATCGAGTTGTTGGAGATCTACTTCAAAGGACTGGACGGAAGCACCCAGTTCAATCTCCAACTACTCTCCGCCGGTACCTTCATGGACATGGCGATTGATGAGGCTTGGGACTTCATTGAGAAGCAAGCCTTGCATATGGAGAAGTACACCCACCAAGGAGCTGAAGGTGGAGTTAAAAGAGTCAACTTTCAAGAGACTCAATCCCACAACAACCAACTCACGTCTTTGAAGAATGACGTGAAACAATTGAAGGAACTCTTGGTTGCTCAAACCAAGAAGGAAGAGCAAGGGCAAAGGAACAACAACAATGGATACCGTAACAACAACAACGGTTCCCGGAACAATAACAACAACAACAACAACAACAATAGAGGATCCAATAGCAACAACTGGAGGACGAACAATCAAAACAACCAGAATCCTGGTAACAATTATTCTAACTCCAACTCTAACAATTCCTCTAACCCTTTCCTCTCTTCTCCTTCTTCCTCTTCTTCTACTCCATTAAAGAGCCAAGGGCAAGGATCAAGTTCGTCTCAGCCGGAAAAGAAAGACGCAGTTCTGGAGGCTATCTTGATCAAGCTTAGCGCTATGGAGAATTCTATGACTTCATTTTCGAGGGCCCAAAAGTCCTTCGAGCAACAACTTGCAAGTAGGGCGAATGAAGCACCAAGAGATCCAGGGAAGCTTCCAGCAAAGACAGAAAGCAACCCTAAGGGCCAGTGCATGGCCATAACGACGAGGAGTGGACTTAAAACTGCAGATCCAGTACCTCGTTCGACGCAGACCACCTCGGTCCAGATCCAGTCGAAGAACACCTCGACCGAGATGCCAACCGAGGCGGGGCAACAGAAAGCGGAGGGGAAAACTGAAGTTTATGTTCCACCTCCTGCATACAAACCACCACTTCCATTCCCTCAGTCCAGAGCCAGAGCACATCTAGACAAGCACTTTGGTAAGTTCCTTGACTTGATGAACAAGCTGCATATTAACATTCCTTTTCTTGATGCTATTCTAGGAATGCCCGCCTATGGGAAATTCTTAAAGGAGATCCTATCAAGGAAAAGGAAATTGGAGGACTTTGGTGAAGTTAGGATGACGTCTAAATCCTCGGATCTTATCAAGATCATGAAGGAGAAGATGCCACCTAAGTTGAGAGATCCCGGCTCATTTAGCATTCCCATTCAAGTTGGGGATGTCACTTGTGAAGCCCTTTGTGATCTAGGAGCCAGCGTGAGCATCATCCCGCTGGAGCTATGTACAAAGATCGGACTTGGAGAGCCCAAGCCGGTCAAGATTCGACTCTATATGGCGGATCGCTCCATCACCCATCCCGTGGGCATCTTGGAGGACGTTCCGGTCAAGTTAGGTAACTTCTATCTACCTATAGATTTTGTCGTGCTTGACATTCCCGCAGATTATCCTGTTCCTATTATTCTCGGGAGGCCATTTCTAGCAACTTCGGGTTGCAATGTGGATTGCAAGAACGCCAAGTTGAAATTCAACATTGGTGGCGATGAGGTGGAGTTCGCACTACTTGCAGCCATGAAAGGGGAGCAGCTAACTGATGATATCTTCAACATCTACGATGAAGAAGAATCAAGAGAGTTGGTGAGCTCTATCCTTATTAACGATCCACTCAAAAGAGTTATTAGCTTCAGTTTAATGGAGGAAGGTATAGATGTTTCTTGTGATGCAGATATACGGAGTTTAAAGGCACTGGAAGAGGATCCAGGAGCTAAAACTGAGAAGCTAATCCAGGAGACGAAGATCTCCAGTTTCGGTTCCAGTAGCAGTACCTCGACCGAGGCACTTTCTGGACTGAGCGAGGCGACTGAAGAACACCTCGGTCAACGCCTCTGCACCTCGACCGAGATCGACAGCAAGATGATGTCAACTGAGACTACTGAGAATAATAATCTTCTTACTCACTTCTCTGACATTCATCCTCAGTTGATGGAACATTCCATCCACCAACTTTTTGATAAAACGGACCTTGGTATGCTGATATTGTAAATTATCTTGTTTGCCAGGAAACACCGCCCGGATTGACGTACTCTCAAAAGAAGAGATTCTTCAAGGAAGTACGACATTATTACTGGGATGAGCCGCTGCTATTCAAGCGCGGACCGGATGGGATGCTTCGAAGATGCATTCCAGAAGATGAGGTTAATAGCGTTATACGGCATTGCCATTCACTCCCTTGTGGAGGACATGCTAGCACCGATAAAACATGCGCTAAGGTATTGCGTTCCGGTTTCTTTTGGCCCACATTATTTAAAGATGTACAAGCTTTTGTTGTCTCTTGTGATGCATGCCAAAGAACAGGAAATTTATCAAGGAGGAACGAGATGCCACTTAATAACATCCAAGAAGTAGAAATCTTTGATGTATGGGGGATTGACTTCATGGGACCTTTCCCATCCTCCGGAGGAAACCTCTACATTCTCCTTGCAGTTGATTACGTCTCTAGATGGGTTGAAGCCATTGCTTCTCCCACTAACGACGCCAAGGTGGTTGTGAAGTTCTTGAATAGAACTATCTTTCCACGATTTGGAACTCCACGCATCATCATTAGCGATGGAGGAACGCATTTCATCAACCGGAAGTTCAAGGCACTTCTATCGAAGTATGGGGTATCCCATAAGGTATCAACAGCTTATCACCCTCAAACTAGTGGACAGGTCGAGATCTCGAATAGAGAAATCAAGGCAATTTTGGAGAAGACCGTCTCTAGAACGAGGAAGGATTGGTCCATGAAATTGGACGATGCTCTTTGGGCGTACAGGACCGCATTTAAGACTCTCATAGGTACCACCCCTTATAATTTGGTATATGGGAAGTCTTGCCATTTGCCCGTCGAATTGGAACACAAAGCGTATTGGGCGATCAAATGGTTGAATTTCGACATCAAAGAGGCTGGCGAGAAGCGACTATTGGAACTCAATGAGCTGGAGGAGCTGCGTTTGAACGCTTACGAGAATGCCAAAATCTACAAGGAAAGGACGAAGAGATGGCATGACAAGCGTATCGTCCCAAAGGAGCTTAACGAAGGAGACTTAGTTCTACTCTTCAACTCCCGCCTCCGCCTTTTCCCATGTAAGTTAAAATCTAGATGGACCGGACCTTATGTAGTGAAACATGTTTTTCCTCATGGTGCAGTTGAGATATGGGGCGAAACTAGCGGAAGCTTCAAGGTCAACGGTCATAGACTTAAGAAGTACCAACCGGAAACTCCGGTTGAGGAGGTTGCACCAATATACCTCATTTGAGACGCATTATGGTCCAGCTAGCGACCTTAAACCAAGCGCTTCTTGGGAGGCAACCCAAGGTATTGCTTTCTTTTCCCGTTTTCTAGTCTTGTTTAGATAGTTTTTGTTTTTGCTTTGCTTTGCTTTGTTTTTGGCGTCCTAGACAGATAACAGGAGACATCTAAGGAAGGAGCATAACTGGAAGGACAGAAGTTCGAGATTTTGAGAAGGCAGAAGCATCTCGGTCACTGTCAGAACACCTCGACCGAGTTGAATCTTGAGCAACCGAGGCGACTAGGGTTTCTGCAGAACCACCTCGGTCCGTACCACCTCGGTCCAGTCGAGACCATCTCGACCGAGGTGACAGCAGATCCAGAAACAGTATAAAAAGGGGAAAATTTTATTTTTTACTTTTTTACTTCCTTCGACTCGACCGCGGCTCCTTCATCACCTCGCCTCCTCAGTTTTTGCTCGTTTTCGAAGATTTCCGCTTCCAAACTGCGATTGAAGGGTAGAGGATCCTATTGCAACTACAGATCTGCAAAGAAATCGAACGAATCGACCGAAACGAGGTAAAAACAGTCGAAACCCTAACTCGTTCATTCGTTTCGATTTGGGCTTTGGTTGCCCCTGATTCTGTTGAGAAAAAGCTTAAGTACCCCATAGGAAGCAATTGTAGTGATTTTTGGGGGAAAAGAACTGGATTTCTAAGATTGGAATCGAAAACTGTTGCGCCTCGGTCCAGTCGAACTGCATCTCGACCGAGGTGATTCTTGAGGGTTGTCAGCGACCGAGGTGATCTGACAGTGCTTGAAAAAAAAAATGAGTTCCGATCGTCGCCTAGCCCTCAGAGATAGATCCTCACCTTCCCCTCCTTCTTCTTCTTCTTCCCGACCTTACCGCCCGGTGATCCACGAGAGATGCCGGGTAGATTATGAGCGTATAGCTAGCCGTCTAGTTATTGCACCACGTTTTTTGGACGTGTCAGCTTTCGATTGCCTAAGGTTAGATGGAGACCTTAGGAGGATGATTGCCACTATTGGGCTGGATCAGTTTACTGAGATCCGAGCCCCAGCCTATTTGGAGCCGACCTTAGAGTTCGTTAGCTCCTTCTCCTACCTCCCCACAGACTAGTCTATGAAGTACCGGTTGATGAACCGGAACTTCATAGTTCCCTTAGAGGTTTGGAGAGAGATTTTCGGCTTTTCTGAGCCCACCGCCACCGACTTCCCCTCCCGATCTGTAGCTAGGGAGTTCTGGGGGCAGATTGCCCATATTACTGAGCATGCAGACAGATGGCGCCCTGGAGATTCCAGGGAGAAGGTCATCTTCCACCCAGCCTTCAGATTAGCCCATAGGATATTCAGCGAGACACTTCTGGCGCGTACTGAGACGCTCCAGAAGATCCGACAGGGCGAGCTCTTCAGCCTTTACTGTATGGTCACGGGGGGTTTCTCAGACTTTGGCTTGATCTTGGCAGAGGACCTGCACAGGATCAAGGCCAAGGCGAAGGGAGACATTTGCTGCGGCGGTCTAGTCACCCGCATAGCTGCTTATCACGGGATGGACCTCAGTGTTTGTACGATGGCGGCGGCTCCGAAGCCGCTTGGATAGCAGGAGATGATCACTCGAAGGATTCTAGTTCCCCGAGGTTTGACCACTCCATATGTTGCTATGCCATGGGAGCGGACTGCACCACAGGGGATCCGCTGGTCTGCCCAGTTCACAGTTTTCGATCCACATTACTGGCAGACAGCTTGGGCTCCGCTGATGGAGGATCATAGGGAGGCAGCAGCTGCCCCGGCTGAGGAGGAGGAGGCTGACGATGATGAGGACACAGTAGACGAGAGAGATGGTGGAGTCCCGATGGATACAAGGACGGATACTGCAGGTACAAGCACACCGCCGATCATAGACTTGGATGATGAGGAGGACACTGAGCCTGCACCTGCTGCACCTCCCGCTAGATCTGCTAGGCGTCGGACACACCATCATAGAGATTCTGAGGTTCATCGCCGGATCGACGACCTGACAGATCAGATGATAGACTCTTATGTTGCCCTTACTGTGGACATGCATGAGAGATTTGCTGCCCAGGACCGACACATTGACCGCTGGACTCATCAGATATTAGAGCAGTAGCACTATTAGTGCAGGATGATGGAGCTACATTTCCAGCAGACTATGGGCTATCAGTTCGACCCGACTCAGTATCCGTACGTACCACCACCACCACCACCAGATCAGGACTATTGATGAGCTGTAGGATTTTCTTTATTATATTTTTTATGCAGTTCAGCTATTTATCCGGTGAGTACTCTTGTCTCTTGACTTATATTGACCCACTGGGACAGTGTGTCCCAAGTATGGGGTATTTGTACTTATGTTATGACTTCGATGTATTTATTTGACTATTTTGATGTATGACATTTTATCGGATATTTTATTTATGCTTCACTTCTGCATTTATATGATTATCTGATATTACATGCACACCTACAGGTTATTTGATTGAGAAAAACGTCGAAACTGAAAAAAATTGGTTTTAAAAAAAAAAAATTTTGACCTCGACCGAGTCAGTTCTGGCCAAACGAGGCGTTTCACCTCGGTTGAACCAAGAACACCTCGACCGAGGTGGGTTAACTGAGAGTTTTCGAAAACGATTTGTGTTACTTATCTGGATATGACCTCAGTGAAGATCTTGCTTACTGACTGGTTTTAAATTCTTTATTTGTTTGAAAGGTTTTATAATATGTTTAAGTTGCTAAATGCTTTGTTTGAAATTATTGGCATGTTTAATACTTTGTTTTTATCCAAATTATGTTGAATTTGAAGGTTGACACCACAAGATAAGTTCTCTCACTTTCTTCCTGGAAAGACCAAGGCAATTCATTCTCTTCTTCTTCTTCTTCTTCTTCTTCTTGATCATGCTTAGCCCCTCATATACATTTTGCCTCCCTTTACCTATCCGGGAATTTGGAAGCAAGCGAAGTGGTAAAAGCAAGTGAAGTTAAAGTTGAGAAGTGGCTGGAAGTGAAAGTGTTAGAAAGCAATAATAGGTTTGGGGAAGTCAATCATGAAGATGAGTAACTCGGCACCATTCACATAGCCGGGTGTTTGTGTATTGCCAAAGTCGGATTGAGCGATATTCCTAACGGGTCATGGTATGTGCATCAAGGGTTTGATGCATCTCAAGAAAATTGATGATTGCGGATTTCCTAGGCTTCGGTTATTGTGCACCTCTGTCCATGCATCCCAAAAAGTAAAGTAAAAAGAAAAGAGTGTAAAATAAGCAAAGCTTATTGGTGGAAGATGTTGCAAGTCAAAGTGAAAGTGAAGTTCATCCTTTTCCCAGATTCTGGCACCACATTACCTTACATACATCCCCACCCTACACGTTTCTTGACCTTTTCTTTTGGGAAGCCCTTGAGACCTCGAGCTTGTTGATTGACTTAGTGGTTTAAACTGGATTATACATGATTAATTTTGATAATTATGACTTGTTATGCATTCTATGGTTTTATGCAAAGATGAACAACTTTCCTATATTTATAAAATGTTTTGAGCATATTGAGTTTTTAATTCCATGAAGTATTCTCTTAGAGTGATCTATGATTGTAACACACCATAAAAATGTTTTTGAAAGACTTTTCATTGATTTTCTTGACTTATAATCCATTCTATCTTGTCTTCTATATGCGGAACTTGCTTGGGGACAAGCAAGGGCTAAGTATGGGGTATTTTGATAGCATGAATTATAGTCTATATTTTGAGGTTTGTTTGGACGTTTTATCTTCAATAATCTGCATGTTAGCATGTATAATATGTGATTATATTACCATTTCATCTACCTTTGCGGGAATCGAGGTCTACACCTAGTTTTGCTGTAATTGTAGGTAAAATGGCACGTTTTGCATCAAAAAGGAGCAAAAGGAGTCATGAGTCATTGGGAGCTACATTGAGGAACATAAGGAACCATCCAGGAAGCATGACCATGGATTTGGGATTCACTTTGGACCAGTTTTGAGAGATTTCACATTCAGTTATGACTCACCTCGGTTGACCAGAGATTCATCTCGACCGAGGTGATCCAGAGACACCGACTCGACCGAGGCGAACACCTAGGACGCGGCGAGAATATTTTATTCTTGGCTGAGATCTTTTTATCTTTGGAAGGTGATCTTATATTTTTGGGCTTGGCTCCTGGAAGGAAGAAGATCTTATATTTTACCTATTTTTATGGGAAAAGATCTTTCTAAGATATTTTATCTTTGGAGGGTTATTTTTCTATAAAAAGGGTTGGATTTCCACAAATCCGAGAGCCCACTATCATCCCGCTTACACCGAAAAATCTTGCTTACGAGGAAATCTCGCATACCACAAGATCCAGCATACATCGCAGCAGCCATACTCCAGTTGGGAGTTCTGAAGAACCTTTTTGAAGGTTGAAGGAAGATTGAAGTCTATAGCTTTTATAGCTTTTTGGAGGTTTTTTTGTAAGATTTTCTTCAATCCCCTTCCTTGTTGTCTTCTCTTGTTGGATTGCTATCCAAGGAACGCTTTTGTTGTGATATTTGATTCAGTTATTGAAGTCTTTTTCATTAAATTCTTCTTGTTCAAATATTCACCTTCTTCCCATATATTTAATACTTTCATAATGATGATGAGTGGCTAATTTCCTTGTGTGATTCTAGGGTGATTGGCTGAAGGTTGTGGGAAAAACAATGATAGAATAATCTTAGATTCCAGTAGGACCCTGAAAGTTCGAGTCTTTAACCTTAACCCTAAAGCATCTCGTTCAGTCGATGAACATCTCGGCCGAGGTGGAATCTGGCTGACCGATGTGACTTATCTGATCCTAAAGTGAGAGTTAAGTGTTTGAGTTTGCCAAATCCTATTCTTATTACACCTTTCCTGGTTCAAAGCAAGCTTAGGATGAGACTTACCCGGTAATTCCTTAGTTTGTGTACCAACGATCATAAGTGTAGGTAATAAAGGTTTATCCTTTATTGGGGTTTGAGTGTGTTTCCATCCCATCTTTGTGAGTTAGCCTGAGACTTACCCGGTAAAGGTTGATTCTATTCCCTTAGTTGGTGTGTTAGTTTGAGGTAATAGTTCTTTATCTTAATTCCTTGAGACTTACCCGGTAATAGGAGTTACGGTTTGGATTAGTGAGTAGTGAGACTTACCCGGTGATCTACTCCACTTTAGTAACACCTTCCCCTTGCAAAAATCTCAGCTTTGTCCGCTTATCTTTAGATCTTGAGTTGGAATCACAACTAGACGCTTTAATCCCTAGAATTGCATGCTTGCTTATTTGACTTCTTATTCATCTTTGATTGTGTTAATTGCTCTTTGTGGTTAGTATTCACGAAGCTTACCGTTATTGACTTTGTTTCACCGAGTCCCTGTGATCGACCCCTGGAATTTCTTACTTTTTACTACGATTGACCTGTACACTGCGGGTTCGCATCCTTGTTTTAAGCTTAAGTCTAGGGTTATAAATTTAAAGCTTGCACACACCGTTTGGAGCGAACAACTATATCAACGTCGGCGTTCTCACACGTAACAATGATATCCTAATTCATATTTATTTTACTCTATTTTTACTTTTTCTAACAAATCCGAATTAAAACTTTTAAACTATAATTATGGCAAAAAAATATTTTAGTTTTAAATACGTTACATTGATTAATATATTTTATGACTTTGTAAACCTATTACTTTTATTTTTTTTCTAACTAGTTTATAGCCCGCACCTTGTGCGGGTATTTATACATTTGATAATTTTTATTAAAATGTTATAATCACGGAAAAGTGCGGGTATATTTATATATTTAATATTTTTTAGTAAAATGTCATTATCACGGCTATATATGTGAAACATATTTATGAAACATTAATTATATGATGCTAATTATGGTCGACTTTAATTCAATTATTATACAAGACACAACTTCGTTTTATGTTTATTGATATGAGTATATGACCCTAATTATGCCCAATGCTCACTCACGTATTGATTTATTTGCCTCAAAATTTCAAACAAATAAGTTGGGTAAATAAATGGAAATATAACATAAACGAAAAGTAAATCAAATTTAACCGAAAAGTTTAAAATTGGATAATCTAAAATTTGAAAGATATAGAATTCTAAAACCATAAAATTATATAAAAAACATAACAATATCATAAGCCAAAAAAATAATAAATTGGTATATTCTCTAAAAAATTTTTATAGCAATTTGAAAGATAACATAAACATAAAATTTAAATAGAAATTTTTTTTATAAAAAAAAGAAAAATTATAAAATAGTTAGAAGATGAATATAAAAAAGGTTTTAACAAATTGGAAGATTTATGAGGACAAATATATGAAGAATATCAAATAAAATAGAATTTTAAATATCAAAATATGTTTACAAATTGGAAGATAACAGAAATCAACTATTTAGATTTAACAATTTTTTGTAAAAAATTCGAAGTTTTTAAAAATGGCAATATATTTACTAAAAATCGGATAGTATTTAATATCAAAGATACCCAATATGTTAAAATACTTTTATAAAACAGGAATTTTGAAAATAAAAATATCATTACAAATTGGAAGATAAATTTACGTAAACTTTAAAAAGCATACTATTTTTACAAACCAGAAAAACCTATATCTAAAATTTTTACTTATCGAAATATAATAGAACAGAAAAAATAATTTATAATTAAGCGGAACTAAAAAAATTGGATAGTATTTAATATTTAAAGATAACAATTTTTATAATTCACAATAATGAAAAGCATATATTGGCTATATTTAAAATGGAACATATTAGATAAAAAGAAGGAAAAATTATAAAAACAGGTTGGAAAATTTTATCCATTGAAAACGAAAACAAAAAAAACTATTAAATGAGAATAAATTAAATAAATAAAGTTAAAAAATTCATTAAAAAATCAAGAGACTTTGGGGTGAACATATCCGAGAGATGATAATACAATACATTAACTTGTTTAAATAAGATGGGAATATGATATAGATATGCTGAACCGTAAAAATTATCTATGGTATTCGACAATCAATTAAAATCATCGTAAGCAAAATCAACCCCATTTCAATTCTTGAGACCGACAATTAAGGAAAACGATTCCTTGAGAATAAGAATCTACGTTGCCACCATAACAAAACCCTTGTTTACTTGTTCCAAAGAATCATCAAATGTTTATTACTATGAGTCCAGACTCCAGACGAAGAACAATGTTGTAGTACAACTCTTTCACATTTGCAAATTATTATATACGAATACGAAAAATATAGCTACAAACATACTAATTGTACAATCGCTAGCCAAAAACAATTACAAGCGGCCCACATATGTTCGAGAAGACAAATGATCAAGATACTACAAAATATGAATGCTACCTAGTTTGAAGGCCTGAAGTCGGAGTTAAGAGAAGGATGACTATCGAGCAAAGAGATAGAGAAGGACGGTGCCGGAAGTCGGAAGACGGAGGTTGAACATCGCCAACTGCGGAAGAAGAAAAAGAGATTAGTTGAATGTTTTTTGCTGATAAGAATGCAAAATCGTTGAAACAAAAAGTGATGCCTACGAATATATATAGTGAATAATGAATGAAGCTTATGAATCTTCTCATGAACGCTTAAAAAATATAATCGGAAAATCTTAAACCCAAAACGTCTTAAAAAGCTAAATATCTCCAAATAAAATCTTTAACAAACAAAATATTAATTAAAATAATTTTAAATCTTTAACAAACAAATCTTCTCATCAATGCTTAATCCTAACGTTATATACATATAAAACTATTATCTTAATTAGGATTTTCTTTGTTAATTTGAATTTTAAACGTTAGAATTTTGTTTGTTAACATTTTCTTAAAAATAAATAAAGATTTGTGAAAAATACATAACTTATCTATTATACTTACTAAAACAGAGCACGGGTTGATGACGTGGCGCGCTGTGGACGCAGGATTTTTGAAATTGAGCTCCCACAATTAAAGCCAATAAATCTTTATTTTTTACACTATTTTTTAAACCATAAAAACTTTTATTATTATAATAATAATTTTATAGAAACCAAATCTATTATACTTACTAAAACAGAGCACGGGTTGATGACGTGGCGCGCTGTGGACGCAGGATTTTTGAAATTGAGCTCCCACAATTAAAGCCAATAAATCTTTATTTTTTACACTATTTTTTAAACCATAAAATCTTTTATTATTAAAATAATAATTTTATAGAAACCAAATCTATTATACTTACTAAAACAGAGCACGGGGTAATGACGTGGCGCGCTGTGGACGCAGGATTTTTGAAATTGAGCTCCCACAATTAAAGCCAATAAATCTTTATTTTTTACACTATTTTTTAAACCATAAAATCTTTTATTATTATAATAATAATTTTATAGAAACCAAATCTATTATACTTACTAAAACAGAGCACGGGGTAATGACGTGGCGCGCTGTGGACGCAGAATTTTTGAAATTGAGCTCCCACAATTAAAGCCAATAAATCTTTATTTTTTACACTATTTTTTAAACCATAAAATCTTTTATTATTAAAATAATAATATTATAGAAACCAAATCTATTATACTTACTAAAACTGAGCACGGGGTAATGACGTGGCGCGCTGTGGACGCAGAATTTTTGAAATTGAGCTCCCACAATTAAAGCCAATAAATCTTTATTTTTTACACTATTTTTTAAACCATAAAATCTTTTATTATTAAAATAATAATATTATAGAAACCAAATCTATTATACTTACTAAAACTGAGCACGGGGTAATGACGTGGCGCGCTGTGGACGCAAGATTAGATTAGAGAAGTATACAAAACAAAAGCACGTAAAAAAAATTTATTTCACAATATTCTTTCTCATTTTTTTCAAAACCCGCACAAGGTGCGGGTATTATACTAGTTTGTTTAAAAACATAACAATTTAGAAATTATTGGCCGCAAATCAATTAGGTTAATTTTTAATTTAAAATCATTCTGTTAGGTTCATGATAAGATCCGTTTTTAAATATTTATTATTGATAAAGTTTTAGTTAAGAAAATTGTTGCTTAACAAACTCTTTTTTTGTTTCAATTGTTGTTATTTGAAAGAGATCGATTTTTATGCAGATTGATAATGAAAATTTTATGGAACAATATGTTGAATGGTGATTCCGAAATGATAGGAGAAACACTTGCATCTATTGAATTTATATAGATTAAAATGGGTTAATTGTGCAATTATTTATCCAATTTATTAGAAATGACATTTTAGTAAATATTTTAGAAAAAAACCTATGTGGCATACCTAGTTGATTGACATGTGTACTTAGTATTCTTTGTTTTAGTAAGTTATATAGATTTATTTACTTGTGAATATTTTACTAAACTGATTCTGTTACTTAAATAAATTACTTTCTTTTTATTAAAACCATGACATGGTGTATTTTTTTAATTGAAACAATAAAACGAATATTACTTATATTTTTTTGTATACCAATTCAGTTGGAACGAAGATTCTATCCAATCGTCCAATATTTATCTGAATTTTAAATTTTAATTATTTATTTTTACCAAATCACAAAACTAATAATTTTTTATTAAATCTAATCATTCAAGAATATATTTGACCGATTATATTCTAACAAATTCATTTTGTTTCAATCAAAATTTGAAAAAAATTTATAAAATAAAACAAAAGATTTCCCTTATTTTTAAATGAAGTTTTTTTCCGGTTAAAATCTAACGTGATCTTATACGTTAATTTTAAAATTAAAAGATTTTTGCTAGATTAAAAATAAAGTTATAACGTATATACTGAATTCTAAAACAAAACAAAAAATTTCCCTTTAATTTAAAATTAAAAGATTTTAAGCAACCTAAATTTGTTAAAAAAAACTATTTTAAAATCACTCGAATGTAAAATCGACTATTAGATTTCATCAAATCATTTAAATTTCTTTTTGTTAGTATTTTTTTAAATTTTTAACGTGAATGGATGATATCTACTTCGCTGATGATTCTCGAGTAAGTTTCATATTTACTGTTTTTTAAATATATATATATATATATATATTTATCAAAAAAAAATGAGGATATCTTGCCCTAAAAGTTTCCAATTTTAACAATTTCAATACCTATAAATACTGTATATCTTAAATCAAATCTCATGCAAAAGCTATCCCTTCGCCTTCAGACCCCTCGAACTCCCCCACGCCCCCATAATGCATGCGTGCATTAATAATCCTACTACTCACGTAGTCCCTCCAGCTTCCTACAGAGATATTGCCTCCAGATGCACTGCATGGAATCATGTTCCCCTCCCTTTCATTCCAGGTCTCGATTCTAGCCTTATCCCTTTCACAAACGACGATATTGAAGAAACTATGCAGAAGTGGAACCTATCCCTAGTGGGATACCCCCTTGGTTGTCCTATTTCCTTCCAAAGATTGTCCAAATTCATTTCAGAGAATTGGAACACCATCTCCTTGCCTAAACTGATCCGGAATGAGAATGGAATCTTCGTATTCCACTTCTCTAACGAAGATGACCTTAATACTATCCTGCTCGGTAGCCCATGGATAGCAAACGGCTCCACCACCATCCTGTTGAAAAGATGGACCATTGACC
Organism: Fagopyrum esculentum; assembly: GCA_033239045.1. Classification (NCBI taxonomy): domain Eukaryota; kingdom Viridiplantae; phylum Streptophyta; class Magnoliopsida; order Caryophyllales; family Polygonaceae; genus Fagopyrum; species Fagopyrum esculentum. The sequence goes on from BSUD01000003.1 coordinate 8,158,737, forward strand.
TCCCTCTGGATTACTTTAGCCTTCATTCTGTGCCGATCTGGGTCACTCTACATAATTTGAACTATCGGTTTTTGTCCAAGACGATGTTGGCCAAGATTGGATCCGCGCTGGGGACGCCTATACTGACTGATGCATGCTCTATCAACCAAGATCGTCTCGGGTTTGCACGAATTCTTGTCGAGATTCATGCCTCCCGCCCCCTTCTTCGTGAGATCACACTCTCTGGACCTGGAGGTGCCACCTTTGTTCAAAAAATCACATACGACTGGCTCCCTCCACGCTGTGACTCATGTCTTGTCTTCGGGCACTGCTGCTTGGTCCCTAAGACGGCCGGTTTAGGTGTTGCGACTAGCATCTCTAAGGGTTCTAAACTCACCAGGAATACCACTCCGAACCCTAGCCCTAATCTCACCCCCATTCTTCCCACCCCTGACCCCTCCTTGAGGATTCTTCCTCTCCTTGAAGGGCCCAACGTCTCTGTGTGCCCCTCTAGCCACCAGATTGGCACTTCTTCTACAACCTCTGAGCCTGCTCTGAACCCTTCAATCTGAAATTGATGACTCGTTTCAACATCTTTTCGTGCTTTCTCACTCAACTAAAGTTGGCATTGAGCTTCATTCAGTTCAGCCTGGTAGTTTATTTCGTCGTTCTCAGCCATTTTCTTTTCCTTCAATTTTCTCCTCAAAGTTCTCTCCAATTCGGGATCGAAAGGCACTAGATCTTTAGTGGATCGAGTCTTTCGCATATACCTAAAGAACCTGCAAAGATCACTCAAGTAGACAAATCAAATCACAAGAGCAAGAGCTCTCAAGCTAGACAACCGAAAACCGAATTTGGTCTAGACCAAATCCCTTGCAACGGCGCCAAAAACTTATTCGCCCGAAAGGTGTGTGCGTCAAAGTCTTAAATTTATATCTAGAACTCAAAGCAAAGCGACCCGCAGTGTACGGATCTGCTGTAGTAAGGTAAGAATTCCAGAGTCGAACTCAGGGATTTGGTGAGAATAAATTCAACTTCAATTATCTAGCGAAAATGCAAAAGCTTTTGTGATCAAATAAGGGTAAAATGATTCCAAGGATTCAAGTATCCGATTTCGGCTTTTGATTCAAGACACTTCTAAATGATATAAGGACAGAGTTTATATTGCCAAGATTAAATATTCAAAGGTAGGTATCGTACGGTGAAGTTCCGAAACCTATATAACTAATCTAAAGATTCTCTTTATAAGGGTTGTTGAGGCTGCAATATCGAAAGATCTAAAGACAAGAATTATGTCCAAACTAACTATCTAAAACTCCAGGATATGTCTCTCCAAAGTAAGAATAGAAAGCACACTTAGAATCTTAATAAAGGATGTTGAGTCTCTTTATTACCCAAATCTTATAATCCTTATCTATTAAATGTAGAACCAGGTTTGAAGTGTCTTCATACATTCAATTAGAGGTTAAAAAGATTAATCAATGTTGGGATTTAGGCAAGGATTAGTTTTGGTTAAAGATTGATTCAATTAAAGTTCGTCAGAAGAATAAATCGGGCTATTCATAAGAAAATCGGCCGATTTACTCCAAGAACACACCGATTTTCCTGTTGTTGCAAAACTAAAATCTAAACTCTCAGGGTCCTAATGTTTAAATGAGTTCAGTCTATCATCATCTAAGCCTTAATCATCAACTATTCTCCCCAGAATCACAATGGTTTTAGCCAACCATTTTCAAAATCGAATCAAATTAAATATTGAGTGAAATATTGCAAAGAAACCGAATCTTGAATAAAAATCCAATAGCCTTCAAATCTGTAAATAAAACTCGAAACTAATCAATGTATCTCTTGAATAACCCAATTTCGTGTTCAAAAACAACAATCACTTCAATGGATAAAGAAATCTCACAAACAAGAATCAAGATTGGCTTCCCGGCAAAAAGTCCTTCAATCCTTCTCCAAGAATCTTCAAATTCTCTCAAACGTGTAAAGATTTCCCGCTGCGGCCTCCTCGTTTCCGTTCCTAGGGTTCTCTTCTATAGTTTCTTGCAGATGGGCCGTTTGGCAAAACTCTCCTCTAGCCCAAAAGAATTGGGCTTTGTGTCGTCTTTTCATTTGGCCGAAAAACAAAGGAAATCGACCCAGTCGATTTATACACGAAACCGTTCGATTTCTAGGATAGAAAATCGTCCGATTTTTATGCATATTGGCACGATCTTCTTCAACAGAAAGTGTTCTTCTTTTGGCTCGTCTTCTATGCTTCTCCTTTGCAATTCCTTAGCTCTTTGTGATCCCTCCAAGGTTCCTTTAGCTTCCTTAACATCCTTAGATGCTCCTTGCTCCGCTTTTGCTTTCAATTCCACTTCATTTACCTATAATTCATGAAAAACTCGTGTAGACCTCTATTTCCGACAAATGATTGAATAGAACATAAAAGGTACACAAAATCTCTTCTAAATGCAAGGTAAACTGAGACAATCTTCTACAATATGCATGAATATGATGGTACATAATTCATGTCATCAAAATACCCCATACTTGCCCCTTGCTTGTCCCTAAGCAAGACTCAAATTTAGAATACAAGATGTCATGGATTATGTATGTATGAAAACTCAAAAACTTTTCTTTTGGTAGTGCTTCTTCTTATTGGATCACCCTCAAAGTGATATTTCAAGGCATAAAAAGGCAAAGTGTGTATCAATGATAACTATAAGATGAACTAACTTCCTTTTCTTTCTTGAAAACACAAATAAAGGACATGATAAAGGTGTAGAGGTAATCAAAGTCAAACAAATCTAAGCTATGAAGCCTTAAACACATGCATAAAAGTCTCAAGGTCTTCTAGTCAAAGGAAAGGTCAAAGAAACGTATTAAGGGAAGGAATTCTTTTTGGCAATTGTGGTGCTAATCCGGGAAAGAGGAACACATAGTACCTTCAAGATTTTTCTTCACCGCACATGGTTCGCATGTAGAAAGCTTTGCTTTCATTATACTTTACTTTTTGAGAGTATGGACAGCGGTGCACAAAAACCAAAGCCTAGGAGATCGATGTTTCTCAATTTCGAGATGCCTCAAACCCTTGATGCACATACCATATCCCGTTAGGACTTGTCGTTCAATCGGACTTTGGCAAGACACAAACACCCGGCTATGTGAATGGTGCCGAGTTACTCATCCTCATGTTTAACGTCCCCAAACTTATGAATTTTTACACTTTCATTTAATACATTTTTCTTGGCCCTCCCACATCAAACATGCCTTTTTCTATCACTTATCCTAATTCCCGGATGGTAAAAGGAGGGTAACATATTTCATTTGAGGGGCTAGCATGATCAAGATATGAGAAAAGAAGAGAAGTGAATTGCCTTAGTCATCCTTATATGATGTAAAAGAACTTGCAATATAGCTTTGACTATTATTTCATTCTCTTATCAAAACAACTAAATCATATAACTTATTCATGTGTTCAAGTAACAAAAGTAAATTCATTCATGCTATGATTAACATCTCAACACAACTAAGCATCTTTTTGCCTATCCACATGCACATTTCTCATCATAGAGGTCATTTCCATCATAAGAAGCACAAAATTTTTTTTGAAAATTCATAGGATTTGAAAAAGAGCATGCGAATACAAGTGTCATAGTGGAAAGCAAGTAGTGCAAGAGTTATTACAAGCCAAATTGTCAAGAGTAGTGCAAAGTTCATAAAGTGCTAAGATGAAATAAAAGGTATTGTAAGTACCCCCACCCCATACTTAACATCCACATTGTCCCTAATGTGAAAATCAAGTAGGAGATGAAGAAAAATACTTACAATGTAAAAGAAGTGGCAGCTCAATCCTCTGTTGGTGGTGGAGGTGGTGGATAAGGATACATCGGTGCACTAGGATCGTAGAAGTGGCCGAACTGGTGGTAGTATAAATCTCTCATCTGGCCATCGTAGGATGAATGCCTAACATCTGTCTCCTGCCTGTAGTTCCTGAACTGAGTGTTCAGGGTGTCGTAGTCGGAGTGTAGAGCGTGATAGTCGGTGCTGAGGCTTTGGAAGCTAGAGACTAGCTCCCTAAAGTGACTAGGAGGGCGACGTCCTCGTCCATGTCCTGGGGCACGTGCAAATGAGTGGCGAGGTGGCTGCATGTCATCCTCCGTCTCCTCATCGCCTCTACTAGTCCGGCTAGGTCCTGCACCATGAGTGTCGGTGTCCATGGCATCCGTAGCATGACCGCTATGAGTGTCACTCTCGAACTCGAGCATGGTCCCCTGTCCGCCATCCTCATCCTCCTCCTCAGAGTCACCTGCATCATCATCATAGTAAGTAGGAGGAGAGAACTCCTCAAGCATCGACTCGAACGTCTCCTTCCAGTTCTTCTTGTTCCGAATAGTGTATTTGGACTTCCATATGATCTCGGATGGTTTCTTCTTTGGATCCCTGTTCCATGGCATGGGAACATGAAGTGTTCCTCTCCCTCGAGGAATCAAGACCTGGCAAACAACCAACCACTGTGAGCCTAACGGAAGAGCACTCTCAGCTAGAGTGCATCCGGAGAAGTCTAATCCCATTGTCTTAGCCACATGAGTGACAAGACCTCCTGCACAAATATCGCCCTTAGATTTGTTGGCTATCTTTCCTAGATAGTCAGCAAGCATGGTAGAGATGTCGGGAATGGTGGTGGATGTCATGCAATAGAGAATGAAAAGCTCATCAGCCTTGAGCTTCTGTGGGGTCTCAGTCCGTGCAAATAGGCTCTCACTAAGAATCCTATGTACTACCTTGAAGGAGAGGTTGTACATACTAGTCTCCTTAGAGTTGCCGGGTCTCCACTTGTCTCCTCCGTATTCACCCACTGAAATAGCCTCCCAAAAGTCACTGGCACTAACACCTCTAGCAAATGTGCCTGCATCTGAATAACAAAAGCCAAACAAGTCTCCAAAAGTGTCAATAGACATGGTGTGATCTTGGCTCATAAGGCGGAAGGTGACCATCCTTTCCCTAGGGTCATGCTTGAATGTACTAAGGAACTCTAGGGTGATCTCGGTGTAAGTATCCTCCCTAATCGTAGCAAACTGTCTCAGCCCAGCCCTGTCAAGCATCATATCTACATCCTCTCGAACAAACAAGGAATCTAGATCATCTAACACAATGTAGAGGGGAGGGGTGAATGGGCGATCTAGGATGCGTTCATAGCGTTTCTTGTGCTTGGATAGAGGAGGGGGAAGCTTAGGAATGTTTTGAGGTGGTGGTGGAGGTGGGGGGGGGGGCTTTGGAAGAAGATCCCTTCTTCTTCCCCGTATTCCTAGTTATCCTCTTCACAATATCCATTTTGCAGTGAAAAATCGGCCTGTTCTTCACAAAAATCGTCCGATTTTTCTAGGTTGGGTCGATTTTTCTGTCGATTTCTACGATTCTCACAATTCTGTAAAGTTCTATTCCAGCAATCACCACATACAGTTTCCTATAATGATTCCTGAATTCCGTACGGAGGAGTCGATTGCCGTGCTTGTTGTTGATAGATCCTTGTTCCTTGTTGAAATTGCTTCAGTTTGCAGCCAAGAATCACTCAAAATGATTAAGGAATGAGGATTGTAGGGTATGGGCGATTTTCGGAGTTCTTGAGAGAGAGAAATCGAGAGTGGAAGGTTGTGGAATGAGGAAGATCGAGTGGTTGAGTCTTTATATAGGGTCGAGAAACTGTGAAGAAAATCAGCCGATTTTTAAGGTCGATTTAATCGTCGGGGCGATTTTTCTCTGAACTTGAAGAAAATCGGACGATTTACTTTGGGTAGGTCGATCTCCAGGTCGATTTTTCTTCCTGTTGTCAAAAATCGCCTTGCTCTGTTACTGGATCGGACGATTTACTTTGGGTAACTCGATTTTTCTCTGATCACATGGAAAATCGGACGATTTACTTTGGCAGGTCGATCTCCAGGTCGATTTTTCTTCTTGTTGTCAAAAATCGACTTGCTCTGCTCCTGAATCGGACGATTAACTTAGTGTAGCTCGATTTCCTTCCTTATTCTTCATAGATATTGAAGATTTAACTGATTTATGCTCCCTTTCTCCATGGATCTCTCAGTTTGAACCTAATTTCCTGCGATTAATGACACGACAAACCAAGAGTGCATCGAGGAACAAATAGAAAGCGAAAACAAAGAAACAAAACAACTAATCTACTCTAACTAAGTGATGAAAGGAGGGAAAAACTATACTATCATGGGTTGCCTCCCAAGAAGCGCTTTATTTATCGTCTTTAGCTAGACGGTGTATGGTTTTGCGTTCAATGGAGGAGGATAGGCGCTATCTCCTCGACCGGAGCTTCCGGTGTGTATTTCTTCAACCGTTGGCCATTAACCTTGAAACTTCCGCTTTGTTCACCCCATACTTCAACTACACCATGGGGGAAAACTCGTTTAATTACATAAGGTCCTATCCAACGGGATTTAAGCTTACCTGGAAATAGACGAAGCCTTGAGTTGAATAGAAGGACTTGGTCTCCCTCCTTCAAATCTTTTGGAATGATGTGCTTATCATGCCAACGCTTTGTCCGTTCCTTATAGATCTTTGCGTTCTCATACGCATTTAGCCGGATCTCATCTAGCTCATTGATGTCTAAGAGCCGCTTCTCTCCGGCTTCTTTCATGTCAAAATTGAGCCACCTGATAGCCTAGTAGGCTTTATGCTCTAGCTCTACAGGAAGATGACAGGATTTACCATAGACAAGGTTATAGGGAGTCGTACCTATTGGTGTCTTGAAGGCCATCCTGTATGCCCATAGTGCATCGTCAAGCTTCATTGACCAATCTTTTCTTGTTTTAGAGACGGTTTTCTCTAAAATTCCCTTAATCTCTCTATTGGATATTTCGACTTGTCCGCTGGTTTACGGATGGTAAGGTGTAGCTATCTTATGGGTCACCCCATACTTAGCCAATAGAGTCTCAAATCTTCGGGCTGTGAAATGTGTTCCTCCGTCACTAATGATGGTTCGGGGAGTTCCGAACCTTGGGAAGATCGTTCTATTGAAGAACTTCACCACTACCATTGCATCATTAGTAGGAGAAGTGATTGCCTCTACCCATCTTGAGACATAGTCTACGGCAAGAAGTATATATTGGTTACCGCATGAAGATGGGAAAGGTCCCATAAAATCGATGCCCCATACATCAAAGATCTCTACTTCTTGTATGTTGTTGAGAGACATCTCATTCCTCCTTGATATATTACCTGTCCTTTGACAAGCATCACAAGCAACAACAAACTTTTGCACATCTTTGAAAAGTGTAGGCCAATAGAAGCCGGAACGAAGTACCTTAGCACAAGTCTTGTGGGAACTAGCATGTCCGCCACATGGTAGAGAATGGAAATGACGGATGACACTATCCACCTCATCTTCGGGAATACATCTCCTGTAAATGCCATCGGGACCTCTTTTGAATAGAAGAGGTTCGGTCCAATAGAATTGCTGGACGTCTCTAAAGAACTTCTTCTTTTGAGCATATGAAAGTCCGGGTGGAATCTCCTGACATACAAGGTAATTCACAATGTTAGCAAACCATGGATCATTACCTTTTGAGATGTGTTGAAGACACTCTTCAATCTCGTGTAGATGTTCGTCAGGGAATGAGTCGTCTATAGGAAGTTCATCCGTTTCGCCGGTAAGTTGCGGAAGACGACTAAGATGATCGGCAACGGAGTTTTCCGATCCTTTCTTATCACGAATCTCCAAATCGAACTCTTGTAAGAGTAAGATCCATTCTTAGAATCCTTGGCTTCGCATCCTTCTTCGTGAATAAGTATCGAATTGCGGAATGGTCCGTATAGACTATCACCTTTGCACCTACAAGATAGGAACGAAATTTCTCAAAAGCGTATACTACGGCTAAAAGTTCCTTTTCTGTGGTTGCATAATTATATTGAGCCTCATCTAGCATTTTGCTAGCATAGTAGATGGCATGTGTGCGACCATCTTTCTTCTGTCCAAGAACGGCTCCTATAGCGATGTCGCTTGCGTCGCACATGACCTCGAAAGGAAGAGTTCAATCGGGTGGTTGAATGATTGGTGCTGAATTCAAGGCTTCTTTGATCCTGCAAAAAGCATCTAAACAATCCTTCGAAAATTCGAAAGTTGCGTCTTTCATCAAAAGATTAGTCAAAGGTTTTGAGATCTTAGAAAAATCCTTTATGAATCTCCTATAGAAGCCTGCATGCCCTAAGAAACTTCTAATTCCTTTCACCGAAGAAGGGGGAGGTAACTTCTCAATTGTTTCTATCTTTGCTCTATCAACCTCTATTCCCCTTTGTGATACTAGATGACCTAACACAATCCCTTCGGTGACCATGAAATGACACTTTTCCCAGTTTAAGACTAAGTTAGTGTCTTCACATCTCTTAAGAACTAGTGAAAGGTTATAGAAACAGTTATCAAAGGAAGAACCATAAACCGAAAAATCGTCCATGAAGACTTCCATGATATTCTCTACGTATTCGGAGAAGATTGCCATCATGCACCTTTGGAAGGTGGCTGGAGTGTTGCATAGACCGAATGACATTCTTCTATAAGCAAACGTACCCCATGGGCACGTAAAAGTCGTCTTCTCTTGATCATCCGGATGAATTGGAATCTGAAAGAAACCGCTATATCCATCTAAATAACAAAAGTAAGAGTGTTGGGCTAACCTTTCCAACATTTGATCGATAAAAGGAGGGGGGAAGTGGTCCTTCCTTGTGGCCACGTTCAGTTTGCGGTAGTCGATGCACATTCGCCACCCTGTAACTGTCCGTGTGGGGATGAGTTCGTTGTTCTTGTTGGCAACAACGGTAATGCCTCCTTTCTTGGGTACTACTTGTACTGGACTCACCCATTTGCTATCATAAATAGGGAAGATGATACCTGCATCAAGTAGCTTAAGGATTTCTTTCTTCACGACCTTTTTCATTGCCGGATTTAACCGTCTTTGAGGTTGGCGTGAAGGTTTGTAATCCTCTTCCATTAGAATCTTGTGCATACATAGGGAAGCCTTTATTCCTACTAGATCATCAATAGTATAGCCTAATGCTTTCCTATGTTTCTTCAAAACATGCATAAGTTTCTCTAATTCAGCATCATTCAAATTGGCATTGACTATGACCGGATATGTGGAATTAGTGCCAAGGAATGCGTACCTTAAATGCGCGGGGAGCGGCTTCAATTCTAATGATGGAGGTACCTTGACTGATGATGAATCGTGGCCTTCGGATGTTGTAGGAGAGGCCTCTAGAGGTGGGGGTACTGCATCATTAGAGTCGAGAACGGCTGCGGTGAAGTTTTGATAATTCAGAAAATTTCCCACTAGATCGACCTCCCCTGAAGTAAATCGGTCGATCTGAGGCACGATTTTTCTTTCTGTTGAAAAAAATCGGGTTGCCTTTTCACAAATCAGACGATTTGGTTCATGTAGGTCGATTTTCTTCACAGTTTCCGGAGTTAATTCGAGTTCTTCAATTCTTGTTCCTTGTTCTTCCTCCACATCATTTAATGCTTTCACATCCTCATTGCAATCATGTTCCACTCCTTCTTCCATGATGCTCATACTAATAACCTTTTGAAGAGGGTCTTTCATCAAGATTGAACTTACCACCTCTCTAGACTCTTCTTCATCAAAAATTTCAAAAACATCGTCTCTCAAGGCTGGTTCCTTGATTAAGGAAGAGAGTATGAATTCTATCTTTTCTTTACCTATATGGAAGGACAGCTGGCCGTTCTTGCAATCTACCATGCATCCGGATGTTACAAGGAATGGTCTCCCAAGAATGATGGGAACCGGATAATCTGTAGGGATGTCAAGAACGACAAAATCTATTGGGATGTAAAACTTACCGAGTTTTACCGGAATGTCTTCTAATATCCCCACCGGCTTAGTTGTGGAACGATCAGCCATGTAGAGTGTGATCTTCACCGGTCTAGGCTCTCCTAGACCAACTGCTTTGCATAGAGCAAGGGGTATGATACTCACACTCGCTCCAAGGTCACAAAGTGCATCATAGGTGGCTTCTCCCAAAGTGATGGGTATGCAAAAGGATCCTGGATCACGGAGCTTGGGTGGCATATTCTCCGTCATAGTCTTGATGAGTTCGGATGACTCCATACTCATCTTGACTTCTCCTATATCTTCCAATTTCCTCTTGTTAGAGAGGATCTCCTTGAGGAATTTCCCATAAGCTGGCATACCTAAAATTGCATCCATAAAAGGTATGTTAATATGCAGCTTATTCATAAGTTCAACAAACTTACCAAAGTGTTTATCTAGGCGTGCACGCGCTCTAGATTGAGGGAAAGGTAGAGGTGGTTTGTAAGCGGGAGGAGGAACATAAACTTCTTCCTTCTCTTTTGCCTCTCCTTCTTTAGTGGTGGTCTCGACTACTTTAGGTTGAGGGTCGGTAGTTGTCTTGCCACTCCTAGTAGTTATTGCCATAACCCTTCCCTTTGGGTTATCTTCCGTCTTCCCGGAAAGTTTCCCTTGGTCTCTTGGAACTTCTCCGGCCTTGTTAAATACTTGGTTTTTTAAAGCTTTGTGAGCTTTGTCAACCAAAGTTATATAACTCTCCAACCCTTGTAGCTTGCCTAGGATCGTCTCTAGCATGGGATCGGGTTTGCTTGATCGGCTTGATTGTCCCTGGCTTGTTAAAGGAGTATAAGAAGATGGAGGTGTTAGAGCCTTTTCAGCATGAGAGTAAGGATTACCTGGATTTTGCTGATTTGACCTCCAATTGTTGTTATTTGAGTTCCTATTGTTGTTGTTCCAATTGGAATTCCGGTTGTTGTTGTTGTTGTTCCAATTGAAGTTCCGGTTATCATTCCTTTGGTTGTTGTCCCTCCCCATGTAGTTGGCTTCTTGCTCCTTAGTCTTTTGAAGACTTGTTTTGAGCACTTCCTTCAACTCTTTGATCTCATTGTTGAGGGAGAATATTTGTGTTTGAGCAGCTTGGTTCAACTTGGCTCCCGAATCGCTTTGATTCCGGCTATTTTAGTCCACCTTCCGGTGGGAATACTTCTCAATCACTTGGGCTTGCTTCTCAATGAAGTCCCAAGCATCATCCTCTCTCATATCCATGAATGTGCCACAAGAGAGAGATTGGAGGTTGAATTGTGTTTCCACATCCAATCCTTTGTAGTAGATCTCCAATAATTCCAGCTTGGAAATGCCATGATGTGGGCAATCCAACAAGAGATCTTGAAACCTTTCCCAAGATTGAAACAAGCTTTCATTAGGTTTCATAGAAAAAGCATTTATTTTACCTCTCAATTCCGCCGTTTTGGATGGCGGAAAGAATTTGGTGAGGAATTCCGAAGACAATTCCTCCCATGTAGCTAGCTTTGCAGCTGGAAGTGTTTGGTACCAAGCTAGAGCCTTGTCCTTCAAAGAAAAGAAGAACGGTTTGATCTTGTAATTGCTCGTAGTAGCCTTCTTCGGCTTCATAGTCTCCATGAGAATCTCAAAATTCTGCAAGTGTTGGTGTGGAGATTCAGTACTTGCTCCGCCATATTGACTTTGGCGAACCATGGTGATGACTTGTGGTGAGAAGCTAAACTCTTGGATGTCTTCAGCTCCGAAATCCACACCTAGACGGCGTGGTTGCTGAATTGGGTCCATCCGTTGCCCCAAAGTTCGGGGTCTATCACCGTCATTAGCAACTCTCACGTCCCTAGTTGGGAAGCGAGGAACAACCTTTGGTTTTGGGGTGTTTCGAATAGGACGAAGTAGTGGATCGATCTCCTCAAGTTCCGGCATGTCCGGATCTATCTCTTCATCATCGGATGAGTCATTTCGAATGGATTTAGTTGGCGTCTTGACTTTCTTCTTCTTCCTGGATTCGTTCAATTCCAACTTCATGTCCAACATCATAGCTCTTAGTTCATCAATCTGAAATTGATGACTCGTTTCAGCATCTTTTCGTGCTTTCTCACTCAACTGAAGTTGGCGTTGAGCTTCATTCAGTTCAGCCTGGTAGTTTCTTTCGTCGTTCTCAGCCATTTTCTTTTCCTTCAATTTTCTCCTCAAAGTTCTCTCCAATTCGGGATCGAAAGGCACTAGATCTTTAGTGGATCGAGTCTTTCACATATACCTAAAGAACCTGCAAAGATCACTCAAGTAGACAAATCAAATCACAAGAGCAAGAGCTCTCAAGCTAGACAACCGAAAACCGAATTTGGTCTAGACCAAATCCCCTGCAACGGCGCCAAAAACTTATTCGCCCGAAAGGTGTGTGCGTCAAAGTCTTAAATTTATATCTAGAACTCAAAGCAAAGCGAACCCGCAGTGTACGGATCTGTTGTAGTAAAGTAAGAATTCCAGAGTCGAACTCAGGGATTTGGTGAGAATAAATTCAACTTCAATTATCTAGCGAAAATGCAAAAGCTTTTGTGATCAAATAAGGGTAAAATGATTCCAAGGATTCAAGTATCCGATTTTGGCTTTGGATTCAAGACACTTCTAAATGATATAAGGACAGAGTTTATATTGCCAAGATTAAATATTCAAAGGTAGGTATCGTACGGTGAAGTTCCGAAACCTATATAACTAATCTAAAGATTCTCTCTATAAGGATGTTGAGGCTGCAATATAGAAAGATCTAAAGACAAGAATTATGTCCAAACTAACTATCTAAAACTCCAAGATACGACTCTCCAAAGTAAGAATAGAAAGCACACTTAGAATCTTAATAAAGGATGTTGAGTCTCTTTATTACCCAAATCTTATAATCCTAATCTATTAAATGTAGAACCAGGTTTGAAGTGTCTTCATACATTCAATTAGAGGTTAAAAAGATTAATCAATGTTGGGATTTAGGCAAGGATTAGTTTTGGTTAAAGATTGATTCAATTAAAGTTCGTCAGAAGAATAAATCGGGCTATTCATAAGAAAATCGGCCGATTTACTCCAAGAACACACCGATTTTCCTGTTGTCGCAAAACTAAAATCTAAACTCTCAGGGTCCTAATGTTTAAATGAGTTCAGTCTATCATCATCTAAGCCTTAATCATCAACTATTCTCCCCAGAATCACAATGGTTTTAGCCAACCATTTTCAAAATCGGATCAAATTAAATATTGAGTGAAATATCGCAAAGAAACCGAATCTTGAATAAAAATCCAATAACCTTCAAATCTGTAAATAAAACTCGAAACTAATCAATGTATCTCTTGAATAACTCAATTTCGTGTTCAAAAACAACAATCACTTCAATGGATAAAGAAATCGCACAAACAAGAATCAAGATTGGCTTCCCGGCAAAAAGTCCTTCAATCCTTCTCCAAGAATCTCCAAATTCTCTCAAATGTGTAAAGATTTCCCGCTGCGGCCTCCTCGTTTCCGTTCCTAGGGTTCTCTCTATAGTTTCTTGCAGATGGGCCGTTTGGCAAAACTCTCCTCTAGCCCAAAAGAATTGGGCTTTGTGTCATCTTTTCATTTGGCCGAAAAACAAAGGAAATCGACCCAGTCGATTTATACACAAAACCGTTCGATTTCTAGGATAGAAAATCGTCCGATTTTTATGCATATTGGCACGATCTTCTTCAACAGAAAGTGTTCTTCTTTTGGCTCGTCTTCTATGCTTCTCCTTTGCAATTCCTTAGCTCTTTGTGATCCCTCCAAGGTTCCTTTAGCTTCCTTAACATCCTTAGATGCTCCTTGCTCCGCTTTTGCTTTCAATTCCACTTCATTTACCTATAATTCATCAAAAACTCGTGTAGACCTCTATTTCCGACAAATGATTGAATAGAACATAAAAGGTACACAAAATCTCTTCTAAATGCAAGGTAAACTGAGACAATCTTCTACAATATGCATGAATATGATGGTACATAATTCATGTCATCACTGACCATAGAAAGGATCGGAGAAGACTCTTCATCCGGTTCATGATGATAGTTGGAATAATGAGAACGTTGCACCAGTAGAAGTGAAGGGACATGAGGATGGATTGAATCATCTGCTTTCTACCTGCATAAGAAAGGTTCCTTGAACTCCAAGAGTTGATTTTCTGTGTGATCTTTTGAATTAGTGGTGTGTATTCAGCCTGGTTCAGCCTTTTGCTGCCAATCGGGATGCCGAGGTAGGTGAATGGTAAAGTTCCTTGAGCAAAGCTTGTGGTGGAGGAAAGATCATTACAATCTTGTTGAGAGAGACCTCCAAGGAAGAGATAGTACTTGGACATGTTGATTTTAAGCCCTGAGTAGCCACCGAATGCGTCAAGAGTGCTCTTAAGAGTGTTGATGGACGTATAATCGCCTCTGCAGAATAGCATGATGTCACCTACAAAACAAAGGTGAGTAAAATGTGGGGCAGCACATTTGGGGTGAGAGTTGAAGTTTGGGGTAGAGGTGTTTATGTGAAGCATGGAGGATAAAACTTCAAGGCCAATGACAAAGAGGGGAGGGGATAAGGGGCAGCCTTGCCTTAGGACCCTTGTACCTTTGAAGAACCCATTCAGTGCGCCATTAATGTTAATGGAGAAGGAGGCAGTGGTAATGCAGGCTTGAATTAGGCGAATGAAGTTTTCAGGATAGCCCATTCGATCAAGGCATCACAGCACAAACTTGTGGTCTATCATGTCAAAAGCCTTAGACAGATCAATCTTCAAGGCACTTTGGGTGAGATATGTCTTTGGTTGTATTTTTTGAAGATTTCCTGGCAGAGTAGTATATTGTGTTTGATATTTCGGCCCTTTACAAAAGCGCTCTGGTAATTGCCAATGACAGACGGGAGAGTTTTGTTCAGTTTTGCTGCTAAGATCTTTGCAACAATCTTGTAAGATGTATTGCAGCAGGATATAGGACGAAAGTTTGAAGGCAGCAATGGGTTCTCTTTCTTGGCGATTAGGAAAATTGCAGTGTGGTTAGTTTGGTGGGCTAGTCTGCTTGAGGAGAAGAAGTCAAGCACAACCTTTGAGAGTACGTTGCCAGTGATGTCCCAGGTTGATTTGAAGAAGTATGAGTTGAAACCGTCAGGCCTTGGATGAGGCGGTTCTCCAACCCTTGAAGCTTTCCCAAAATTGTTTCCAACATGGGATCGGGCTTCTCCTTTCCCGTATTGTTTCCTCCATTAGATGATTGCCCCTGGCTTTTCAAAGGAGTAGAGGAAGAGGAAGGTGGAGTTAGTGAATTAGAATTGGAAGGATAAGAGTTACCGGAATTTTGTTGATTGGAGTGCCAATTGTTGTTGTTTGAACCCCTATTGTTGTTCCAATTGTTGTTCCGGTTGTTGTTGTTTCCATTTCAATTGTTATTCCGGTTGTTGTTCCGGTTATTGTTATTGCAGTTGGTGTTATCACCGCCATTGTTGTTGCCCAAATAGCCAACACCTTCTCTTGTTGCTTTGGAAAGTTGGTCTTGATAGCCTCCTTCAACTCCTTGATCTCATTGTTGAGGGAGAAAATCTGATTTTGAGCTTCATGTGTGAGCTTCGCTCCTTGCTCCACACGATTTCCCTCCACTTTCCGGTGGGAATACTTCTCTATGACTCTTGCTTGCTTCTCGATGAAGTCCCAAGCGTCATCTTCTCTCATGTCCATGAACGTTCCACATGAGAGGGATTGGAGGTTGAATTGCGTTCCCGCATCCAACCCCTTGTAGTAAATCTCTAGCAAGGCAAGCTTGGATATGCCATGATGAGGGCAATCCAAGAGCAAGTCCTGAAACCTTTCCCAAGATTGAAACAAACTTTCGTTAGGTCTCATGGAAAAAGCATTAATCTTACCTCTAAGTTCCGCCATTTTGGAGGGCGGGAAGAATTTGGTGAGAAACTCCGCGGAAAGGTCTTCCCACGTGTCTAGTTTCCCATTAGGAAGAGCTTGGTACCAAGATAACGCTTTCCCCTTCAAGGAGAAGAAGAAAGGCTTGAGCTTGTAGGTGTTGGTGGTAGCACTCTTCGGTCTCATCGTCTCCATCATACACTCAAAGTTTTGCAGGTGTTGGTGTGGAGATTCAGCGCTTGTACCGCCAAATTGGCTTTGGCGAACAAGAGTAATAACTTGAGGGTTAAAGCTAAACCCTTGCACATCTTCAGCATCAAAATTCACACCCAAGCGGCGTGGTTGTTGCGTTGGATCCATCCGCTGGCCAAGAGTTCTTGGCTCATTATCCACACGTTCGATCCTCACATTCCTAGGCGGAATGCGGCGATTAGTAGCTCCTTGTGGATGGAAAGGATTTACATTGATCGTAGGATCAATCTCCTCAAGCGGAGGCATGGAAGAATCACTATCATCAGCGGATGAGTGACTTTTTCTTCTAGATCTTGATGCTTTCCTTGAGGATTTCTTGCTTCCCTTATTCTTAAGGTCGCTCATCTCTACCCTCATCTGGAAGATCATGTCTTGTAAACTGTTAACTTGAGATTGATGACGATCCATCTCATCCTGGCGGAGAGTCTCGTTCCATCGGAGTTGAGCTTCCTTCTCCGCCAACTCCGTTTGAAGATCACGTTCGTGTTCTTCGGGCATCTTCTTTTCCTTGTGCTTTTGCCTCAAGGTTTTCTCTAGCTCTTGATCAAGAGGTAAGAGATCTTCGGTGTTCCTAGACCTGCGCATGCACTCAAAGGAATATCAAATAACGAGAGCAAGCTCCCAAGCTTGACAACCGGCAACCGGATTCGGCCGAAACCAAATCCCCGGCAACGGCGCCAAAAACTTGTTCGCCCCTAAAGGTGTGTGCAAATAAGCTTTAAATTTATAAAACTAGAATCAAGCAGCGAACCCACCGTGTACGGATCGACGTAGCTAAGCAAGAATTCCAGAGTATCGAACACAGGGATTTGGGTGGGAACGAATTCGATTGCAGATTATCAAGCGAGTAAATATGAGAGTTTTGCAAATATTGGGAAAACAACAATCCTAAAGATCCAAGTATCCAGCTGTGGCAATCGATTCAAGATATACTTAATGATATAAAGACAGAGTTGAGATATGCAAAGGTATGCTAATGTAAGGTAATCGTACGGTGAAGTTCCAAAAACCTTATATAACTCACCTACAAGGCACTCTCTATACAGGTTGTTGAGGCTCAATATAGAAAGATTCTAAAGGTAGAATTTATGTCAAATACCCAAACTTGTAACCCAAGGATCAAGACTAACTAAACCGATTGAGGTTGTGACACTCACAATCGAGGTAGAGGTTGTTGAGGCTTCAGTGCCACCTAGAAAAGACAAGCCTAAACTAAGTTGAAGCAAATCTTTAACTTTGGATTAAAGTAAAAGCAAGTACGTAGACTTAAGGGAAATCACGGTTAGTTCTTGAGGTTCCACGGCCGTGGACTCAAGAACAGGCCGTAATTTAGGGTTGCCGGCGATTCTCTCTAACTCTCAGGGTCTAATCTGTTTACGATCGATCTATCATCATCTAAGCCACAACTATCAACCCTTCACCTTAGAATTGTTAAGGGTTTTTAGCCAATAACAGTCATGTTGATATCAATTCAAGAATTAAAAGATAGAAAGATGAAAAGTTTCAAGAACTTTCAATAATCTTCAAACCAATCTCAAAGTCACAAAGAGAACAAGTATTGTCAAAGGATTCGGAATAAAACAAACAATCACAACCTTAGGAAAGAAGGGAAAACGGGATGTCAATCCGTTTTCCAACTCAAACCTAAACAAGAAGCGAGATCTCCTTGCAAAATCTTCCAAGAGCTTCGATCTTCCACCAATCCGGAGATGAACGATCCTAAGCGTCGATAAATGCCGCTAAGCGAAGATGGTGGGAGTAAGCGGTGATAAGCCGGTATGAGCGGGGGTAAATATGGGTAAGCCGGCTTGAATGATGCTTAGCGAAGCTGACGGAATCTTGCTTCGTCCGTCTTTTTATAGGGTAAGATAAAATATCGGCCCGGTCCAATCTTCAAAAGATCGTGGCTTCAAAGTTTGGCGAAAAGATCCGCCAAGATCACGGTCGTGGAAGTTCCCACGACTGTAATTTAGGGCGTGAATTAGGTCACGGTTTGTACCATATATCCCACGGCCGTAATAGTTACTGGAATGCATCACGCCTCTCTTGCAAGGTTCCACGGCCGTGGAACTGAACGTGGTTCGTAGTACGGCCGTATTTTAGAGCGTGGTTTAGGGCAAGAACGTGATTCTTCCCTAGCCTCGTGCATTCCTCAAGCTTAAAACTCCAATTTGCTTTCAAAGAATATCCTCAATCTATGGACATATCAAATCAACTCTCCTTTGCTCGATTCCGTTCGAAAATAACTCCAAATCACCTATAATCAACATAGAACTAGTGTAGACATCCATATCGACAATATAGGTAATACTAGCTCACATATGCAGCAAAGTTCAATCAAAGACTATCAATATGAATCAAATACGTTTAGAAAACGTGCCTAAAATATCACAATATTTCATGCTAACAGCAGCACATTTGGGGTGAGAGTTGAAGTTTGGGGTAGAGGTGTTTATGTGAAGCATGAAGGATAAAACTTCAAGGCCAATGACAAAGAGGGGAGGGGATAAGGGGCAGCCTTGCCTTAGGCCCCTTGTACCTTTGAAGAACCCATTCAGTGCGCCATTAATGTTAATGGAGAAGGAGGCAGTGGTAATGCAGGCTTGAATTAGGCGAATGAAGTTTTCAGGATAGCCCATTCGATCAAGGCATCACAGCACAAACTTGTGGTCTATCATGTCAAAAGCCTTAGACAGATCAATCTTCAAGGCACTTTGGGTGAGATATGTCTTTGGTTGTATTTTTTGAAGATTTCCTGGCAGAGTAGTATATTGTGTTTGATATTTCGGCCCTTTACAAAAGCGCTCTGGTAATTGCCAATGACAGATGGGAGAGTTTTGTTCTGTTTTGCTGCTAAGATCTTTGCAACAATCTTGTAAGATGTATTGCAGCAGGATATAGGACGAAAGTCTGAAGGCAGCAATGGGTTCTCTTTCTTGGCGATTAGGAAAATTGCAGTGTGGTTAGTTTGGTGGGCTAGTCTGCCTGAGGAGAAGAAGTCAAGCACAACCTTTGAGAGTACGTTGCTAGTGATGTCACAGGTTGATTTGAAGAAGTATGAGTTGAAACCGTCAGGCCTTGGGGCTTTAAAATCTTTGATGCTAAAGAGGGCATTTTTGACATCCAAGGGAGTTACATTGCAGTTCAAGTTAGCATTGTCTTCATCCGAGATTTGGGGCAATGGGCAATCTAGGAAAAGATTCAGAGGGTTTATGGAGTTTGTTGGCTTGAGAATCTTGGAGAAATAATTGATCAAAATTTCCGAGATCTTCTCCTAATTTAGGGTTGTGCTATTCCCCGGGTTTTCAGGATCAATGAGAATCTTAATGTTATTTCTTGCTCTTCTTGAGGAGATGCTCTTGAAGAAGTAACCATTGCATTGATCTCCATACTTAGCCCAAGCAGCTTTGGATAGTTGGCCAAGAGTGGTGTGGAGTTGGCTCGTCTTGGAGATGAGTTCCTTAGTAACCGCCCTTTTAATATTTAGAAGAGAAAGGTCAATGGGTGCATTTTGGAGGTTTGTTTGTGTTGTGGCTAGTGTGGTTTTCAGGTTTTCAATTGAGGAGTATAGTTCTTCCATCTTTAGGTTTAAAAATTTTTTGAGGGCTTTTTTCAGGTGCTTAAGGTTTTTGTTGAGCAAGGACATAGGGTTAGTGTGGCTCCCTTCAGTGTGATTCGACCACGTGGAGGCAACAGTACTCAAGAAGTTCTCATGCGTAACCCATGTATTATTGAAACGAAACTGCTTGTTTGGATTTGAGGTTTTGCGTCTAAGGATATGATGCCAGGAGAGTGATCCGATGTTATAGGGTTATCAAAGAGAGCTGTGGAGTTTGGGAAGGCTCGGGTCCAGATAGGGTTAGCAACAATACGATCTAGTTTACACCAGATCCTGGAGGATAAAAGTAGAAAAAGTCTAGTAAACTAAATCGTTTCTTTCTTTTATAGTTTGTGCTCTACACATTGTCATTTCGTTATTTCATACTTCATAAATCGGTTTCAACAACACAAATTGTGATCTAGATATTTCGGTAGATTGTTTGTTTATTGATTTAATATAATATTCTTATATGTAAACTGTTTATTAATTTACAAAGTTTCAAATTCTTACTTTTCAAATCTAAATAAATACTGAAAAATGTATGTTTTTTTGAATAAAAAAATATTTTACGGGTATTCTTTTTATCTAAATATTTCGTTTTCTATTATGTTTTTTAATCACAAAATATGAGCGTTCTTTTTATCTAACTATTAATTTTTCATATTACATGTGTCGTCGTTACAAGAATAAAGTTTAGATTACAAATTTCGTTCATCTATTAATTTTGTTTCTGTTTCGTTTGTATTTTTTAACTTCCTTTCAATTTGTGTATATTTTCTTACAAAATAAAATTTCAATTTCCATTTTATGATTTAGTACACGGGTCAAATTCTTTTTTTTTTTTACAA
>BSUD01000003.1:8189142-8216020 GCA_033239045.1 Fagopyrum esculentum
TTTATATTATTTTGGCCCAAGTGTATGATAACGGGCGGTGACAACTTGCCTGGCTCCCGCGAGAGCTAGGAGGTTCTCGGCGACTATCCCGTGCTGGTAGACGGTCGGATGCATCAGTACCATTCCATGCCGGTAAGTAGGGACCGAGGCGAGTTTCGGTGACTCTCGTGTCACAACCTAAGTTGAATTAGAACGGGATACGACTTAATAATAATAAAGATAATAAACCGGATTGCTGTGCTTTTATGTATGTTGTATGATTGTGATGAGATTACTTGTGTATGTGCCTTTCCCATTGATTCTAATGCTTCGAATATTAGCTAACGGTTTTATACCGATTGTTGTAGAATGCCTTGCAGGTTAGGAACGCGGCCGAGAGATCTGGAAGAGTGGGCAGCCGGGGTCCGTACATTTTAGGATTGGGTTTTAGTTGGAGTCGTGTTTGAGTTTGTATTCACTATATATTGTATGCCGTGTGTATGGCTTTTGGTCTTTCGGTTGTATCTCGGCTGAAGTCTTTGGTTTGTATGGTTTTGGGTTTATTTGCATTGCATAAAATGTATTTGGTTTTGGCCTTTATTTGTGCCTTGTTGTAAGATTCGGTGAAATTGTTGTCAAGCTAAGGGTCGGGACCCATTGTGAGGTCCCAACCCGTAGCATCCCGAGTCCCGCGGATTTGGGGTGTTACATCTATGGCGGCGTGTCCGACGCCTAGCAGATCTAGCAGGAGGTGCAGCAGGTGCAGGCTCAGTATCCTCCTCGTCCTCATCAAGATCAATAATGGGAGGCGCGCTCGTCCCAGCAGTGTCCGTCCCTGTGTCCATCGGGACGCCGCCTCCTCTCTCATCAACCGTCTCGTCGTCATCCTCCTCCTCAGCCTCCTCAGCCTCCTCAGCAGCTGCAGCAGCTCCCTCTCTGTAGTCCTCCATCAGCGGGGCCCATGCTGTCTGCCAAAAATGTGGGTCGAAGACCGAAAACTGTGCAGACCATCTGATGCCCTGAGGCGCTGTCCGCTCCCAAGGCATGGCAACATACGGAGTAGTCAACCCACGAGGAACAAGAATCCGCCTCGTGATCATCTCCTGCAGACCCAGCGGCTTCGGAGCCGCCGCCAATGTGCAGATACTGAGATCCATCCCGTGGTAGGAGGCGATGTGGGTGACTAGACCTCCACAGCAAATATCACCCTTCCCTTTGGCCTTGATCCTGTGCAGATCCTCTGCCAGGAGCAAGCCAAAGTCCGGGAAGCCGCCTGTAACCATGCAGTATAAAGAGAAAAGCTCCCCCTGTCTGATCTTCTGGGGCGTCTCAGTACGCGCCAGAAGCATCTCGCTGAATATCCGGTGGGCGAGTCTGAAAGCTGGGTGGAAGATGACCTTCTCCCTGGAATCACCAGGGCGCCATCTGTCTGCATGTGTAGTGATGTGGGCTATCTGTCCCCAAAACTCCCTAGCTACGGATCGGGAGGGGAAGTCTACAGCTGTAGGGGTAGGAAAGCTGAAAATCTCTCTGAATATCTCTAATGGAACTATGAAGTTCCGGCTCATCAGCCGGTACTTCACAGATCCCTCTGTGGGTAGGTAGGAGAAGGAGCTGACGAACTCTAGTGTCGGCTCTATGTAGGCTGGGGCTCGGATCTCAGAAAACTGATCCAGCCCGACTGTAGCTATCATCCTCCTAAGGTCAGCCTCTAACCCTAGGCAGTCAAAAGCGGATACCTCCAGAAATCGCGGTGCGATAACCGGACGGCCCGCTATCCTCTCGTAATCTACCCGACATCTCTCGTGGATGACCGGGCGGTAGGGACGGGAAGAAGAAGGGGAAGGGGAGGGTGAAGATCTGTCTCTCAGGGCTAAACGGCGATCTGAACTCATTTTCCCTAATCAATCTGTCAGACCACCTCGGTTGACTGACAACCCTCAGAAATCACCTCGGTCGAGGTGCAGACCGACTGGACCGAGGCGTAGCAGTTCGAATTCCAATTCTCAGATTTCCAGTTCTTTTCCCCCTAAAATCACTACAATTGCTTCCTAAGGGGTACTTATGCCTTTTCTCAGCAAAATCAAGGGCGACCAAAGCCCAATAAGCAGTAAACGACGAGTTAGGGTTTTCGAACGGTTTTTACCTCGTTTCGGTCGAATCACTCAAATTTCTTGCAGATCTGTTGTAGTAATCGACTCCTCTACTCTTTAATCTCGGTTTGGAAGCAGAAATCTTCGAAAACGAGCGAGAAATGAGGGAGCGAGGTGATTCTGTGCGCCGCGGTCGAAGTGGGTAATAAAAAATAAAAATGTAATTTTTCCCCCTTTTATACTTTTACTGAATCTGCTGTCACCTCGGTCGAGATGGTTTCGACCGGACCGAGGTGGTCTGGACCGAGGCGGTTCTGCAGAAACCCTAGTCGCCTCGGTTGCTTCAAGAATCAACTCGGTCGAGGTGTTCTGACAGTGACCGAGGTGCCTCTTTCTTCCTCAGAATCTCGAACTTCTCCCTTTTCTGGAGTGCTCCTTCCTGTTATCTGTCTAAAACACCAAAAACAAAGCAAAGCAAAGCAAAAACAAAAGACTATCTAAACTAGACTAGAAAGCGGGAAAGAAAACAATACCTTGGGTTGCCTCCCAAGAAGCGCTTGATTTAAGGTCGCTAGCTGGACCATGATGCGTCTCAAACGAGGTAGGAGGTTCCCTCACCCCATACTTCACCTCCATCGTGGGGTGAAGTAAGTAAGTCCATCAAACGCTCCAAAACGTGCAAGTGCTCGTCGGGGAATGAATCGTCTATGGGTGGGCTATCCGTCTCGCGGGAGGATTCCGGTAACCGGCTGAGGTGATCCGCAACTGAATTCTCGGATCCCTTCTTATCGCGGATCTCTAGGTCAAATTCCTGGAGCAAGAGAATCCATCGAATAAGGCGCGGCTTTGCATCTTTCTTAGCCAACAAGTAACGAATGGCTGCATGGTCGGTGTAGACAATGACTTTCGCCCCTACTAGATAGGAACGAAACTTCTCGAAAGCATATACAACCGCCAATAACTCCTTCTCAGTGGTAGCGTAGTTGCGTTGTGCTACATCTAGCGTCTTGCTAGCATAGTAAATGGCGGTGGTCCGTCCATCCTTCTTTTGCCCAAGCACCGCTCCTACGGCTACATCGCTAGCGTCACACATGACCTCAAAGGGCAAGGTCCAGTCAGGAGGTTGGATAATGGGAGCGGAGATCAACGCTTCCTTAATCCTGTAAAAAGCATCAAGACACTCCTGCGAAAACTCAAAAACAACATCTTTATTCAAGAGGTTAGTTAGAGGTTTAGAAATCTTGGAGAAGTCCTTGATGAATCTCCTATAGAAACCTGCATGCCCGAGAAAACTCCTCACACCCTTAACAGAACAAGGAGGAGGGAGTTTCTCAATAGTCTCGATCTTAGCTCGATCGACCTCAATACCTCGATTAGAAACGAGGTGTCCTAGCACAATGCCTTCATTAACCATAAAATGACACTTCTCCCAATTCAAAACAAGGTTAGTGTCTTCACATCTTTTAAGCACTAGAGAAAGGTTAGATAGGCAATCATCAAAAGAGGAACCATATACAGAAAAATCATCCATAAATACCTCCATGATCTCCTCTATGTACTCAGAGAAGATGGCCATCATGCATCGCTGGAAGGTAGCTGGTGCATTGCACAACCCGAATGGCATCCTCCGATAGGCAAACGTCCCCCAAGGACATGTGAAAGTGGTCTTCTCCTGATCATCCGGATGGATAGGAATCTGGAAGAATCCACTATAGCCGTCCAAGTAGCAAAAGTGTGAATGCTGGGCCAACCGTTCGAGCATTTGATCAATGAAGGGGAGCGGAAAATGATCTTTCCTAGTAGCCGTGTTCAGCTTCCTATAGTCGATGCAAACTCTCCAGCCCGTAACGGTCCTTGTTGGGATCAACTCGTTGTTCTTATTCGTCACAACAGTCATCCCTCCTTTCTTCGGAACGACATGCACCGGGCTAACCCACTTGCTGTCCGAGATAGGATAAATAATACCTGCATCCAACAACTTAAGAACTTCCTTCTTCACAACCTCTTTCATGATCGGATTTAACCGTCTTTGAGGTTCCCGTGAAGTCTTATGATTATCTTCCATTAGAATTCTATGCATGCAGAAAGAAGGGTTAATGCCAATAAGATCGTCCGTGGTGTAGCCTATGGCTTTCCGATGCTTTCTCAGGACATGCATTAGCTTAGATAATTCAGAATTGGAGAGGGAAGCACTAGCAATAACGGGATAAGTAGAATCCGGCCCAAGAAAGATATACCTCAAGTGACTAGGGAGTTGTTTAAGCTCCACAACTGGGGGTGCTTTCTGGGAGGGATCTGTGCTTCCTCTTTCCAGTGGAGTGGTGTCAGAAACTGGACTATGTGCAGTCTCGGTTTGAATCGTCTCTCTGTCGATCTCGGTCGAGGCGCAAAGGCGTTGACCGAGGTGTTCTTCAGACGCCTCGCTCAGTCCAGAAAGTGCCTCGGTCGAGGTACTGCTACTGGATCCGAGGCTGGAAATCTTCGTTTCCTGGATCAGCTTCTCAGTCATGGCTCCTGGATCTTCTTCCAGTGCCTTCAGGCTCCGTATATCTGCATCACAAGAAGCATCTATACCTTCCTCCATTAAACTGAAGCTAATAACTCTTTCGAGTGGATCATTAATAAGGATAGAGCTCACCAATTCTCTTGATTCCTCTTCATCGTAGATGTTGAAGATATCATCAGTTATTTGCTCCCCTTTCATGGCTGCAAGTAGTGCGAACTCCACCTCATCGCCACCAACGTTGAATTTCAACTTGGCGTTCTTGCAATCCACATTGCAACCCGAAGTTGCTAGAAATGGCCTCCCGAGAATGATAGGAACAGGATAATCTGCGGGAATGTCAAGTACGACAAAATCTATGGGTAGATAGAAATTACCTAACTTGACCGGAACGTCTTCCAAAATGCCCACGGGATGGGTGATGGAGCGATCCGCCATGTAGAGTCGAATCTTGACCGGCTTGGGCTCTCCAAGACCGATCTTAATGCATAGCTCCAGCGGAATGATGCTCACGCTGGCTCCTAGATCACATAGGGCTTCACAAGTGACATCCCCAACTTGAATGGGAATGCAAAATGAGCCGGGATCTCTCAACTTAGGTGGCATCTTCTCCTTCATGATCTTTATAAGCTCCGAAGACTTAGATGTCATCCTAACTTCACCAACATCCTCCAGCTTCCTCTTCCTTGATAGGATCTCCTTTAAGAACTTCCCGTAGGCGGGCATACCTAAAATAGCATCAAGGAAAGGGATATTAATATGGAGCTTATTCATCAAGTCAAGGAACTTACCAAAGTGCTTGTCAAGATGTGCTCTGGCTCTGGACTGGGGGAATGGAAGTGGTGGTTTATATGCAGGA
This sequence comes from Fagopyrum esculentum, assembly GCA_033239045.1. NCBI lineage: Eukaryota > Viridiplantae > Streptophyta > Magnoliopsida > Caryophyllales > Polygonaceae > Fagopyrum > Fagopyrum esculentum. The sequence goes on from BSUD01000003.1 coordinate 8,194,577, forward strand.
GGTGGAACATAGGCTTCAGTTGTTCCTCCTACTCTCTGTTGCACCGCCTCGGTTGGCATCTCGGTCGAGGTGTTCTTCGACTGGATCTGGACCGAGGTGGTCTGCGTCGATCGAGGTACTGGATCTGTGGTTTTGAGTCCACTCCTCGTCGTGATGGCCATGCACTGGCCCTTAGGGTTAGTTTCCGTCTTTGCTGGAAGCTTCCCTGGATCTCTTGGCGCTTCATTCGCCCTATTAGCAAGTTGTTGTTCGAAGGACTTTTGGGCCCTCGAAAATGAAGTCATAGAATTCTCCATAGCATTAAGCTTGATCAAGATTGCCTCCAGGACTGCGTCCTTCTTTTCCGGCTGAGACGAACTTGATCCTTGCCCTTGGCTCTTTAATGGAGTAGAAGAAGAAGAAGGAGGAGAGAGGAAAGGGTTAGAGGAATCATTAGAGTTGGAGTTTGAATAATTGTTACCGTTGTTTTGGTTATTATTCGCTCTCCAATTGTTGCTATTGGATCCTCTATTGTTGTTGTAGTTGTTGTTTTGGGGTCCGTTGTTGTTGTTACGGTACCCGTTCTTGTTGTAGTTGTTGTTGTTCCTTTGCCCTTGCTCTTCCTTCTTAGTTTGAGCCATCAATAGCTCCTTCAATTGCTTCACGTCGTTCTTCAAGGACGTGAATTGGTTGTTGTTGGTTTGAGTCTCTTGAAAGTTGACTCTTTTAACTCCACCTTCAGCTCCTTGGTGGGTGTACTTCTCCATGTGCAAGGCTTGCTTCTCGATGAAATCCCAAGCCTCGTCAACCGCCATATCCATAAATGTGCCGGCGGAGAGTAGTTGGAGATTAAACTGGGTGTTTCCGTCCAGCCCTTTGAAGTAGATCTCCAACAACTCGATCTTTGGAATCCCATGATGTGGGCAATCCAAAAGGATATCTTTGAACCGCTCCCATGATTTGGACAAATTCTCCTTGTCCTTCATGATGAAAGCATTGATCTTCCCTCTCATTTCAGCAGTCTTTGAGGGGGGAAAGAATTTGGTCAAGAATTCCGTAGTCATCTCTTCCCATGTGCTGATCTTTCCTGCAGGAAGAGATTGATACCAAGTAAGAGCTCTATCTTTAAGAGAAAAGTAGAAAGGTCTTAGCTTGTAGTTGTTATTTTCAATTCTGGGAGGTCGCAAGGTCTCCATCAAGATCTCGTAGTTTTGAAGATGTTGATGCGGCGACTCCTTCTCTAGCCCTCCGAATTGACATTGGCGAATCATCGCTAGAACTTGTGGTCGAAGTTCGTAGTCATGGTCCGCTGGATCCCCTAGATTCACTCCTGGACGCCTCAGCTGTTGATTAGGGTCCATCCTTTGACCTAGGGTTTGTGGAATTCCTGCAAGAAGAACATCTCGGACTGGCATCCGAAGTGGATGCACATCGGCCGGGGCGTCAGGAACTGGGACTTGCCTCGGTCGAGGATCAATTACTGGATCCTGCATCGGTCGAGGTTGAATCTGGTTCCGAATTGCTGCAATCTCAGCTTCGATTGCTGCATTCCTGGCCTGATTCTCTTCTTTTTCCTGCCTTAGCTCTTCTTTACTGAGACGTAGCTGCTCCTGCGTCTCTCTCAATTGGGCCAAAAGATCGTGATCGTCTTGTTGGGCCATCTTCGCTTCTCTTAAGCGTCGTTTGTATGTCTTTTCTGGTTCGGGATCGTAAGGAACGATTTCCTTTCCCGTGCGGGTTCTTCGCATATACCTAAGAAAGAACCTGCAAAAATCACTCAAGTAGAGTGGTAAGACAACACGGGGCAAATGCCCCAAGAGCAAACCGTACCGGCTCGGTCTAGACCAAGTCCCCGGCAACGGCGCCAAAAACTTGTTCGCTCCAAACGGTGTGTGCAAGCTTTAAATTTATAACCCTAGACTCAAGCTTAAAACAAGGATGCGAACCCGCAGTGTACGGGTCAATCGTAGTAAAAGCAAGAAAATTCCAGGGGTCGATCACAGGGACTTAGTGAAACAAAGTCCAATACGGTATGCTAGTGTTGATGCTAACCACAAGAGCAAGTAACTCAATCAAAGATGAATAAGATGTCAAATAAAGCAAACATGCAATTCTAGGGATTAAAGCATCTAGTTGTGGTTCCAACTCAAGATCTATAGATAAGCGGACAAAGCTGAGATTTTTGCGTGGGGAAGGTATTTCTAAAGTGGAGTAGATCACCGGGTAAGTCTCAATACACGCCAATCCTAAACCGTAACTCCTATTACCGGGTAAGTCTCAAGGAATTAAGATAAAGAACTATAACCTCAAACTAACACACCATCTAAGGGAATAGAATCAACCTTTACCGGGTAAGTCTCAGGCTAACTCACAAAGATGGGATGGAAGCACACTCAAACCCCAATAAAGGATAAACCTTTATTACCTACACTTATGATCGTTGGTACACAAACTAAGGAATTACCGGGTAAGTCTCATCCTAAGCTTGCTTTGAACCAGAAAGGTGTAATAAGGATAGGATTTGGCAAACTCCAACACTTAACTCTCAGTTTAGGGTCGGATAAGTCACCTCGGTCAGAAGAATTCCACCCCGGCCGAGATGTTCATCAACCGAACGAGATGCTTAGGGTTAAGGTTAAAGACTCGAACTTTCAGGATCCTACTGTGATTAAGATCATTCTATCATTGTTTTTCCCACAACCTTCAGCCAATCACCCTAGAATCACACAAGGAAATTAGCCACTCATCATCATAATGAAAGTATTAAATATATGGGAAGAAGGTGAATATTTGAACAAAGAAGAATTTAATGAAAACACTTCAATAACTGAATCAAATATCACACAAAATCGTTCCTTGGATAATAATCCAACAAGACAAGACAACAAGGAAAGGAATTGAAGACAATCTTACAAAACCCTCCAAAAAGCTATAAAGCTATAGTCTTCAATCTTCCTTTAACCTTCAAAAAGGTTCTTCAACTCTCTCCCAAATTGGAGTGGAATGTGGCTGTTGTGTATGTAGGGTATTGATCGATGTATGCAGCCTGTATTTCGGTGTAAGCGGGCTTCTCGAATTGTGGAAATCCAACCCTTTTTATAGGAAAAATAAACCTCCAAAGATAATAAATCTTAAGAAGATATATTCCCATAAAAATAGGTAAAATATATGATTCTGCATATCTCCTTCCTTCTAGAAGCTCAGCCCAAAAATATAAGATCACTTTCCAACTTTAAAAGATCTCAGCCAAGAATAAAATATTCTCGCCGCGTCCTAGGTGTTCGCCTCGGTCGAGTCGGCGTCTCTGGATCGCCTCGGTCGAGATGAATCTCTGGGCAACCGAGGTGATCATAACTGAGTGTAGAATCTCTCAAAATTGGTCCAAAGTAAATCTTTAATCCATGGTTGTGCTTCCTGAATGTAGCTCCAAATGACTCTTGACTCCTTTTGCTCCTTTTTGATGCAAAACGTACCATATTACCTGCAATTACAACGAAACTAGGTGTAGACCTCGATTCTCGCAAAGGTAGATGAAATGGTAGTAAAATCACATAATGTACATACAAACATGCAGATTATGAAAGATAAAACGTCCAAACAAACCCCAAAATATAGACTATAATTCATGCTATCAAAATACCCCATACTTAGCCCTTGCTTGTCCCTAAGCAAGTTCCTCATATAGAAATCAAGATAGAATGGATTATAAGTCATGAAAATCAATGAAAAGTCTTTCAAAAACATATTTTTATGGTGTGCAACTATCATAGATCACTCTAAGAGAGTACTTCCTGGAAATTAAAAACTCAATATGATCAAAACATTTTATAAATATAGGAAAGTTGTTCATCTTTGCATGAAATCATAGAATGCATAATAAATCATAATTATCAAAATTAATCATGTATAATCCGATTTAAACCGCTAAGTCAATCAACAAGCTCAAGGTCTCAAGGGCTTCCCAAAAGAAAGGTCAAGAAACGTGTATGGTAGGGATGCATGTAAGGTAATGTGGTGCTAGAATCCGGGAAAAGGATGAACTTCACTTTCACTTTGACTTGCAACATCTTCCACCAATAAGCTTTGCTTATCTCACACTTTTTCTTTTACTTTACTTTTGGGATGCATGGACAGAGGTGCACAATAACCGAAGCCTAGGAAATCCGCAATCATCAATTTCTTGAGATGCATCAAACCCTTGATGCACATACCATGACCCGTTAGGAATATCGCTCAATCCGACTTTGGCAAGACACAAACACCCGGCTATGTGAATGGTGCCGAGTTACTCATCTTCATGATTGACTTCCCCAAACCTATTATTGCTTTCTAACACTTTCACTTTCAGCCACTTCTCAACTTTTGACTTGCTTTCACCACTTCGCTTGCTTCCAAATTCCCGGATAGGTAAAGGGAGGCAATATGTATATGAGGGGCTAAGCATGATCAAGAAGAAGAAGAAGAAGAAGAATGAATTGCCTTGGTCTTTCCAAGAAGAACGTGAGAGAACTTATGCTGCGGTGTCAACCTTCAAATTCAACATAATTTGGATAAAAATAAAGTATTAAACATGCCAATAATTTTAAACAAAGCATTTAGCAACTTAAACATATCATAAAACATTTCAAACATATAAAGAATTTAAATCCAGTCGGTAAACAAAATCTTCACTGAGATCATATCCAGATAAGTAACACAAAAATCGTTTTCGAAAACTCTCTGTTACGCCCACCTCGGTCGAGGTGTTCTTGGTTCAACCGAGGTGAAACACCTCGTTTTGCCAGAACTGTCCCGGTCGAGGTCAAAAATTTTTTTAAAACCATTTTGTTTTTTTTTCGGTTTCGACGTTTTTCTCAGTCAAATAACCTGTAAGTATTTAGCAACTTAAACAAAGCATTTAGCAACTTAAACATATCAGAACTGTCCCCGGCAACGGCGCCAAAAACTTGTTCGCTCCAAACGGTGTGTGCAAGCTTTAAATTTATAACCCTAGACTCAAGCTTAAAACAAGGATGCGAACCCGCAGTGTACGGGTCAATCGTAGTAAAAGCAAGAAAATTCCAGGGGTCGATCACAGGGACTTAGTGAAACAAAGTCCAATACGGTATGCTAGTGTTGATGCTAACCACAAGAGCAAGTAACTCAATCAAAGATGAATAAGATGTCAAATAAAGCAAACATGCAATTCTAGGGATTAAAGCATCTAGTTGTGGTTCCAACTCAAGATCTATAGATAAGCGGACAAAGCTGAGATTTTTGCGTGGGGAAGGTATTTCTAAAGTGGAGTAGATCACCGGGTAAGTCTCAATACACGCCAATCCTAAACCGTAACTCCTATTACCGGGTAAGTCTCAAGGAATTAAGATAAAGAACTATAACCTCAAACTAACACACCATCTAAGGGAATAGAATCAACCTTTACCGGGTAAGTCTCAGGCTAACTCACAAAGATGGGATGGAAGCACACTCAAACCCCAATAAAGGATAAACCTTTATTACCTACACTTATGATCGTTGGTACACAAACTAAGGAATTACCGGGTAAGTCTCATCCTAAGCTTGCTTTGAACCAGAAAGGTGTAATAAGGATAGGATTTGGCAAACTCCAACACTTAACTCTCAGTTTAGGGTCGGATAAGTCACCTCGGTCAGAAGAATTCCACCCCGGCCGAGATGTTCATCAACCGAACGAGATGCTTAGGGTTAAGGTTAAAGACTCGAACTTTCAGGATCCTACTGTGATTAAGATCATTCTATCATTGTTTTTCCCACAACCTTCAGCCAATCACCCTAGAATCACACAAGGAAATTAGCCACTCATCATCATAATGAAAGTATTAAATATATGGGAAGAAGGTGAATATTTGAACAAAGAAGAATTTAATGAAAACACTTCAATAACTGAATCAAATATCACACAAAATCGTTCCTTGGATAATAATCCAACAAGACAAGACAACAAGGAAAGGAATTGAAGACAATCTTACAAAACCCTCCAAAAAGCTATAAAGCTATAGTCTTCAATCTTCCTTTAACCTTCAAAAAGGTTCTTCAACTCTCTCCCAAATTGGAGTATGATGCGGCTGCTGCGCTGATAGCGGGTGTTCTAACTGTATTTCGGTGTAAGCGGGCTTCTCGAATTGTGGAAATCCAACCCTTTTTATAGGAAAAATAAACCTCCAAAGATAATAAATCTTAAGAAGATATATTCCCATAAAAATAGGTAAAATATATGATTCTGCATATCTCCTTCCTTCTAGAAGCTCAGCCCAAAAATATAAGATCACTTTCCAATTTTAAAAGATCTCAGCCAAGAATAAAATATTCTCGCCGCGTCCTAGGTGTTCGCCTCGGTCGAGTCGGCGTCTCTGGATCGCCTCGGTCGAGATGAATCTCTGGGCAACCGAGGTGATCATAACTGAGTGTAGAATCTCTCAAAACTGGTCCAAAGTAAATCTTTAATCCATGGTTGTGCTTCCTGAATGTAGCTCCAAATGACTCTTGACTCCTTTTGCTCCTTTTTGATGCAAAACGTACCATATTACCTGCAATTACAACGAAACTAGGTGTAGACCTCGATTCTCGCAAAGGTAGATGAAATGGTAGTAAAATCACATAATGTACATACAAACATGCAGATTATGAAAGATAAAACGTCCAAACAAACCCCAAAATATAGACTATAATTCATGCTATCACATCCCACCATACCCAATGTTCCCGGCCCTCTTGTTTTTCAGTTTACTCATGGTGGAGGCTAAGAGGGTAGCACAATCAGCAGGTCTACCGTGGAGCATGCAATAGAGAAGGAATAGCTCATCGGTCTTTATCTTTTGTGGGGTCTTGGTCCTAGGGAATAGGCACTCGGAAAGGACCCTATGAGCTATCTTCAAGGCTAAGTGGTAGATGAGCTTAGCCTTGGTGTCGGCCGGTTGCCAACGATCCTCACTAGCATTGACCATTGCGATCTCTCTCCAAAAGTCCTTAGCGTATACACCGGTAGGGAAACGACCATTAAAGGTCTCATGGAACCCAAAGAAGGCTCCAAACTGCAGGATCGAGAACTCATAATCCGTTTCCATCAATCTAAAAGACACCGTCCTATCGACGACATTGTGCTCGGAGGAAGTAACAAACTCCCTCGTAATCTCCTCATAAGCATCCGCTCGAATAGCGGAGAAAACAATCAGTCCGGCTCTATCCAAGAGCCATGCCAAGTCATTCACCACATTAAGTGGCTCTAACTCCTCAAGCAAGAGGTACCTAGGTCCTATGATCGGTCTCTTCTCGATCTTTTCCAAAGCATCGAGATATTTCTCGTGTATGGTAGGGATTCTAGGATGTGGTGGTGATGGTGGGGCTTGGGAAGAGGAGGAACTATCATCCTTTATCTTTTTGTTCCTTCTAGATCTCCTCGTAGACATTTTCTCAATTCCAGTAAAAACCACGGCCTATTTTTCCCTTTCCACGGCTGTGGAATGAATCGTGGTTCGTCTCTGTTTTGCTCTAATCTCAACAAATCAACACCAAACTCAGCAGAATCTGTCTTAGACTAATTCCAATCTCAATCCTATACAATTCTTCTAAGTTCTTACGAGAATTTAACCCGAATTGACAAAGTAGAGAAATAGAAGAAAAACCTAGGTTTTTGGATCTTTAATTCCAAATTCAGTTTTCTGCAGGGATTATTCACTTGTTTTGTTGATTGGACCTTGTAGATGATCGAAAATTCTCCACTTTAACCCCAAGAGTCGTTCGATTTGGACTCAAAACGAAGATTTGAGAGGGTGGGAAGCTTTTCGGCGTTTTGGGTCGTGGAAGAGGGGCGTGGATTTGGGATATGGGGTGTTTTTGAAAACCATGGTCACTCGGGGTGTTCCACGGCCGTGGAAATGTACGGACCCGTGTTTTTGTGATTTTTCTCACTTTTTAAAGAATCACGATCACTGTAGCTTCCACGACCGTGGAACTGGCCGTGGAACTCTCTGAATTGTGCTAAAGCTCAAGTTTCGTCGATTCTTCCTACTTTTCCTTCTTCCAATCCCTATTACTTCCTCCTACATCCAAAAACACAACATATCGGAAGATATCAAGGGCAAAACAAAGCAAAAACGTCTAAACTACTCTAAACTAAGAATGAAAAACAAAAGTGCAATAGCTTAGGTTGCCTCCCAAGTAGCGCTTGTTTAAGGTCTGTAGCTAGACCGTACTTGCATCTATTCGAGTGCGGTAGGCGCGAACTCCTGAGCTTGGAGCTCCGGTGAATATTTCTTTAGTCGTTGACCGTTCACCTTATAACTTCCGCCCTTTTCATCCCATACTTCAACTGCACCATGAGGAAAAATATGTTTGATTAGATAAGGTCCGGTCCAACGAGATTTAAGCTTACATGGAAAGAGCCGAAGTCTCGAATTGAAGAGGAGAACTTGATCTCCTTCCTTGAGGTCATTTGGAATGATATGCTTATCATGTCAATGCTTCGCTCTCTTCTTGTATATCTTGGCGTGCTCATAGGCGTTTAAGCGAAGTTCTTCAAGCTAGTTAAGTTCCAAGAGGTGTTTCTCGCCTGCTTCTTTCATGCTGAAGTTCAACCACTTTACCGCCCAATATGCCTTGTGTTCTAGCTCTACCGGCAAGTGACAAGACTTCCCATACACAAGGTTGTATGGTGTCGTTCCTATGGGAGTCTTGTATGCATTCCGGTATGCCCACAATGCATCATCTAGCTTCAAAGACCAATCCTTCCTTGTCTTCGAAACTGTTTTCTCTAGGATGCCCTTGATTTCTCTATTCAAAATCTCCACTTGTCCACTCGTTTTTGGATGATAGGGAGTGGCGATCTTGTGATTCACCCCATACTTAGCTAGGAGAGCTTCGAATCGTCGGGCTATGAAGTGTGAACCTCCATCACTAATAATGGTCCGCGGTGTTCCAAACCTTGGGAAAATGGTTCTATTAAAGAACTTTATGACAACCGCGGCATCATTAGTTGGAGAGGCTATAGCTTCAACCCATCTCGAAACATAATCCACATCTAGGAGTATGTATTGATTCCCGCAAGATGATGGGAAAGGTCCCATAAAGTCGACTCCCCAAAAGTCAAAGATCTCTACCTCTTGAATGTTGTTAAGAGGCATCTCATTCCTCCTAGATATGTTTCCTATTCTTTGACATGCATCGCAGCAGGAAACAAAGGTTTGCACATCCTTAAATAAAGTAGGCCAAAATAAACCGGATTGCAATACCTTAGCGCTAGTTTTGTTGGAAATAGCGTGTCCTCCACAAGGTAGTGAATGACAATGACGGATGACGTTTTGCATCTCATCTTCTAGCACACATCGTCGAATGATGCCATCTGGACCTCTCTTGAAGAATAGAGGTTCGTTCCAAAAGTATTGCCAGACATCCTTAAAGAACTTCTTTCTTTGTGCGTAGGATAATCCGGGAGGTAATTCCTTACAAACCAAATAGTTAACAAAATCAGCAAACCATGGTTCGTTACCTCTAGTTATCTTGTCGATGCACTCCTCTATGATGTGTAAGTGTTCGACCGGGAAGGAGTCATCTATAGGTAAGTCGTCGTCTTCTAGTTGTGGTAGACGACTCAAATGATCCGCAACAGAATTTTCCGAACCTTTCTTGTCGCGGATCTCTAGATCGAATTCTTGTAGGAGAAGAATCCATCTAATCAGTCTCGGTTTTGCATCCTTCTTGGCAAGCAAATACCGAATCGCCGAGTGGTCCGTGTATACAATCACCTTTGATCCTACAAGATAAGAACGAAAATTTTCAAATGCATATACAACGGCCAAAAATTCTTTTTCCGTGGTAGCGTAGTTGAGCTGTGCTTCATCTAGCGTCTTGCTAGCGTAATAGATGGTGTGTGTGTGGCCTTCCTTCTTTTGTCCCAGCACAGCCCCGACGGCTACGTCACTTGCATGACACATGACCTAGAATGAAAGACTCCAATCCGGAGGTTGTATGATTGGGGCTGAGATTAGAGACTCCCGGATCCTGTTAAATGCATCTAAATAATCCTGCGAAAAGTCGAAAACTGTATCCTTCATCAATAGATTAGTAAGCTGTTTTGATATCTTAGAAAAGTCTTTGATAAAGCGTCTTTAGAATCCGGCATGTCCTAGAAAGCTTCTTATCCCCTTCACCGAAGATGGAGGAGGGAGCTTCTCTATGGTCTCTATCTTAGCCTTGCTACCTCAATCCCTCTATTAGAAATCAAGTGTCCTAAGACAATGCCTTCTTTCACCATGAATTGACACTTCTCCCAATTGAGAATTAGGTTAGTGTCTTCACACCATTGTAGCACAAGAGAAAGGTTAGATAGACAATTATCAAAAGAGGATCCATAAACAGAAAAGTCGTCCATGAAAACCTCCATAATCTCTTCTATGTACTCCGAGAAGAAAGCCATCATGCACCTTTGGAAGGTGGATGGGGCGTTGCAAAGCACGAACGGCATTCTCCTATAAGCAAACGTACCCCACGGGCACGTAAATGTGGTCTTCTCTTGATCGCCCGGATGTATCGGAATCTAGAAGAAACCACTATAACCGTCAAGATAACAGAAGTATGAGTGTTGTGCTAACCTCTCAAGCATTTGGTCGATGAATGACAAAGGAAAGTGATCCTTCCTTGTTGCGTTGTTCAGCTTGCGGTAATCTATGCACATCCTCCACCCCGTCATAGTTCTTGTAGGAATGAGCTCGTTGTTTTTGTTTTTGATGACCGTCATTCCTCCTTTCTTTGGAACAACTTGTACCGGGCTTACCCACTTACTATGGGAGATAGGGTAGATAATTCCTGCATCAAGTAGCTTAAGAATATCCTTCTTGACAACCTCCTTCATTGTCGGATTTAACCGCCTTTGAGGTTGTCGTGAAGGCTTAAAATCTTCCTCCATTAGAATCTTGTGCATGCATAGTGATGGTTTAATTCCTACAAGGTCCTCTATTGTATAGCCTAAAGCCTTTTTATGTTTCTTTAAAATGGCTATGAGCTTAGCATGTTCATCTTCACTTAAATCAGAACTAACAATTACCGGAAAAGTAGAATTAGTTCCTAAGAATGTATACCGAAGATGTGTGGGAAGTGGCTTCAATTCCATTGTCATTGGAGTTTCAAATGCCTCTTGAGGAGTTTTCAATGCTTCCTTAGAAGTCTCTAAGGGTGTGAGAGTTGTTGAAGGAGGCTCAAGAGAATTGGTAGAAAGAATGTAATTGTTCGCAGAATTTCCTAAAATCACGGTTCCTCTGTTACTTCCATGGCCGTGGAAGTCAATTACGGCACCTCTGGAAGTTCCACGGCCGTGGTTTTGGCCGTGTAACTTACTAGAGTGCTCTGAGTAGCTAATTACGGTCATCATGGGGGAAACCACGGCCGTGGAATAGCACCACTGACCGTGATTCCTCACGTTTTCTAACCCATCATTGAGTTTTTCAAACTCTTCTTCATGCACTTCTTTTAGCTCTCGTAAGGCTTCAATCTCCTTATTACAATCCTCGTCTTCTCCTTTCTCCGTGATGCTCATGGTAATCACCTTTTGCAACGGATCTTTGGTTAGAATCGAGCTAACTTCCTCTCTAGATGTATTCTCGTCATGGATGTTCACATGTCCTCTCCAAGAGCTAGCTCTTTCACCAATGTTGAGAGAAGGAATTCAACCTTCTCTTCTCCTATGTCGAAGGCGAGTCTAGCATTCTTGCAATCCACCATGCAGCCGGATGTTGCAACAAACGGTCTTCCGAGTATGATCGGGACCGAACAATCTGCAGGAATGTCAAGCACAACAAAATCTATGGGAACATAGAACTTACCAAGCTTGACTAGGATGTCTTCGATGATACCGACGGGACGAGTTATGGATCGATCCGCCATGTACAACGTCATCTTCACCGGTTTAGGACCACCTAAACCGATCTTCCTACATAAGGCAGGCGGGATGATGCTAACGCTTGCTCCCAAGTCACATAGTGCGTCATATGTGACATCTCCCATTCCGATTGGAATGCAAAAGGACCCCGGATCTTTCAGCTTTGGGGGCATCTTCTCCTTCATCGTTTTGATGAGATTCGATGATTCTGAACTCATCTTGACTTCTCCAAAGTCTTCTAGCTTCCTCTTGTTAGAGAGGATTTCCTTTAAGAACTTCCCGTAGGCGGGCATACCTACAATTGCATCAATGAAAGGTTTGTTAATATGGAGTTTACTCATGAGTTCAATGAACTTACCGAACTGCTTGTCTAGACACGCTCTCGCTCTAGATTGCCGGAATGGTAGAGGCGGTTTGTAAGTTGGAGGAGGAATGTAGACGTCTTCCTTCTCTTTCCCCTTTTCCTTCTCTTTTTTGGCTGGAACTTCTACAAACTTAGGTTGTGGATCGGTTGTAGTTACTCCGCTACTAGTAGTAATAGCCATTACCCTTCCTTTCGGATAGTCTTCCGTCTTTCCGGGAAGCTTTCCTTGATCTCTATGAATTTCCCCGGCCTTGTTGAATAGTTGGGTTTCTAAAGTCTTTTGAGCTTTATCAACCTTAGGGATGTGATCATCAACCTTCGTGATTGATTCTCCAATCCTTGAAGCTTTCCCAAGATTGTTTCCAACATTGGATCGGACTTCTCCTTCCCCGAAGTGCTTGTGTTACTAGATCCTTGCCCTTGGCTTTTCAAAGGAATGGAAGAAGAAGAAGGTGGTGTTCGTGAGTTTCCTGAATTGGAATAAGAATTACCGGAGTTTTGTTATTGGTTGGAACGCCAATTGCCGTTTGAATTCCTGTTGTTGTTCCGGTTATTGTTCCAGTTGGTTCCCTCATTTCCTTGATAGTTGTTATTTCCTAGGTAACCAACGTCTTAATTCTTTGGCTTTTGAAATCCGGCTCTAATCACCTCTTTCAATTCCTTGATTTTGGTGTTGAGGGAGAAGATTTGAGTTTGTGCAGCTTGAGTTAGCTTTGCTCCCGAATCTCCTCGGTTGGATTCCACCTTCCGGTGAGAGTATCTCTCTATGACTTGGGCTTGTTTCTTAATAAAGTCCCAAGCGTCATCTTCCCTTATGTCCATGAATGTCCCACATGAAAGGGATTGGAGCTTGAATTGTGTTTCCACATCCAGCCCCTCATAGTATATCTCTAGCAATCCGAGTCTTGAAATGCCATGGTGTGGGCAATCCAATAGCAATTCTTGAAACCTTTTCCAAGATTGAAACAAATTTTCGTTAGGTTTCATAAGAAATGCATTAATCTTACCTCTCAATTCCTCAGTTTTGGATGACGGAAAGAATTTAGTTAGAAACTCCGAAGATAGATCTTCCCACGTATTAAGTCTTCCATTTGGGAGAGCTTGATACCATGCTAGAGCCTTCCCCTTCAAAGGGAAGAAGAACGGATTAATCTTGTAGTTGTTGGTGGTGGTCTCTTCGGCTTCATTGTCTCCATGAGAATCTCAAAATTCAGCAAGTGTTGATGTGGAGATTCAACACTTGTTCCGCCAAATTGATTTTGGCGAACCATGGTGATTACTTGCGGATTAAAGCTGAATCCCTGGATATCTTCAGCTTCAAAGTTCACGCCTAGGTGACGAGGTTGTTGGGTTGGATCCATCCTTTGACCAAGCGTTCGCGGCTCTTCATCTACACGAGCAGCTCTGGCACCCCCAGTTGGGATACAAAGGTTGGCGGTTGGCATTGGATCGTTCCAGACTGGATTGATCGTTGGATCAATGTCCTCTAGCGCCGGAATAAAATCATCACTCTCATCATCGGATGATTCGTTCCTAACCGATCTTGTCGGTTTGCTTTTCTTCTTCTTGTTGGAGCTACTCATCTCCAACCTCAATTGCAAAAACATGTCTTTGATCTCATCATATCGAGATTGATGACGCTCTGACTCTTCCCTATGAGTCTTCTTACTCCATTCAAGTTGAGCTTTAGAATCATCCAACTCCGCTTGGATATCTCTATCTTTATTTTCACCCATCTTTCTTTCTTTCAGATTCCTTCTCAAAGTCTTCTCAAGTTCTTGATCAAGAGGTAGGAGGTCTTTGTTGGATCTAGACATGTGCATATACCTAAAGTAACTTGCAAATATCACTCAAGAAAAAGATATCAAATAACAAGAGCAAAGCTCCCAAGCTTGACAACCATTAACCGAATTCGGCCTAAACCAAATCCCCAGCAACGGCGCCAAAAACTTGTTCACCTTGAAGCGTGCGTACAATCAAGTATTAAATTTAGAAAACTAAAATTTAAGCAAGCGAACCCGCAGTGTACGGATCAGCGTAGTAAAGCAAAAATTCCAGAATGTCGAACTCAGGGATTTGGGGAGAACAAATTCAGTTTGTAAATTGTCAAGCAAGTAAATGTGATAAGCTTTGCAAGTATTGGGAAAATAGCAACCCTAAAGGTCCAGGTATCTAATTGTGACAATCGATTCAAGATATACTAAAGATATAAGAACAGAGTCGAGAATTGCAAAGGTATGCAAAAGTAAGGTAATGTACGGTGAAGTTCCAAAACCTTATATGACTCACCCAAAGACACTTTCTATAAAGGTTGTTGAGGCTTCAGTATAGAAAGGATCTAAAGGTAAGAATTGATCTCAAATACCCAAACTTGTAACCCAAGGATCAAGATAGGCTCAAACGGTTAAGGTTGTGACACTCGAAACCGAAATAGAGGATGTTGAGTCTCACTACTACCTAGGAAAGGCAAGCCAAGGCTAGGTTAAAGATAATCTTTAACTTTGGATTAAAGTAAAAGCAAGGTTCGTAAACTGGGGTAAATCACAACTAGATCTTGAGTTCCACGGCCGTGGAAGTCCAAGAACAGACCGTGATTTTGGTTGTCTACGAAATTTCTCTAACTCTCAGGGTCCAATCTGTTTACGATCGATCTATCATCATCTAAGCCACACCTGTCAACCCTTCACCTTAGAATTGCTAAAGGGTTTTAGCCAATAACCTTCATTATGATATCCAAATTCAAGTTAAGAAGAATGAAAGATGAAAACCTACGAAAACTCCAATAAAACTCAAAACCAATCTCAAAATCCAAAACACCAAAGTAATGTATAATAGATTCGGAATATAACACAAATCAACAACAATCTTAGATAATAACGAAGAACGGGATGTCAATCCGTCTTCTATATCAAATCAAAAAAGGGCGTAACTTTCGCCACAAGCAACTCCGAATCTTCAAATCCACTATGCTTTCGCAAACCTTAAGCGATCGTCCAAGCAGCGTCCAAGCGAAGGTAAGAGCCTGTCCCCAAATCTCTCTTTTTCAGCCTTTTTATAATGTGAGAAAAAGATATCTTCAAGGCCTAATACGTAGATGACGTGGCAATTAATGATTCGCCAAAAGATTGCCCAAATCACGGTGTTATAGAGTTCCACGACCGTGGAAATAGGGCGTGAAAATGATTACGGTGTCTTTAGCCTTCCACGACCGTAATTTATACCGTGTAACTTACTGGATTGCTCAAGGATCAAGTCCACGTTCATAATGGTGGTTCCACGGCCGTGGAAAAGGGGCGTGGAAGTGCCTAGTCCCTTTTTGTTGACATTGTTTTGTTCCATTCTTCATCCTTGCTCCTTCCTTAGCTTCTCAATGTGTCAACTCATCTTCTAATATGATCAATTCCTCCTTGTTTGCCATCGAACGATCCGATTCCAGCTCTTATTCACCTATAATCAACACAAAGCTACTGTAGACCTCCATATCGAAAATATAGATGAACAAGCTAACAATTGCTTCTATACCTTATCCATGAACACAATAATGAGTGAAAAACAATCAAAATACGTGCCTAATATATCGCAATATTTCATGCTAACATTAAATACCTTTGAGTTTCCTCGTATACACCTTACGGACTACGTTGGTTGATCATATTACTTTCATCAACTCTTATGTCATTACTCCAGCTTGAATTTTCATTGGAGTACCTCCATTTCTCATTAAACTTTTATATATACACTTTTCGCTAATCATCTTATTGGGGTAATACCGGATCCATATAACAGCCTTTAGTCATTCAACTTTACTCCTTCTCATGTCTGTTCTAGCCAACATGTAGATTCTATCTGCAATCACCTCACATCTCGACCACACATTTCACCAAGGCTTTAAATCATACTCTATGTTTGTGCCTCTTCTGTAATTCCAATTATTATATGTTACTTTTTTAATCACAAGGGTTTCCCGTGTCAATCTAGACAGTTTGACCCCACCTTTTCTCGGAGGAGCACCATTAGTCCTCCTTGTGTGGAATGCTAAGACATAGAACATGTTCACAATCATCTGGTTCTTCTTACTCTTATAGTTCTTCTTACAGGGATTCCTTCATACTAACTTTGATGTGTATCTTTCCTTAGTCAGTAGTAAGTAACTACTCACAACAATTCCCTTTACACCATTACTATCATCAATGGTCATTATCGACCGTCAAGAGCTTCTGTATAATTTCTTTATTAGAGTTATCATATTGGACTCATTTAATGTTACCATCAAGGCTATTGGTACTTGTATTGATTTAACTTCACCATTGTCGTCGTTGATCTCTGGAAGATATTCACCAGATGTTGGTAAATTTCCTTTATAACCTTGTGGTTATTCTTCTTATCTGTCAACCAACCATCACTAGTTAGCCAGCACGTGTAAATTATCTATTGTTACCAATTAGTCTGTAGTTGACCTTCTATAAGATCGCAGACTTACTTTTCTTCTATCTCTTTTGAGGTGTGATATACAAGGTGAAAATATATCTCTTCCATTTATTTTCCTTTAGCTCTTTCTACAAATTACACTCCTATAAGAGTACTATACTTTTACGAGTCTAGTTGTATCTTCGTCTCCCGTCAATGGACTTATCAATTCTTCTACGATAACTTGTAGGCTTTCCTCCATGATTCTTTTTACCCGAGTTATTGTCCACTTGCGGTTCTTTGTTATGACCCGCTAGTGTTATTAACTTAAATCCCTTCGTGAGTGAGAAGTTATTAGAGACCCTCTTTTTCCCCAAGACTATTCTCCTACACCCTCCTTCCTTGGGGTGCTGCTTGTACTTCTGCCTTTATAGAAATCCGGTCTTTGTTGTATCCCGATCCTTGTTGTAATTCTTTTGTGTTCTAGGAGGTCACACCACTTCCATGTCGATTAAATCGGCCTTCCCCTTTCTAGCAACTTGTAGCTTTCATTTTGCGGCTCTTTAATTCTTCGTATCGGGATGGACAATGTATCTTATCTTGAGTCCTACGCTTATGATTGTCTCGGTTTCCCATATTGATTGTGGTGGCAAGTATCTTGTCTAGAGTGATCATATTCCACTCTACTTCTAGCCTCAAACTTTCACCTTCTGGTCCGTCAGTAAGCTTAGATTCAATGCCTCTTGTATGGATCGCTACTATATTTCACCTTGACCTTCATGCCTATTTGTGTTTCTGAAGGTATCCCCTTTGTTTATAACGTTGCTTTACACCATCTTGAAAGAACCTATAGGTTGTCTCTTCCAATTTGTATACTTGCCGGTCATCCAACGCGTTGCCGGAACTACCCTCATGTATATTCATCATTTGATCCTATTGAGTTGACTCGGGATTCCCTTCTTGTCTTCGTAGTTGGTGTTGTCTTTTAGTCTTCACTTTTCCGTCTCGACGTTCCTCAACAAGCTCGAAGGAGTTGTCCGCCTTTCGTCTACCCTAATGCACATAAGATGTGCATACTAATCCTCACGTTGACACCCTTCAAAATCTACTTAGATGTGTCAAAGGGGTGAGAAACTCATTATGTTATCTTCGTTAAGGACATAACATAACTATAATTTCTACTAATTTTTGGCATATACTTATCTATATCACATATCTTTATAATCAAGCTAATAAGTCCAAAGAGAGTAACAACCTAAAGTCCATACTGGCACACTAAGATCCCGCGGTAGTAGTGGTGGTCAACCGTACTTTCTATTCCCAACCAGACTATGCATTCATTTGAAAACCAAAAGTCTTTTTTTTTAAAAAAACTCAGATCCCTTTTCGGGTTCTACTTAAGTACTTATTCGGTCTTTCAGAAGATTTCAAGTGCCATTGCTACCAACCTAGAAATTTGATACCATGTTGTAACACCCCGAATTCTCAGAACTCGGGACAATACTGGTTAGGACCTTACAATGGGTCCCGACCTCAGTTTGATAACAATATTACTAGGATCTTGCAACAAGACACAAATAAGAAAAACCAAAATTCATAAAAGAGTATTTTACAAGGATGAATGCAACAACGTCTAACAGCCCATAGTACCTAAACAACGAAAAAGACTAACTGTCTTAACAAGAAGAAAGAACAACAAAGCAAACATCCCAATCCCACTCTAAGGAGTATAGAGACCCGACTGACCACTACTTCCGGATCACTCAGTTGTTGCTCTAACCTGTGGTGAATCTAAAAATACAACAGAATAACCATTAGCTAGCTATCTAAACATTAGACGAATTAATAATAGCACACACACACATCATAGCAAAAGTAACACTCGTCATGTTTTCAAACAATCCATTTATTATCTTTACTTAGGTCATTCACTCTTACTAATGATACTTATTTTGTGACACGAGGGATTCCCAAACCTCGCCTCCGCCCCCGTGTAACCATCAGGAATGGATCCGATGCATCTTACCTTGTACCTGCATGGTCTGGGTATAGAGAACCTCCCAGTCTCCTGTCAGAGCTGGGCAGTGATGTCACGGCCCGTTATTCATATACTTGGGCCTTAAAACATAACAATAACAGTCGTCCTATCAAGTTATTATTATAAACACACATCGCACACACCACTATTACCACTCAACTAACATCCAGAAACTAGCTAAGTAAGTCGCAAGGACTTACCTGAATCAAATGACACTCTATCCAATCTCAACTCGGTCCGTACTCGTGGTAACTCAAACGCCTGTCAAATAAGGAATGTTGATCAACATCACATCCCATACTCTTAGAAGTTATAAACTTCCAAGAGGTACAAACTCATGAGGAAAAATTACAAAAATCAGCTCTCTTAAGGTAAGAGACTATTTTAACCCTGATCCCGGAAATTCTCAAAAGTCTATCATTAAATTCTAATATTTTCTTTTACAACTTATTTCCAAAATTTGGTTGTCAAGGACAGTTACTAGAGATTATAATGTTAACAAGGTTTTAGAATTTCAAAGGGTCGGTAAGGTCCTACTTTTACCCTTAGCTGCTAGGTCTAAGATAAATCCTAAATATACTCGTTAAAGAGAACATCGTCACTCCCTTCCCAAGTTTAGGTAACTTCCTCACAACTATTCTAGGTAGAAACCGAGAACTAATATGAGTTTAGCTTATGCTTGCATAAAGAGTCCTTAAGATATTCTAATAATCCTAACGTTAGTATATGCTAACCCATAGAACCCACCGCAACTCTCATAACTAGAGTACACTACTCCGGCCGTACTAACTATAAACTTTAATCCTTCTCGGTTATTACTATACCGCACATTCCTACCCATTTACGAACAAGGTTATAGTTAAGGACACCTATTTACCTATATATATATATATACTTATATATATCCTACACTTATACATATATATACACTATACTTATACCCAAAGATATATATCTATACATATACTTACATATACATACCACTCTTACACTATTATATAAACCTATACATACTCCATTCTTTTATATATATATATATATATATATATATATATATATATACAGACACGTACACTGCACTGTTGCATTTATATAAACCTATATCTCCCAACTTATACTTCTAAATACACATACACACGTACCCTGCACTGAGAAGGAGTAACCCGCCGTCCAACACTATCGGTACTCCCTACAGGAACTCGGTACATAGCTTGCTCGGAATGACCTTCGAATAAAACTCGCGCAGTCCTGCGTAACACCCGCCAACAATAGGGTCGATAAATATATATTCCGATTATACTCGCTGCGTGCTAGGCTTGACGAAGAGGGCACATAGAACTCTTACCTTCTGTTATGATCAATCGGAGACGATAGCAAGCGACAGTACTCCGGCTGGCTAGAGACGACACCAGAGCACGCTGTGCTGTTTGAATCGCGAGGAGAGACGTCAACAGTGGCCGGTTGGGTATAGTTTCTTGCCCGGAATGGATCGACACGCAAGGCAGCGAGAAGGTGGCGGGGCGTCCTTGCTCCTCGACTTCGTACCGCTCACAGGGAACTCGGCGACGCTGATGGCCCTTGATTCGCTGCGCAACAGCAGGTTGTCATGGAGGGTCAATTGCCTCAGGACGGGGAAAAAGAAGCCTCTACTCACCTGTCGACGATGACGCCGCGGTTCCGGAGCGGAGAGGATCCTCTGGGTGGACCGAAGGGCGGCGCTTCCAACTCAGTTGCGGTGGTTCGAGAGTGCCGAAGGAGAAGTGCAGCCGGTTGTGTAGAAAGGTGGAGGAGAGGATTAATACGTGAGGTTAATTAGGTTTAGATCATCCCATTAGGTTAAAACAAAAGGATTAGGGAAGGTTAAGGATATAGGCCGGTAGGAGAATCACTGGGCCGGAAATTGGGCCTGCTCTTCTAGTTGCAAGATGAGCTATCAAAAGAAACGTCGTTACTCGTACGAAACCGATCTTCGAGTTTTTAAAAAAACGAAAATCTATCCGGTTTACATTTTATCATTTTATGAATTAAGGTCACATAAAATGATGGAAACTAATATTGTTTTATTTCATTTAAAACGAAAAGGTTGGCGGATCGGAATCCGGTTTGATCGGGTTTTAAACGAAAAATAAAAATTTTTGGGTATTATAGCAATAACAACCGAGAAAGAGGAAATCGGGGCAATATATTTTGAAATAATCGAATGTCAAGGTTAGTATCAATTCTAGAAAAAATTCGGGTTTATTAAATTAAATTTTAGAGTACATGATTTAGGTTAACGAATAGACGACATTGCCAAAATTGATGAGGTGACTGCATGAAACTAACCCAAATATCAGTTTACGGGTTGTTCATTAAAAAATGATTAGCGCAAAAATCATTTAAAAAATTGTTTAAAAAAATATTGATTAAAAATTAAGTGTTAACCGCCTAACGATTTTCTAATAAAAAAGTTGTTTTAACAAATTTTGTAGTGGTTTTTAAAAAAAAGTTGTTTAAAAAATATATTCATAATTTTTCTTAAAAAAAATTGATACTTTCTTGATTTTTTTTCCTGATTTTTTAAATACTTTTGTGTAAATGGCAAAAAAATTTTATTAAGAATATTTGATTTATTTGATATATATTTTTTAAAATCGAAATTATTTTTTTTGCAAAAATATTTCGATTTTTTTCCATATACTTTTAGTATGAAATTTATTAGTTTTTTTACAAATTATTTTAAAATATCTTATTTTTAAAAAAAAATATTTAAATCAATTTTTTTAAATG
>BSUD01000003.1:8216471-8248766 GCA_033239045.1 Fagopyrum esculentum
TTAAGTTTAAAAAAGTATAAATTTTAATTATAAATTAAAAAAATATAAGTTATAAAATTTTAATATCTTTAAAATTAGATTGCAAAATGAAATTAAATTTAAAAGTAAATTCTTTAAGTTTAAGAATATATATAAAGTTCAATTATCAATTAAAGATATAAATTGTTAAATTTTAATATCTTTACTTATATTTTTCCTATTGAAATAAAATAATTAATTAATTATTCAAATTAGAGTGTAGAAGCTTTTTTGCATTTTAAGTGAAATATTAATTAATTATTTAAATCAGAGTTTGTTATGATAAAATCTGGTCAAGCTATTAATAAATTATTTAAAATAGTTAATGAGGTATTTAAATTAAATTGATTTGATATGATGGGGCATGGCTTTATAAATAGTTGACACGTGTAAATTCGATGACATGGCTTCACGAAACTGTGTCATGTGTAAGTTCACGGTCTGCTTCAGTATATAAGATAGATATTCAAAAGTAAAGAAATTAGAAAAAAAATAAAAGTAATAGGTTTACAAAGTCATAAAATATATTAATCAATGTAACGTATTTAAAACTAAAATATTTTTTTGGCTTAAATATAGTTTATAAGTTTTAATTTGGATTTGTTAGAATAAGTAAAAATAGAGTAAAAAAATATATGAATTAGGCTATCATTGTTACGTGTGAGAACACCGACGTTGATATAGTAGACGCACAATCTAAATTTATTTTTTTTAAGAATTAGGTACAGTAAATGTAACGACCGAATTTTTCGTTACGTTTTGATAGGGTTACAAGAGTTTAGAAAACAAAATTAAAATTTAGTGAGACTAGGATATACAAGTTTATTTATGGAAGTTGTTTAATTAAGTACCTTAATCTAAGTTTCGGGACGAAACTTATTTTAAGGGGGTACTGATGTAATATCCGGAATTTTTATTCCGTTTAAGTCCGAATCAATTCGGACTTCGAGCCGTTGACGGTTTCCCATTCTATCTAATATTTCTTTCTTCACAAATTTTATCATTTTATGTAGAATTTAATTCATATAAAATGATAAAATTATATCAAACCCTAATTCTTATAATTATTTATTATTTTATGTAGAATTTAATTCACATAAAATAATAGAATTATATCAAAACCTAATTCTTATAATTAATCCTTAACGACGACTTTAGACGAGATCATGACAAGGCTGATACGAGACTGTGACAAAGTTGTGACGAGACCATGACAGAGCTGAGACGAGGTCATGACAAGGCCCAGACAAGTAGTTGACAAGCCCAGACAAGCTGTTGACAGCCCACATTCCGACCTATTGCTGCTGAGCTCTTCAAACCAGCCCAAGACGCACAACCTATGGAGCAGCGGACTGCTTGTGCTAGCCAGAAGCCCAGCGGATGAAGCCCATTCAAACAATAAACCTACTTCCCTTCTACATGTGCTGAGCTGGAGATTTTTTTGTAACAGCCCCGTGAGTAACGCAGCACACTCCTCCACCTCACATTCCCCTCCTTCCGTCTACATTCAAAACGTATCAACTGGCCTTCCTTCTGCTGTAGACTACTCTCTCGACCGATCAACAACACCACCCTAGACCTAGCCGTCTCCTACAATACCACAGTTCACGCCATCCTCGTCCCTCTCACTGGCCGGGTGAAGCAGCACAACTCAGCCTTGCCTCCTCGTCCGGACGAACATCACACCACCAGTCGACTCCTTGAGCTCTCCACAGAACCAGCGGCTCGCCCACGCTCTGCACAGTCTGGAACCACTGCGCACCAACACCCTGCACCACCCCAGAAACTGATGCTCGCCAATGTCTTCAAAGCCGGAACTTCTGCACACCAAGCCGGCGCTCCTCTCCTGCCTCCTTGTCGAGATTCTTGGTGAGTATGACCATGCTCTTCCTTCCCTTCATTTATATATATGTTTAGTTGCTGCTAAGCCATCATAGAACCGATACATTGCAGCCAAAGGAACCAATACAAGGAGCTGTTACATCTTTTTCAGCTTTCCAACAGTTACGAGCAGTCAACTTCGGGTACAAATTTGAGTAAGCTAGACTCTCCCTTTTTGGCTGGTTTTCGGATATGTTATAGATGTTATTTCAAAGTAAATCATACTAAAATTTCAGAGGAATCCATGTTATGGTTTGAGAGATATGGGGTTTCAAAGTTCAGTTTTATAAATGTGCTGAGTTGAGAAAAACAGAATGGGATGCTGTTTTGTGAGATAGTTTTGAATAGACTTTTGATCTCTGTTAGGCTTGAAATTTTGATATGATATAGTTGACATCTGGTTGTAGATCATATTAAAATTTGGGAAGAATCGTAGTTATGGTTTGAGAGTTATTGTGTCTCAAAGTTGACGTTTTTATATATGTGCTGAGTGTTGGGGAAAACAGCAAGTGATGCTGTTTTGTGAGATGGTTTTGAATAAGCTCTTGATCTCCGTTGGACTTGAATTTTGGATATGATATGGTTGACATATTATTGTAGAACATATTAAAATTTTAGAGGAATCCAGCGAGTGGTTTGAGATTTATGATTTTTCAAAGATGGAGTCGTAAGTAGTTTTTCTGTTGTGATGAAATTCGGTTTTGTGAGATAGTTTTAAATAGGATTTTGATCTTCTTTGCGTCTTAATTTTGGATATATTAGAGATAAGATTTAATAGTAGAACATATCAAAATTTGGGATAAATACAGCGAGTAGTTTAGGAGTTATGATTTTTCAAAGTTAGGACAATGTGCTGCTTGTTAAGTGTTGTACCAAACTTTAGAAATTTTTGTAGAAGCGATGCTTTAACAGCTTTAAGAAATTCTTTCTCCTATGAGTAGATAGGATATCATAGATGACCTAGGGAATTACTTCGGAATTTTTATAAGATTATTCGAATTTTATATTTGAAGCTGTAGTTGGACTTTAGTGACTTTTCGAGAAATAGAAAATGGGTGGTTTTTCTAGTTGTTACCTAAAATCATCCTAGGGAGTAGAATATGGTTAGTTAGTCTCAAATAAGAGTTTAAACATAAATTATGAAATTTTTAGAAGTTTCGGGACCAGGGGTAAAATGGTCATTTACCTGTATAAGGGTATTTTGGTAATCTCTTGTTGATCGATTTTTATATCTTAGAAGTTGGAGACTTCTAAGAAAGTGGGATACATTATTGATTCCCTTGTCTTGTATAACAGGCAATTGAGTTCCTACGGTTACATACCGAGTTGAGATTAAGAGAGTTGCGACTTGACTCAATAAGTCCTTTGGGCTTACTTAGCTGACTTCCAGATATGAGTGTAGATAATGATAGTGGTGTGTGAATAAGATGTTTATATTTATATTTTAGTAATAATTATCTACCGACCTATACTTTGGCCTAAGAGTAACGGGCGGTGGCATTCTGCTCAGTTAGCCTGAGGGCGCTGGGGGTTTCTTTAGGGACTAGTCCACACTCGGTTTGTAGTGATGCTACCGGCGGAGGTAAGCTAGACCTACACCCAGTTGGATAAGGAACGGAGGCGAGAACTCTTAAGATTTCTCGTGCCACAACTGTAAAATGGAATAAGGTGACTCACTTAATGAACATATAATAACCGGTTTGTGTGCCAGCATGATGATTGTTTTATGTTATCTTGAGTGTGTTTGTGCTATCCTTATTCTGCTTATATTTGAATTGTTAGCTAACGGTTTATCCGTGTTGTAGATTTGTAGAGATAGACAGTTGCAGAGTGATCCGGAACGGATGGTCAGCCGGGTCCACGTACTCATTAGATGGGGACGGGGGAGTCTCCCTTACAGCATGCATGTTATATGTTTTGTAAGGCTGTCACATGTTTACATTCATACAGTAAAAATATTATTTTTTGAAATTGTTTCAAGTACATTTGTGCCTTGTTGTAAGATCCAAGTAATGTTGTTGTTAAACCAAGGTCGGGACCCATTGTGAGGTCCTAACCAGTAGCTCCCCGAGTTCCGAAAATTTTGGGTGTTACAACATGGTATCAGAGCAAGGTTGGCAACAATGGCACTTGAAATCTTCTCAAAGACCGAATGTAGAAAATAATTAGAACCCAAAAGGGGTCTGAAAATTTTTTTTAAAAAAAATGAATTTCTAATTCAAAATCATGTGCATAGTCGGGTTGTTGGGTTAGTAGTACGTTGGACCACCATCGCTCTCCGTGGATCTCTACAACTTAGATCGATATGAGTTAGCATATAGACTTACTATGATGAGTATTAATGTATGTTATATATATGTATAAGTGTAGTATGTTAGTATCCTAAAGGATATATTATATCCTTTAGTTATGATATCATGAAGCGATTATCGCCTCATGATAAATCGGTAGTAGACTTGAAGAGTTTTCAACACGAGACAAATGACTCGGACCTCGGATCAAGTATTATACTCGGGTGGGCGTCCTAGTAACCCTTGTTAACCATCCAAAGAACTAATAGGCGAAGAAGTAGAGATGTGGAGATAATTTCGACCATAAGTACAATCAAATGGGGAAGAATTCCCGAGTCAACTCAGATAGAAGAAATAGAAGGTCGTACAAGGGACTGGGTTGTATGAAGCCGAGAGATAAATTATAAGAACCATGCAAGAGACTACAAGAATGCGGAGTAGAGATAACAATATTGAAACGAGCCAAGTAGAATTGAGTACAACCAAGATTGTGGGATCAAGGACATTACCATTGAGGCGGATGCCTCATAGACCATTATGGGCATGAGAAACCAGAAGAGACAAAGTGTCAATCCGGGTGCAAGAATCTAAGGTGCACGGAATGAAGACCTACAATTGAGTGTAAAAGCGAAAAGGCAGACTCCACAAGCGTGGGGAAGTTTTGACCTCCTCAGAGATATAAGTAGTTTGAAAGAAACCGCGATGCTAATATTCAAAGAATGGAAGCCTGTAGCAGGGTCAACGGAGTTTCATGAAGGCGATATTACCACTAACTCCAGTGAAGAAATCTGTATGGGAGAACGGCCATGCTAGACTCGAGAGTCCAGGGTAACCCGAATTATCACGGGACCTAATCCATCAACACAGATGGTCCATGCAAAAGGAACTGTAAGAGGATGATCATTACGGCCATAAGAATTTCAAAGACGCTTGCAAGCTATCGTGAAAACTTGAAACGACTATTTATGCCAGATTAAAGACACAATCGGACTAGAGAAATGGAGTTAGTCTAAAAGAAGCGGAATGGTGGAAGGTTGAACGAAATAAAGAAGTATAAAAGGAGTGTTGTGAGCAACTGTTTACCTACTAGCTAAGGAAATTTTGACAGATCACAATTTACACGGAATGGAGAGATACAACTTAATGTAAGAGCGAAGTGTAGACTTCACAAGCCTGGAGACATTTTGTCTTCTTTATAGATAAGAATTCTAAACGGAATCCCAACGCCACTATCGAAAGGATTGAAGCCCTGTAACATAGACAACAGATACTTGGAAGAAAATATTACGAACAACGCCAATTAAGGAACCTGTGCTTGAGAGAATCATGTGGGGGACTCAAGAGCCCAGGGTAACCGCCATTAATAACAGAACATAGGTCATCAACACCGACGGTTCCTGTAAAGGGACTACGATTGGGATGTAATTAAAAGTCATCGGAACTACAAGACGCTTACCATCTATCGTGGAGTGTGAGGAACGACTTTTAACGTTAAGCGAATGGCACAATGAGACTTGAGAAGGAGAGTTGTCCCAAAGGAAGCAGAAGAGTGAAAGATAAGACGAACTAAAGAAGGATAAACGGATTAATCTAGTAGGTGATGTGCATCAAAAGTTTAATACCAATAGAGGTATGAAATTGATATAAGTCAAATATAGACTGACTGACGTCAACAGAGGACGTGCAAGTGTTTCTTTTGGTATTGAGGAGTTATGTGCCATTAAGAAAAGATAATTCTGATTGTAGATTTATGAATTAGCCTTACCGACGCCTTGGAGGATTTCCTCAAGTAGGTAATGACAACCTTCTTTGATTAACTAAAGGCATGAAGAGAAGTGAGTTAGAGATTTCTTACTGGCTAGTTAAGATCAAACTCCGGTTGAGTCAGAGAGTTTAGATCCATGTTAGAAGAATTCCAAAAGTAAACGTAAGAGGTCGTCTTCCAACCGTCATCTTGGTTCCTTAAGGCAAATAAGGAAGGTATTGAGTACTTCATCCGGATAGGACGTAAGGTGTAACTGAGAGGAAGAGTTTTGGGGTCAATCATTTTGGACTCACGGAAAATGTCCTTATGATTAACGGGTGATAACATAATTATCAAAGTAACACAGCGGAAGCGTGATGGGTCCTAACCCACATAACAAGAAATTCGAGAGTACAGAAAATGACGTGTCGAGTATAAGACGGTGATAATTGGTAAAATGCATTTCGTTTGGAAAGAACGTGAAATAGGCTACGTGGAGTGACAAGAAATTTTGTAGAGGAACTGTATCACCATCTAGATAGACGAGAAAGTATGTGCACATAGAAGTATAGAAAGAGAGTGGTACCCCATTATAGATACAAGTGAAGCATGCTGACCTCGTCACATGTCGGCAGACAAGTAAAATTGGGAACTTAATACCTAGCAGGGTACTTTAGAATGAGTTTTTGGATGGAATGAAAAAGGAAGTAACGGTGTAATAAAGGTATTGTGTAGGGCCTGCACTAACAAGCTCAAGGGAGTAACTAACAAGTTGAATCGAAAAACAGATAAGAAAAGGAAGCTATGGGAGTGTACTTACAAACCAGTACTCGTACATATAGAAAACATAATCTCAAGAGTAGAGTATAAGAAGAATTCTATATCAGAACAGATCCGAGTTGCGTTGCATGTCAGAGAAATATTATCGGTCTGATAAACGTGAGGGATATAAGAGTGGAATGTTGATGTTGTGTTAGCAGTTATCGAGCAATTATGATCAAACGATGGTGAGGTAAGATTACCTTGTGGCTAGTGTTGTCATCGCAAATACATTCTATATCACCTAAGATCTTGATACTGCGTAAGAAGGTTGAGTTGAACTAGAGATCCATAAAATAATATGATGACGTCGATAGAATACAAAGATTGACCACCGGGTTTTGGTTGTTAAGTTATATCAAATTTAAGACTAAAAATGAGCAGATGACGGTTCTTTAATGGAGGAACCATATGACGGAGCCATATTATGAAATAAGACCAAGTGAGTTATGATACAACTAGCCTTAAACACTTAGTAAAGTACTGGGAGGTGTATAAGGGGGATATCCTAGATCGGATACCCGGAACCCTTCAGAAGATCAGAAAGGAAAGAATTGGAATAAATTACCTCAGGAAGGTCATCAAAGGATTTAGAGGTGAGTTAGGTAAGACAACCTTGTGAGACCTTACAAGCGGAGTTGAAGGTGAGTGAAGGACTAGTATTCCTCACCCTATTGGAGAGTGTAGCTTCAGTTTTCCACGGAGACTAAGTTTGGGAACTGAGTTTGAGAATTTCAGTTGGAGAGATACCTATCAGACACGAGTTAGGTCATCAGATTAGAGGATCAGACAGTTGAACCGGATGATACCGGTGAGATATCCGGTAACCATTCTAGAATGGGTAGCAGACGCTTGTGATCTAAGTACCTGAAAAGATTTAAGATTTAGTGGTTTTATGAAAAACCCGATAGGGCTACCTAGATATTGGGGATAGTAAGAGAAGTAACATTTCAAAGACCTATGTAGCGATGGTTGTAACCTCGGGAGAGACGAGTTAGGGCTTGACCTTGTATGTGTGATATTGTTTGACTGCTTGTTTATTTCATGATTGAGTATTTAGTAAGTGATGTGTTCTTTTGGTAACCTTGATGTGCGGCATACTTAGAAGTGAAAACGACGAGACTTTTGTATAGCGATCAAACACACCCATTCGGTGCCTTAAAGGCCGATCAGGATTGTCTTACCCTAAGTTTCGGGACGAAACTTATTTTGAGGGGGATTTGATGTAACGACCGAATTTTTCGTTACGTTTTGATAGGGTTACAAGAGTTTAGAAAACAAAATTAAAATTTAGTGAGACTAGGATATACAAGTTTATTTATGGAAGTTGTTTAATTAAGTACCTTAATCTAAGTTTCGGGACGAAACTTATTTTAAGGGGGTACTGATGTAATATCCGGAATTTTTATTCCGTTTAAGTCCGAATCAATTCGGACTTCGAGCCGTTGACGGTTTCCCATTCTATCTAGTATTTCTTTCTTCACAAATTTTATCATTTTATGTAGAATTTAATTCATATAAAATGATAAAATTATATCAAACCCTAATTCTTATAATTATTTATTATTTTATGTAGAATTTAATTCACATAAAATAATAGAATTATATCAAAACCTAATTCTTATAATTAATCCTTAAAGACGATTTTAGACGAGATCATGACAAGGCTGAGACGAGACTGTGACAAAGCTATGACGAGACCATGACAGAGCTGAGACGAGGTCATGACAAGGCCCAGACAAGCAGTTGACAAGCCCAGACAAGCTGTTGACAGCCCACATTCCGACCTATTGCTGCTGAGCTCTTCAAACCAGCCCAAGACGCACAACCTATGGAGCAGCGGACTGCTTGTGCTAGCCAGAAGCCCAGCGGATGAGGCCCATTCAAACAATAAACCTACTTCCCTTCTACATGTGCTGAGCTGGAGATTTTTTTGTAACAGCCCCGTGAGTAACGCAACACACTCCTCCACCTCACATTCCCCTCCTTCCGTCTACATTCAGAACGTATCAACTGGCCTTCCTTCTGCTGTAGACTACTCTCTCGACCGATCAACAACACCAACCTAGACCTAGCCGTCTCCTACAATACCACAGTTCACGCCATCCTCGTCCCTCTCACTAGCCGGGTGAAGCAGCACAACTCAGCCTTGCCTCCTCGTCCGGACGAACATCACACCACCAGTCGACTCCTTGAGCTCTCGACAGAACCAGCGGCTCGCCCACGCTCTGCACAGTCTGGAACCACTACGCACCAATACCCTGCACCACCCCAGAAACTGCTGCTCGCCAATGTCTTCAAAGCCGGAACTTTTGCACACCAAGCCGGCGCTCCTCTCCTGCCTCCTTGTCGAGATTCTTGGTGAGTATGACCATGCTCTTCCTTCCCTTCATTTATATATATGCTTAGTTGCTGCTAAGCCATCATAGAACCCATACATTGCAGCCAAAGGAACCAATACAAGGAGCTGTTACATCTTTTCCAGCTTTCCAACAGTTACGAGCAGTCAACTTCGGGTACAAATTTGAGTAAGCTAGACTCTCCCTTTTTGGCTGGTTTTCGGATATGTTATAGATGGTATTTCAAAGTAAATCATACTAAAATTTCAGAGGAATCCATGTTATGGTTTGAGAGATATGGGGTTTCAAAGTTCAGTTTTATAAATGTGCTGAGTTGAGAAAAACAGCATGGGATGCTGTTTTGTGAGATAGTTTTGAATAGACTTTTGATCTCTGTTAGGCTTGAAATTTTGATATGATATAGTTGACATCTGGTTGTAGATCATATTAAAATTTGGGAAGAATCGTAGTTACGGTTTGAGAGTTATTGTGTCTCAAAGTTGACGTTTTTATATATGTGCTGAGTGTTGGGGAAAACAGCAAGTGATGCTGTTTTGTGAGATGGTTTTGAATAAGCTCTTGATCTCCGTTGGACTTGAATTTTGGATATGATATGGTTGACATATTATTGTAGAACATATTAAAATTTGAGAGGAATCCAGCGAGTGGTTTGAGATTTATGATTTTTCAAAGATGGAGTCGTAAGCAGTTTTTCTGTTGTGCTGAAATTCGGTTTTGTGAGATAGTTTTAAATAGGATTTTGATCTCCTTTGCGTCTGAATTTTGGATATATTAGAGATAAGATTTAATAGTAGAACATATCAAAATTTGGGATGAATACGGCGAGTAGTTTAGGAGTTATGATTTTTCAAAGTTAGGACAATGTGCTGCTTGTTAAGTGTTGTACCAAACTTTAGAAATTTTTGTAGAAGCGATGCTTTAACAGCTTTAAGAAATTCTTTCTCCTATGAGTAGATAGGATATCATAGATGACCTAGGGAATTACTTCGGAATTTTATAAGATTATTCTAATTTTATATTTGAAGCTGTAGTTGGACTTTAGTGACTTTTCGAGAAATAGAAAATGGGTGGTTTTTCTAGTTGTTACCTAAAATCATCCTAGTGAGTAGAATATGGTTAGTTAGTCTCAAATAAGAGTTTAAACATAAATTATGAAATTTTTAGAAGTTTCGGGACCAGGGGTAAAATGGTCATTTACCTGTATAAGGGTATTTTGGTAATCTCTTGTTGATCGATTTTTATATCTTAGAAGTTGGAGACTTCTAAGAAAGTGGGATACATTATTGATTCCCTTGTCTTGTATAACAGGCAATTGAGTTCCTACGGTTACATACCGAGTTGAGATTAAGAGAGTTGCGACTTGACTCAGGTAAGTCCTTTGGGCTTACTTAGCTGACTTCCAGATATGAGTGTAGAAAATGATAGTGGTGTGTGAATAAGATGTTTATATTTATATTTTAGTAATAATTATCTACCGACCTATACTTTGGCCTAAGAGTAACGGGCGGTGGCATTCTACTCAGTTAGCCTGAGGGCGCTGGGGGTTTCTTTAGGGACTAGTCCACACTCGGTTTGTAGTGATGCTACCGGCGGAGGTAAGCTAGACCTACACCCAGTTGGATAAGGAGCGGAGGCGAGAACTCTTAAGATTTCTCGTGCCACAACTGTAAAATGGAATAAGGTGACTCACTTAATGAACAGATAATAACCGGTTTGTGTGCCAGCATGATGATTGTTTTATGTTATCTTGAGTGTGTTTGTGCTATCCTTATTCTGCTTATATTTGGATTGTTACCTAACGGTTTATCCGTGTTGTAGATTTGTAGAGATAGACAGTTGGAGAGTGATCCGGAACGGATGGTCAGCCGGGTCCACGTACTCATTAGATGGGGACGGGGGAGTCTCCCTTACAGCATGCATGTTATATGTTTTGTAAGGCTGTCACATGTGTACATTCATACAGTAAAAATATTATGTTTTGAAATTGTTTCAAGTACATTTGTGCCTTATTGTAAGATCCAAGTAATGTTGTTGTTAAACCAAGGTCGGGACCCATTGTGAGGTCCTAACCAGTAGCTCCCCGAGTTCCGAGAATTTGGGGTGTTACAGTAAAGGACTATAATAATGGATATTGAAGCTATAGACGTTAATGTAATACCTTTGTAGAAGACAATGAAAATACGTATTTGATATAGTAGACGAACAACCTAGAATTGAAAAAAATCTTTGAATTAGGTACTGTAAAGGAATACAATAATGGAGAATGAAGCTAGAGACGTTAATGTAATACCTCTTTAGAAGACAATGAAAATATGTATTTGATATAGTAGACGAACAACTTGAATTGAAAAAAAATCTATGAATTTGGTAAAATAAAGGAATACAATAATGGAAAATGAAGTTAGAGACGTGAAAATAATACCTTTGTAGAAGACAATGAAAATATGTACGGACGTTAGATTGTTTATATAAGGTCCCATATTTATAATATCTTTTTATAAATATAATTTTAATATGATTTGTGATTTGGTTGTTAAGCTGTTTTTTTTTAATTAAATTTATAAATTGTAAAATCGGTTAATATCTTTTAATATTTTTTTATAAATATTTATTTAATAAAAAACTGATTTGGATGTTAAGGTGATTTGGTTATTAAGAATTGGTTTCTATAAAATTGTTAATTTAATAATAATAGATTTAATGACTTAAAAATAGTTTAAAATATAAAGATTTATTTGCTTTAATTGTGGGAGCTCCATATCAAAAATTCTGCTTCCGCAGCACGCCACGTCATCAACTCGTGCTTTGTTTTAGTATGTGCTATGTTAATACCCGTGCCCTGCACGAGTTAGACGATAATTGTGTGTCAAAAAATTATTTGATAATTCATTATGTTGAGAATTGTCTTAAATTTTATGTGATACTTTTTGCAAGACTGTATATTTCACATTATGAATGAAAATCAAGCAAGAATTCGAAACTTGCAATAACAACCGATAAAGAGGAATTTGGGGCAATATCTTTTGAGATAATCGAATGTCAAGGTTAGTATCAATCCTAGAAAAAATTCGTGTTTATTAAATTAAATTTTAGAGTTTTGATTTAGGTTAACGAATAGATGACATTGCCAAAATTGATGAGGTGACTGCACGAAACTTAGCCAAATATCAGTTTACGGGTTGTTCATTAAAAAATGATTAGCGCAAAAATCATTTAAAAATTTTTTTAAAAAAATATTGATTAACAATTAATTGTTAACCGCCTAACGATTTTCTAATAAAAAAGTTGTTTTAACAAATTTTTTAGTGTTTTTTTTAAAAAAAAGTTGTATAAAAAAATATATTCATAATTTTTCTAAAAAAAATTGATACTTTCTTGATTTTTTTCCTGATTTTTTAAATACTTTTGCGTAAATGGCAAAAACTTTTTATTAAGAATATTTGATTTATTTTATAAAAAGTTGACATATTTTTTTAAAAATCGAAACTATTTTTTTGCAAAATTTTTTTTGATTTTTTTCCATATACTTTTAGTATGAAATTTATGTAATACCCGGAAAATTTAAACTCCGTTTAATACCGGATTCCGATCCACCAACCTTAATTCTTTTAAATAAAAGAAAATGATATTAAATTCTATCATTTTATGTGACCTTGATTCACATAAAATGATAATTTATGTAATCCGTAAATAATTCCGTACTTAAAATGATAATCCTTTCAACCCATTCCTTTTTTTTATTATTTTGGTGAGCAACCCAAATTCAGGCCCAATAGTCTTTAGACGGCCCACTCTTAACCTCTCTTAATCCTCCACTAATTTTCTCTTAACCTAATCTTAATCCTAATCTACTCAACAACTTACGCTCTCTTCACAAGAGATATTCTTAGCGCTGCACGCCTCTTTCGCAAGTGACCTCCATAGCACAGCAAGCGTTCGGCGCCAGAACTAAATCGGAGAAGCTCGGATCTGCTTCGTCTTCACGGACAACCATCGACGCATCACTCCCCTATCGACCCCTGCAACCGGCGTCTTCCACGAGTCTGCACAAAGGGGATTTCTGCAGCTCCAACCGTTGCATACAGAAGAGGTAAGCCGGTTCCGTCGTTTCCTTTGCCTCTTTTTCCTTCACGTTTGGTACGCCCTTATCTTCAGTCCTCGCAGCACCGCAGGAGACGAACCGATTTGACTCTGAAGACGACCCCAGCCACATCCGACCTTCTGCATACATGCCTCCGGTAAGCTCCGACCCGACTGCCTCCTTCCCTATTTCGCCCTAACCTTCTGCACGATTCTAACATGTTGTTGAACAAGATTGTCGATCTTCCTGTCGACTGATGCTATACAGGCCCGATAGAGCCTATTTGGAGCTGTTTTGATCGACTAAGGCTACAGCTCTCACCTGCTGAGGCGGAACAATCGTGCTGTACGGGTGAGCCTTCTTCTTCCGTGCAGTGTAGATATATATATATGTATAAGGGTAGGGTATATATAAGTATATGTGTATATAGCTGTATAAGAGGGGAAGAAAAATAACTATATATATATAAGAATGAAGTATATATATATGTACGTAGATGTGCATATATAGATGTATAAGAATGAAGTATATATAGGTAATGTATATATGTATATATATATGTATAAGAGTAGAGTGGTGAAGATAGGAGCCACGGAGACGGGTGGTAGAACTGTAACCGGGAAGGGTTAGAGTAGTGCGACCGGGTAGTGTGCACTAGATATGAAGGTTGCGGTGATTCCGAGGAGTGGTCAAAGGTTATCGTTGTTTACGAGTTCCACTTACGAGAATATTCTAAGGATTCGTTATGTTAACTTAAGGTTAGCTCGTTTAGGATTTGATCTTAGACCTAGTAGCAAAGTGTAAAGGTCGGACCTTAGCAACCACTTTGAAATTCTAAAACATTGTTAACTTTATAATCTCTAGTAAACTATCCTTGAGAACCAGATTATGGATATAAGTTCTAAAAGAAAATATGAGGATTTAATGGTATACTTTTGAGAGTTTCCGGGATCAGGGGTAAAATAGTCTTTTACCTTAAGAGAGTTGTATTTTCGTAATTTCTACTCATGGGATTGTACCTCTTAGAAGTTTATAACTTCTAAGAGTATGAGATGTGATTTTGATCCACATACCTTGTTTGGCAGACGTTTGAGTTACCACGAGTACGGACCGAGTTGAGATTTATAGAGTGTGATTTGATTCAGGTAAGTCCATGCGACTTACTTAGCCGGTTTCTGAATGTTAGCTGAATGATAATAGTGGTGTGTGCGATGTGTGTTTATAATAATAACTTGATAGGACGACTGTTATTATTATATTTAAAGGCCCAAGTGTATGTATAACGGGCCGTGACATCACTGCCCAGCTCTGCCAGGAGACTGGGAGGTTCTTTATACCCAGATCATACAAGTACAAGGTGAGATGCATCGGATCCATTCCTGATGGTTACACGGGGGCGGAGGCGAGGTTTGAAAAAATCCATCGTGTCACAAAATAAGTATCATTAATGAGAGTGAATGACCTAAGTAAAGATAATAAATGGATTGTTTGAAAGCATGATGAATGTTTACTTTTGCTATGTGTGTGTGTTCTATTATTATTCTTCTAATGTTTAGATAACTAGCTAATGGTTGTTCTGTTGTATTTTTAGATTTACCGCAGGTTAGAGCAGTGATGACATGAATTATGACCTATTTTTAGGCATGTATTTATATAGATTTTCCTTTTATTTTGCATGCATAGATATACATTCATGGCATTTATGGTTATATTTACCTACTTTGCAAGAATAGAGGTCTACACAGAGTTTTATTGCATTTGTAGGTAATTTGGCAAATTATGGAGCAAAAATGACACATTTAAAGATTAAGCCTTGAAGCGGGATAAAAAGGAACATAAAAGGAAGTTAGGAGCTGCCAAAGTATTTTCTGATACCTTCGGACGCGGCCCAAAGTATCTTCTGATACCGTCAGACGCGCCAAAGTATGTTTTGATACCGCCTGACGCGTCAAAGTATTCTTTGATACCTGCTGACGCGCCAAAGTATTTTCTGATACCTTCTGACGCGGCCCAGAGTATATTCTGATACCAGCGGATTCGACTTCTTTTCAGCCCAAATATTTAGGGTTTTATCTTTAAACCCTAGATTGATCCCTACATATATTCGATAGCCTTCAACATTGAAAGGAGGACGGTGACATCCCCAAGATTTGGATCCCTAAAGAGATGGAGGCTTGAAGATTTTATTGCGTACATGGAAGATTTGGGAAGGACGCACTTTCCTATTCTTGGAGTTGGAAGATGTTAGGGTTTACATTTGAAGGCGGATTGACATCCCGTTCTTCATTGTCCCTAGAAGTTTTGTGAGGTTTTTCTGTTCCTTTGATTCTAATTCCATTGAACGCGGTTTGCGATTATTGTGTTAGATTGACATTTGTTTTGAGTTTATTATTGAGATTTCAAGGTTTTACCTTTTCTCCCTTTCATATTTGATTATTGATATCATAATGATGATTATTGGCTAAAACCCTTTAGCAATTCTAAGGTGAAGGGTTGATAGTTGTGGCTTAGATAATGATAGATCGATCGTAATTTGATTGGACCCTGAGAGTTAGAGAAATATCGTCGACACCCTAAATCACGGCCTGTTCTTAGGTTTCCACGGCCGTGATTCTCAAGAACTACCCGTGATTTACTTCAGTTTACG
Organism: Fagopyrum esculentum; assembly: GCA_033239045.1. Lineage (NCBI taxonomy): Eukaryota > Viridiplantae > Streptophyta > Magnoliopsida > Caryophyllales > Polygonaceae > Fagopyrum > Fagopyrum esculentum. The sequence goes on from BSUD01000003.1 coordinate 8,232,313, forward strand.
AACCTTGCTTTTACTTTAATCCAAAGTTAAAAATTTGCTTTAACTTAGTCTTGGCTTGCCTTTTCTAGGTAGTAGCGAAGCCTCAACAACCTCTACTTCGATTTCGAGTGTCACAACCTTAATCGGTTTAGTTAGTCTTGATCCTTGGGTTACAAGTTTGGGTATTTGAGATTAATTCTTGTCTTTAGATCCTTTCTATACTGAAGCTTCAACAACCTTTATAGAGAGTATTTCTAGATAAGTCATATAAAGCATTGGAACTTCACCGTACATTGCTTTACCTTAGCATACCTTTGCAAATCTTAACTCTGTCTTTAGTTCTTTAGTATATCTTGAATCGATTGCCACAATTAGATACCTGGATCTTTAGGGTTGCTGTTTTTCCAATATATTTGCAAAGCTTTACCCTTTTACTTGCTTGACAACTTTACAACTGAATTTGTTTTCCCCAAATCCCTATGTTCGATACTCTGGAATACTTGCTAATCTACGACGATCCGTACACTGCGGGTTCGCTTGCTTTTATTCTAGTTTTATAAATTTAAAGCTTGATTGCACGCACGCTAAGTGGCGAACAAGTTTTTGGCGCCGTTGCCGGGGATTTGGTTTTGGCCGAATTCGGTTATCGGTTGTCAAGCTTGGGAGATTTGTTCTTGTTATTTGATATCTTTTCGGTATGAGTTTTTGAGTTTTCAGGGTCACCAATGGCTGTTAAGGGCTGTAAGGCTCCATACGATCCAATATGGGTAGCGAAGCAAACGGCTAGAGTAGATTATTACGAATACTTGGTAGAGAAATACGCCTTCTATTGGTTTGATAGCGAAAGAGAACGTGAAAAAACCATTAAATATGAATTTGCAAAATGGGAAAAGCTGCACTACCCAAAGAAGGTTAAGAAGAAACCTCCCAAAGATGCGGAGGACTCGAAATTGGATGAATTGATGAAGAAATTTGATATGATCGAAGAAAAGTTCAATGCCTATAAGGAAGATCTTTTAAAAGTAGTGGAAGACACAAAAAAGAATATTTCTAAGGTTGAAAAAGCCATGAAAAATTGTTCATCTAGCAAGGAAGAACTCCAAGTTTCGAGCATTCCTCCTATCGAACCCGAAGTTCCTCTAGAACCTCTTGAAGTTCTCATTGAAGAAGAGGAAGAAGTGGTGAACCTTGGCCAAATTACTGAAACTGTGGCCAAGGTTGAAGAAGATCCAGCTGAGCTGGGAGATATTTCATGTGTGGATCATCATCCCAACATGAAACTTTTGCCAAGCCTTGAAGAACTTAACAAGGTATATTGTCTTACTTCCTTTGAAATTCCTATTAAAATTTCTAATTTTTTTAGGAATGCACTGATAGCATGAATTATAGTCTAAATTTTGGGGTTTGTTTGGACGTTTTATCTTCAATAAACTGCATGTTTGTATGTATAAAATGTGATTATATTACCATTTCATCTACCTTTGCGGGAATCGAGGTCTACACCTAGTTTTGTTGTAATCGTAGGTAAAATGGCACGTTTTGCATCAAAAAGGAGCAAAAGGACCTACGGAGTCATTGGAGCTACATTCAGGAACATAAGGAAATATCCAAGAAGCATAGCCATGGATTAAAGATTCACTTTGGACCAGATTTGAGAGATATCACATTCAGTTGTGATTCACCTCGGTTGACTACAGAGTCACCTCGACCGAGGTGATCCAGAGAAGTCGACTCGACCGAGGCAAACACCTGGGACGCGGCGAGAATATTTTATTCTTGGCTGAGATCCTTTATCTTTGGAAAGAGATCTTATATTTTTGGGCTTGGCTCCTGGAAGGAAGAAGATATGATAGATCATATATTTTACCTATTTTTATGGGGAGAGATCTTTCTAAGATATCTTATCTTTGGAGAGTAATTTTTCTATAAAAAGGGTCAGATTTCCCACAAATCCGACATCCGCTTACCCTGCATAGCACGCAGCAGACATCAGCTTACCCCGCATAGCACGCAGCAGACATCAGCTTACCCCGCATAGCACGCCACATATATCCGCATACAGTTGGAAATCACGCTATACACCGCTATAGCCGTACTCTAGTTGGGAGATTTGAAGAACCTTTTTGAAGGTTGAAGAAGGAAGATTGTAGCTTTTATAGCTTTTGAAGGGTTTTTGTAAGATTATCTTAGATTCCCTTCCTTGTTGTCTTGCTTTGTTGGATTTCTATCCAAGAAACGCTTTGTTGTGATATTTGATTCAATTATTGAAGTCTTTTCCTTAAATTCTTCTTGTTCAAATATTCACTTTCTTCCCATATATTTGATTAATACTTTTATGATGATAAGTGGCTAATCTCTTTGTGTGATTCTAGGGTGATTGGCTGAAGGTTGTGGGAAAAACAATGATAGAATGATCTTAATCACAGTAGGACCCTCAAAGTTCGAGTCTTTACCTTAACCCTAAGCATCTCGCTCAGTTGATGAACATCTCGGCCGGGGTGGAATTCTTCTAACCGAGGTGACTTTCCTGATCCGAAACTAAGAGTTAAGTGTTAGAGTTTGCCAAATTCTATCCTTGTTACACCTTTCCTGGTTCAATGCAAGCCTAGGATGAGACTTACCCGGTAATTCCTTAGTTTGTTTACCTAAGATCATAAGTATAGGTCATAAAGGTTTATCATTTATTAGGGTTTGAGTGTGCTTTTATCCCATCTTTTTGAGTTAGCCTGAGACTTACCCGGTAAAGGTTGATTCTATTCCCTTAGATGGTGTGTTAGTTTGAGATTATAGTTCTTTATCTTAATTCCTTGAGTCTTACCTGGTAATAGGAGTTACGGTTTAGGAATAGAGAGTAGTGAGACTTACCAGGTGATCTATTCCACTTTAGTAACACCTTCCTTATGCAAAAACCTCAATTTTGTCCGCTTATCTTTAGATCTTGAGTTGGAACCACAACTAGATGCTTTAATCCTTAGAATTGCATATTTTCTTTATTGAATTTTATCATCTTTGATTGTTTTAATTGCTTTGTGGTTAGTGATTGCTAAAGCTTACCGTAATTGGACTTTGTTTCACTAAGTCCCTGTGATCGACCCCTAGAATTCCTTGCTTTTTACTACGATTGACCCGTACACTGCGGGTTCGCATCCTTGTTTTAAGCTTACATCTAGGGTTATAAATTTAAAGCTTGCACACACCGTTTGGAGCGAACAAGTTTTTGGCGCCGTTGCCGGGGACTTGGTCTAGACCGAGCCGGTTACGGTTTGCTTTTGGGGCACTTGCCCCCGTGTGTACTAACCACTCTACTTGAGTGACTTTTGCAGGTTCTTTCTTAGGTTTATGCGAAGAACCCGCACTGGGAAGGAAATCGTTCCTTACGATCCCGAACCAGAAAAGACATACAAACGACGCTTACGAGAAGCGAAGATGGCCAACCAAGACAATCGCGATCTTGAGGCCGAGTTGAAAGAGGCGCTAGAGCAGCTACACCTCAACAGGGAAGAGCTAAGGCAAGAGAAAGAAGAAACTCGCACCAGGACTGAGGCGATCAAAGTAGATATGGCAGTGATAGCATGAATTATAGTCTATATTTTGGGGTTTGTTTGGACGTTTTATCTTTCATAATCTGCATGTTTGTATGTACATTATGTGATTTTGCTACCATTTCATCTACCTTTGCGAGAATCGAGGTCTACACCTAGTTTCGTTGTAATTGCAGGTAATATGGTACGTTTTGCATCAAAAAGGAGCACAAGGAGTCATGAGTCATTTGGAGCTACATCCAGGGAGCATAGCCATGGATTAAAGATTTACTTTAGAGCAGATTCGAGAGATTTCACATTCTGTTTTGAATCACCTCGGTTGACTAAAGATTCACCTCGACCGAGGCGATTTTGAGACACCGACTCGACCGAGGCGAACACCTAGGACGCGGCGAGAATATTTTATTCTTGGAAGAGATCTTTTAAAATTGGAAAGTAATCTTATATTTTTGGGCTTGGCTCCTGGATGGAAGGAGATATGCAGAATATATATTTTACCTATATTTATGGGAGAATATCTTTCTAAGATTTATTATCTTTGGAGGGTTATTTTCCTATAAAAAGGGTTGGATTTCCACAATTCCAACATCACGCTATACCGTCGATCAAGGTTTACGCAGCAGCAGCATACTCCAATTTGGGAGAGAGTTGAAGAACCTTTTTGAAGGTTGAAGGAAGATTGAAGTCCATAGCTTTTATAGCTTTATTGAAGGGTTTTGTAAGATTGTCTTCGATTCCCTCAATTGTTGTCTTGTCTTTTAGGATTGCTATCCAAGGAACGTTTTGTGTGATATTTGATTCAGTTATTGAAGTCTTTTCATTAAATTCTTCTTTGTTCAAATATTCACCTTCTTCCCTTACATTTAATACTTTCATTATGATGATGAGTGGCTAATTTCCTTGTGTGATTCTTGGGTGATTGGCTGAAGGTTGTGGGAAAAACAATGATAGAATAGTCTTAGATTCCAGTAGGATCCTGAAAGTTCGAGTCTTTAACCTTAACCCTAAGCATCTCGTTCGGTTGATGAACATCTCAGCCGGGGTGGAATTCTTCTGACCGAGGTGACTTATTCGACCTAAACTGAGAGTTAAGTGTTAGAGTTTGCCAAATCCTATTCTTATTACACCTTTCCTGGTTCAAAGCAAGCTTAGGATGAGACTTACCCGGTAATTCCTTAGTTTGTGTATCAACGATCATAAGTATAGGTAATAAAGGTTTATCCTTTATTGGGGTTTGAGTGTGCTTCCATCCCATCTTTGTGAGTTAGCCTGAGACTTACCCGGTAAAGGTTGATTCTATCCCCTTAGATGGTATGTTAGTTTGAGGTTATAGTTCTTTATCTTAATTCCTTGAGACTTACCCGGTAATAGGAGTTACGGTTTAGGATTAGTGTGTAGTGAGACTTACCCGGTGATCTACTCCATTTTAGTAACACCTTCCCCACGCAAAAATCTCAGCTTTGTCCGCTTATCTATAGATCTTGAGTTGGAACCACAACTAGATGCCTTAATCCCTAGAATTGCATGTTTGCTTTATTGACTTCTTATTCATCTTTGATTGTGTTAATTGCTCTTGTGGTTAGTATCGACATAAGCACACCGTATTGACTTTGTTTCACCGAGTCCCTGTGATCGACCCCTGGAATTTTCTTGCTTTTACTACGATTGACCCGTACACTGCGGGTTCGCATCCTTGTTTTAAGCTTAAGTCTAGGGTTATAAATTTAAAGCTTGCACACACCGTTTGGAGCGAACAAGTTTTTGTCGCCGTTGCTGGGGACTTGGTCTAGACCGAGCCGGTACGGTTTGCTATTGGGGCATTTGCCCCGTTTTGTCTAACCACTCTACTTGAGTGACTTTTGCAGGTTCTTTCTTAGGTATATGCGAAGAACCCGCGCTGGGCAGGAAATCGTTCCTTACAATCCCGAACCAGAAAAGACATACAAGCGACGCTTAAGAGAAGCGAAGATGGCCCAACAAGACGATCGCGATCTTGCGGCCGAATTAAAGGAGACGCAAGAGCTGCTACGTCTCAGTAAGGAAGAACTAATGCAAGAGAAAGAGGAGAATCGCGCCAGGACTGCAGCAATCGAAGCTGAGATTGCAGCCATCCGAGACCAGATTCTACTTCGACCGAGGGAGGATCCTCCTGTTGATCCTCGACCGATGCAGGATCCAGTAGTTGATCCTCGACCGAGGCAGATTCCAGTACCCAACGCCCCGGCCGAAGTACTCCCACCTCGGATACCAGTCCGAGATGTTCTTCTTGCAGGATCCCACAAACCCTAGGTCAAAGGATGGACCCTAATCAACAGCTGAGGCGTCCAGGGGTGAACCTAGGAGATCCAGCGGATCATGACTACGAACTTCGACCGCAAGTTCTATCCATGATTCGCCAATGCCAATTCGGAGGGCTAGAGAAGGAGTCGCCGCATCAACATCTTCAAAACTACGAGATCTTGATGGAGACCTTGCGACCTTCCAGAATTGAAAATAACAACTACAAGCTAAGACCTTTTTACTTTTCTTTAAAAGATAGAGCTCTTACTTGGTATCAATCTCTTCCTCTAGGAAAAATTAGCACATGGGAGGAGATGACTACGGAATTCTTGACCAAATTCTTTCCACCCTCAAAGACCGCTGAAATGAGAGGAAAGATCAATGCTTTCATCATGAAGGACAAGGAGAGCTTGTCCAAATCTTGGGAGCGGTTCAAGGATATCCTTTTGGATTGCCCACATCATGGGATTCCAAAGATCGAGTTGTTGGAGATCTACTTCAAAGGGCTGGACGGAAGCACCCAGTTCAATCTCCAACTACTCTCCGCCGGTACCTTCATGGACATGGCGATTGATGAGGCTTGGGACTTCATTGAGAAGCAAGCCTTGCACATGGAGAAGTATACCCACCAAGGAGCTGAAGGTGGAATTAAAAGAGTCAACTTTCAAGAGACTCAACCCAACAATAATCAACTCACGTCGTTGAAGAATGACGTGAAGCAATTGAAGGAGCTCTTAATGGCTCAAACTAAGAAGGAAGAGCAAGGGCAAAGGAACAACAACAACAATAACGGGTACCGTAACAACAACAACGGACCCCAAAACAACAACTACAACAACAACAATAGAGGATCCAATAGCAACAACTGGAGGGCGAATAACCAAAACCACGGTAACAACCATTCAAACTCCAACTCTAATGATTCCTCTAATCCTTTCCTCTCTTCTCCTTCTTCTTCTTCTACTCCATTGAAGAGCCAAGGGCAAGGATCAAATTCGTCTCAGCCGGAAAAGAAGGACGCAGTTCTGGAGGCAATCTTGATCAAGCTTAGTGCTATGGAGAATTCCATGACTTCATTCTCGAGGGCCCAAAAGTCCTTCGAACAACAACTTGCTAGTAGGGCGAATGAAGCGCCAAGAGATCCAGGGAAGCTTCCAGCAAAGACGGAAACTAACCCTAAGGGCCAGTGCATGGCCATAACGACGAGGAGTGGACTCAAAACTGCAGATCCAGTACCTCGCTCGATGCAGACCACCTCGGTCTAGATCTAGTCGAAGAACACCTCGACCGAGATGCCAACCAAGGCGGAGCAACAGAAAGCAGGAGGAACGGCAGAAACTTATGTTCCACCTCCTGCATATAAACCACCACTTCCATTCCCTCAGTCCAGAGCCAGAGCACATCTAGACAAGCACTTCGGTAAGTTTCTTGACTTGATGAATAAGCTACATATTAATATTCCTTTCCTTGATGCTATTTTAGGTATGCCCGCCTATGGGAAGTTCTTAAAAGAAATCTTATCAAGGAAGAGGAAGCTGGAGGATGTTGGTGAAGTTAGGATGACATCTAAATCTTCGGAGCTTATCAAGATCATGAAGGAAAAGATGCCACCTAAGTTGAGAGATCCCGGCTCATTTTGCATTCCCATTCAAGTTGGGGATATCACTTGTGAAGCCCTTTGTGATCTAGGAGCCAGCGTGAGCATCATCCCGCTGGAGCTATGCACAAAGATCGGTCTTGGAGAGCCTAAACCGGTCAAGATTCGACTTTACATGGCGGATCGCTCCATTACCCATCCCGTGGGCATCTTGGATGACGTTCCGGTCAAGTTGGGTAATTTCTATCTACCTATAGATTTTGTTGTACTTGACATTCCAGCAGATTATCCAGTACCTATTATTCTCGGGAGGCCATTTCTAGCAACTTCGGGTTGCAACGTGGATTGTAAGAACGCCAAGTTGAAATTCAACGTTGGTGGCGATGAGGTGGAATTCGCACTACTTGCAGCCATGAAGGGGGAGCAACTAACTGATGATATCTTCAACATCTACGATGAAGAAGAATCAAGAGAATTGGTGAGCTCTATCCTTATTAACGATCCGCTCGAAAGAGTTATAAGTTTCAGTTTAATGGAGGAAAGTATAGACGCTTCTTGTGATGCAGATATACGAAGCTTGAAGGCACTGGAAGAGGATCCAGGAGCTAAAACTGAGAAGCTAATCCAGGAGACGAAGATCTCCAGTCTCGGATCCAGTAGCAGTACCTCGACCGAGGCACTTTCTGGACTGAGCGAGGCGACTGAAGAACACATCGGTCAACGCCTAAACGCCTCGACCGAGGTCGACGGCGAGACGATGTCAACTGAGATTGCTGAGAATAACAATTTTCTTACTCCTTTCTCTGACATTCACCCACTGTTGGCGGACCATTCCCTCCACCAAGTTTCTGATAATAAAGGTCCTTGGTATACTGATATTGTGAATTATCTTGTTTGCCAGGAAATACCGCCCGGATTGACGTACTCTCAAAAGAAGAGATTCTTCAAGGAAGTACGACATTACTACTGGGATGAGCCGCTGCTATTCAAGCGCGGACCGGATGGGATGCTTCGAAGGTGCATTCCGGAAGATGAAGTTAATAGCGTCATAAGGCATTGTCATTCACTTCCTTGTGGAGGACATGCTAGCACCGATAAAACATGCGCTAAGGTATTGCGTTCCGGTTTCTTTTGGCCTACATTATTTAAGGATGTGCAATCTTTTGTTGTTTCTTGTGATGCATGCCAAAGAACAGGGAACTTATCAAGGAGGAACGAGATGCCACTTAATAACATCCAAGAAGTGGAAATCTTTGATGTGTGGGGATTGACTTCATGGGACCTTTCCCATCCTCCGGAGAAAACTCTACATTCTCCTTGCAGTTGATTACGTCTCTAGATGGGTTGAAGCCATTGCTTCTCCCACTAACGACGCCAAGGTGGTTGTGAAGTTCTTGAATAGAACCATCTTTCCACGATTTGGAACTCCACGCATCATCATCAGCGATGGAGGAACGCATTTCATCAACCGGAAGTTTAAGGCACTTCTATCGAAGTATGGGGTAACCCACAAGGTATCAACCGCTTATCACCCTCAAACTAGTGGACAGGTCGAGATCTCGAATAGAGAAATCAAGGCAATTTTGGAGAAAACCGTCTCTAGAACGAGGAAGGATTGGTCCATGAAATTGGACGATGCTCTTTGGGCGTACAGGACAGCATTCAAGACTCCCATAGGTACCACCCCTTATAATTTGGTATATGGGAAGTCTTGCCATTTGCCCGTTGAGTTGGAGCACAAGGCATATTGGGCTATCAAATGGTTGAACTTTGACATCAAGGAGGCTGGTGAGAAGCGATTATTGGAACTTAACGAGCTGGAAGAGCTGCATTTGAACGCTTATGAGAATGCCAAAATCTACAAGGAAAGGACGAAGAAATGGCATGACAAGCGTATCGTTCCAAAGGAGCTTAACGAGGGAGATTTAGTTCTACTCTTCAACTCCCGCCTCCGTCTTTTTCCAGGTAAGTTGAAATCTAGATGGACCGGGCCTTACGTTGTGAAACATGTTTTCCCTCATGGTGCAGTTGAGATATGGGGCGAAACTAGCGGAAATTTCAAGGTCAACGGTCATAGACTTAAGAAGTACCAACCGGAAACGCCGGTTGAGGAGGTTGCACCAATCTACCTCGTTTGAGACGCATTATGGTCCAGCTAGCGACCTTAAATCAAGCGCTTCTTGGGAGGCAACCCAAGGTATTGCTTTCTTTTCCGTTTTCTAGTCTAGCTTATATAGTCTTTGTTTTTGCTTTGCTTTGCTTCGTTTTTGGCGTTCTGGACAGACAACAGGAAGGAGCACATCTGGAAGGACAGAAGTTCGAGATTCTGAGAAGACAGAAGCACCTCGGTTACTGTCAGAGCACCTCGACCGAGTTGATTCTTGAGCAACCGAGGCGACTAGGGTTTCTGCAAAACCGCCTCGGTCCATACCACCTCGGTCCAATCGAGACCATCTCGACCGAGGTGACAGCAGATCCAGTAACAGTATAAAAAGGGAAAAATTACTTTTCACATTTTTTACCTACCTCGACCGCGGCGACAGATCCATTTCGCTCACTCCCAAATCTTGCTCGTTTTCGACGTTTTCTGCTTCCAAACCGAGATTGAAGGGTAGAGGAATCGATTGCAACTACAGATCTGCGAGAAATTTGAGCAACTCGGCCGGAACGAGGTAAAAACGATCGAAACCCTAAACTCGTTCGTTTACTGCAATTTGGGCTTTGGTTGCCATTGATTCTGCTGAGGAAAACCCTAAGTACCCCTTAGGAAGCATCGGTAGTGATTTTTGGGGGAAAAGAACTGAAATTCAGAGAGCTGAAATCGCACTGCCTTCGCCTCGGTCCAGTCGTTCTGCACCTCGGTCGAGGTGATTCTTGGAGTTTGTCAGTCGACCGAGGTAGTCTGACAGTGCAGTTTGAAGATGAGTTCTGACAGATTTTTAGCCCTTAGGGATAGATCCTCTCCTTCCCCTTCTTCTTCCTCATCCCGACCTTCTATCCCGGTGATCCACGAGAGACACCGGGTAGATTATGATCGTATTGCTAGTCGTCCAGTTATCGCTCCTAGATTTCTGGACGTTTCTGCCTTTGATTGTCTCCACGTAGATGGAGAGCTTAGGAGGATGATCACCACCGTTGGGCTGGATCAGTTTACTGAGATCCGAGCCCCAGCCTACCTTGAGCCGACCCTCGAGTTTGTCAGTTCCTTCACTTACCTCCTCACAGAGAGGGCTGTGAAGTACCGGTTGATGAACCGGAACTACCTAGTACCTCTTGACCACTAGAGAGATATTTTTGGCTTCCCTGCCCCCACTGCTGTAGACTTCCCGACCCGAGCTGTAGCTAGAGAGTTCTGGGGTCAGATCGCCCACATTACGAGGCATGCAGACAGGTGGCGCCCTGGTGATTCCAGGGCGAAGCTTATCTATCATCTAGCTTTTCGGTTAGTACACAAGATCTTCAGCGAGACGCTTCTGGCGCGTACTGAGATGCCCCAGAAGGTCCGACAGGGGGAGCTCTTCTCTTTATACTGCATGGTCACAGGTGGATACCCTGACTTTGGATTGATGCTGGCAGAGGATCTGCACAGGATCAAGGCCAAAGGGAAGGGAGATATATGCTGCGGAGGGATAGTGACCCATATCGCTAGGTATCAGGATATGGATCTGAGTAGGTGTACCATGGTGGCGGCTGCCAAGCCGCTCGGACTTCAGGAGATGATTACTCGGAGGATTCTGGTTCCCCGAGGACTGACTACACCCTACGTCGCTATGCCATGGGAGCTGACTGCACCTCAGGGCATCAGATGGTCTGCACAGTTCTCTGTCTTTGATCCACATTTCTGGCAGACTGCTTGGGGTCCACTTATGGAGGATTACAGAGAGGGAGCAGCTGCCCCTGCTGAGGCTGAGGAGGAGGCTGAGGATGAGGATGACGACGATGATGAGACAGTGGATGAGAGAGGAGGTGGCGTCCCGATGGACACAGGTACAGATACAGCTGGGACAAGCGCGCCACCTATTATTGATTTGGATGATGACGAGGAGGACACTGAGCCGGCGCCAGCTGAGACTTCTCCAGTCAGACCTGCTAGACGCAGGAGGCGTGGAGTGAGGGATAGAGCTGCACACCGACGGATCGATGACCTGACGGATCAGGTTATCGACTCATATGCTGCACTTTCGCTGGATATCCGCGAGATGCAAGAGCGGCAGCATCATCAACACATGATGGCTCAGCTATAGTTTGAGCGTATCATGGGCCATCCCTATGATCCGACTCAGTACCCCTACATACCACCACCACCACCGGATCGAGACTACTAAGGAGCTGCAGGATTTTATTATTATATCTTTTTTATGCATTTCGGCTTTTATTCGGTGAGTTCTCTTGTTTAGACTTTTATTATACCCACTGGGACAGTGTGTCTCAAGTATGGGGTGTTTGTTATTTGACTATGTGGCTACCTTTGATGTATTTGATACCTTTGATGTATCTTATTTATCGGATATTTTCGTATTCATGCTTCATTTGCCTTTATATGATTATCTGATATTACATGCATACCTACAAGTTATTTGATTGAGAAAAACGTCAAAACTGAAAGAAAACTGGTTTTTAAAAAAAAAAAAAATTTTGGACCTCGACCGGGACAGTTCTAGCCGAACGAGGTGATTCACCTCGGTTGACCTAAGAACACCTCGACCGAGGTGGGTTAACTGAGAGTTTTCGAAAACGATTTTGTGTTGCTTATCTGGATATGATCTCAGTGAAGATTTTGTTTACTTACTGGTTTTAAATTCTTTATGTGTTTGAAAGGTTTTATAATATGTTTAAGTTGCTAAATGCTTTGTTTAAAATTATTAGCATGTTTAATACTTTGTTTTTATCCAAATTATGTTGAATTTGAAGGTTGACACCGCAGGTTAAGTTCTCTCACGTTCTTCTTGGAGAGACCAAGGCAATTCATTCTCTTCTTCTTCTTCTTCTTCTTAATCATGCTTAGCCCCTCATATACATTTTGCCTCCCTTTACCTATCCGGGAATTTGGAAGCAAGCGAAGTAGTGAAAGCAAGTTAAAGTTGAGAAGTGGGCTGGAAGTGAAAGTGTTAGAAAGCAATAATAGGTTTGGGGAAGTCAATCATGAAGATGAGTAACTCGGCACCATTCACATAGCCGGGTGTTTGTGTCTTGCCAAAGTCGGATTGAGCGATATTCCTAACGGGTCATGGTATGTGCATCAAGGGTTTGATGCATCTCAAGAAATTGATGATTGCTGATTTCCTAGGCTTCGGTTATTGTGCACCTCTGTCCATGCATCCCAAAAAGTAAAGTAAAAAGAGAAAAAGTGTGAAATAAGCAAAGCTTATTGGTGGAAGGTGTTGCAAGTCAAAGTGAAAGTGAAGTTCATCCTTTTCCCGGATTCTAGCACCACATTACCTTACATACATCCCTACCCCACACGTTTCTTGACCTTTTCTTTTGGGAAGCCCTTGAGACCTTGAGCTTGTTGATTGACTTAGCGGTTTAAACTGGATTATACATGATTAATTTCGATGATTATGATTTATTATGCATTCTATGATTTTGTGCAAAGATGAACAACTTTCCTATATTTATAAAATGTTTTGAGCATATTGAGTTTTTAAATTCCACGAAGTATTCTCTTAGAGTGATCTATGATAGTTGCACACCATAAAATGTTTTTGAAAGGCTTTTTCATGATTTTCTTGACTTATAATCCATTCTATCTTGTTTTCTATATGAGGAACTTGCTTGGGGACAAGCAAGGGCTAAGTATGGGGTATTTTGATAGCATGAATTATAGTCTATATTTTGGGGTTTGTTTGGACGTTTTATCTTTCATAATCTGCATGTTTGTATGTACATTATGTGATTTTGCTACCATTTCATCTACCTTTGCGAGAATCGAGGTCTACACCTAGTTTCGTTGTAATTGCAGGTAATATGGTACGTTTTGCATCAAAAAGGAGCAAAAGGAGTCATGAGTCATTTGGAGCTACATCCAGGGAGCATAGCCATGGATTAAAGATTTACTTTAGAGCAGATTCGAGAGATTTCACATTCTGTTTTGAATCACCTCGGTTGACTAAAGATTCACCTCGACCGAGGCGATTCTGAGACACCGACTCGACCGAGGCGAACACCTAGGACGCGGCGAGAATATTTTATTCTTGGAAGAGATCTTTTAAAATTGGAAAGTAATCTTATATTTTTGGGCTTGGCTCCTGGATGGAAGGAGATATGCAGAATATATATTTTACCTATATTTATGGGAGAATATCTTTCTAAGATTTATTATCTTTGGAGGGTTATTTTCCTATAAAAAGGGTTGGATTTCCACAATTCTAACATCACGCTATACCGTCGATCAAGGTTTACGCAGCAGCAGCATACTCCAATTTGGGAGAGAGTTGAAGAACCTTTTTGAAGGTTGAAGGAAGATTGAAGTCCATAGCTTTTATAGCTTTATTGAAGGGTTTTGTAAGATTGTCTTCGATTCCCTCAATTGTTGTCTTGCCTTTTTGGATTGCTATCCAAGGAACGTTTTGTGTGATATTTGATTCAGTTATTGAAGTCTTTTCATTAAATTCTTCTTTGTTCAAATATTCACCTTCTTCCCTTACATTTAATACTTTCATTATGATGATGAGTGGCTAATTTCCTTGTGTGATTCTAGGGTGATTGGCTGAAGGTTGTGGGAAAAACAATGATAGAATAGTCTTAGATTCCAGTAGGATCCTGAAAGTTCGAGTCTTTAACCTTAACCCTAAGCATCTCGTTCGGTTGATGAACATCTCGGTCGGGGTGGAATTCTTCTGACCGAGGTGACTTATTCGACCTAAACTGAGAGTTAAGTGTTAGAGTTTGCCAAATCCTATTCTTATTACACCTTTCCTGGTTCAAAGCAAGCTTAGGATGAGACTTACCCGGTAATTCCTTAGTTTGTGTATCAACGATCATAAGTATAGGTAATAAAGGTTTATCCTTTATTGGGGTTTGAGTGTGCTTCCATCCCATCTTTGTGAGTTAGCCTGAGACTTACCCGGTAAAGGTTGATTCTATCCCCTTAGATGGTATGTTAGTTTGAGGTTATAGTTCTTTATCTTAATTCCTTGAGACTTACCCGGTAATAGGAGTTACGGTTTAGGATTAGTGTGTAGTGAGACTTACCCGGTGATCTACTCCATTTTAGTAACACCTTCCCCGCGCAAAAATCTCAGCTTTGTCCGCTTATCTATAGATCTTGAGTTGGAACCACAACTAGATGCCTTAATCCCTAGAATTGCATGTTTGCTTTATTGACTTCTTATTCATCTTTGATTGTGTTAATTGCTCTTGTGGTTAGTATCGACATAAGCACACCGTATTGACTTTGTTTCACCGAGTCCTTGTGATCGACCCCTGGAATTTTCTTGCTTTTACTACGATTGACCCGTACACTGCGGGTTCACATCCTTGTTTTAAGCTTAAGTCTAGGGTTATAAATTTAAAGCTTGCACACACCGTTTGGAGCGAACAGGCAGCCTTACGAGACCAATATCAACTTCGACCGTGGGAAGATCCAGTTCCCGATGCTGGGCCGATGCAGGTCCTAGTCGCTGACCCTCGACCGAGGCAGGTTCCAGTACCTGACGCCCCGGCCGAGATACTTCCACCTCGGATGCCAGTCCGAGGTGCTCTTTTTGCAGGAATCCCGCAAACCCTAGGTCAAAGGATGGATTCCAATCAACAACTGATGCGTCCAGGAGTTAACCTAGGAGATCCAGCGGACCATGACTACGAACTTCGACCGCAAGTTCTATCCATGATTCGCCAATGCCAGTTCGGAGGGCTAGAGAAGGAATCACCACATTAACATCTTCAAAACTATGAGATCTTGATGGAGACCTTGAGACCCTCAAGGATTGAAAATAACAACTACAAGCTAAGACCTTTTTACTTTTCTTTAAAAGATAGAGCTCTTACTTGGTATCAATCTCTTCCTCCAGGAAAAATCAGCACATGGGAGGAGATGACTACGGAATTCTTGACCAAATTCTTTCCCCCCTCAAAGACCGCTGAAATGAGAGGGAAGATCAATGCTTTCATTATGAAGGACAAGGAGAGCTTGTCCAAGTCATGAGAGAGGTTCAAGGACATTCTTTTGGATTGCCCACATCATGGGATTCCAAAGATAGAGTTATTGGAGATATACTTCAAGGGAGTGGACGGAAGCACCCAGTTCAACCTCCAACTACTCTCCGCCGGTACCTTTATGGACATGGCGATTGACGAAGCCTGGGACTTCATCGAGAAGCAAGCTTTCCATATGGAGAAGTACACCCATCAAGGAGCTGAAGGTGTTGTTAAAAGAGTTAACTTCCAAGAAACTCAGCCTAACAACAATCAACTCACGTCTTTGAAGAACGACGTGAAGCAATTGAAGGAACTCTTGGTTGCTCAAACCAAGAAGGAAGAGCAAGGACAAAGGAACAACAACAATGGATACCGTAACAACAACAACGGTTCCCGGAACAACAACTACAACAACAACAATAGAGGATCCAATAGCAACAATTTGAGGGCGAACAACCAAAATTCTGGTAACAATCACTCTAACTCCAATTCTAACGATTCCTCTAATCCTTTCCTCTCTTCCCCTTCTTCTTCTTCTACTCCATTAAAGAGCCAGGGGCAAGGATCAAGTTTGTCCCAGCCAGAAAAGAAAGACGCAGTGCTAGAGGCTATCTTGATCAAGCTTAGTGCTATGGAGACTTCTATGACTTCATTTTCGAAGGCCCAAAAGGGCTTTGAACAACAACTTGCAAGTAGGGCGAATGAAGCGCCAAGAGATCTAGGGAAGCTTCCAGTAAGGACGGAGAGCAACCCTAAAGGCCAAATCATGGCCATAACTACGAGGAGTGTACTGAAAACTGCAGATCTAGTGCCTCGGTCAGTGCCAGTACCGACAAAGACCACCTCGGTCCAGGTGCAGTCGAAGAACACTTCGGCCGAGATGCCAACCGAGGTGGCGCCACAAAAAGCGGGGGGGG
>BSUD01000003.1:8248974-8288947 GCA_033239045.1 Fagopyrum esculentum
GGGGGGGGGGGGGGGAACTGAAGTTTATGTTCCACCTCCTGCATACAAACCACCACTTCCATTCCCCCAGTCAAGGGCCAGAGCACATCTAGACAAGCACTTTGGTAAGTTTCTTGACTTGATGAATAAACTGCACATTAACATTCCTTTCCTTGATGCTATTCTAGGAATGTCCACCTATGGGAAGTTCTTGAAGGAGATCCTGTCAAGGAAAAGGAAACCGGAAGACTTTGGTGAAGTAAGGATGACATCTAAATCCTCGGAGCTTATTCAAATTATGAAGGAGAAGATGCCACCTAAATTGAGAGATCATGGCTCATTTTGCATTCCCATCCAAGTTGGGGATGTCACTTGTGAAGCCCTTTGTGATCTAGGAGCCAGCGTGAGCATCATTCCGCTGGAGCTATGTGTGAAGATCGGACTTGGAGAGCCCAAGCCGGTTAAGATTCGATTATACATGGCGGATCGCTCCATCACCCATCCCGTGGGAATTTTGGAAGACGTTCCGGTCAAGTTAGGTAACTTCTATTTGCCAATAGACTTTGTTGTACTTGACATTCCCGCAGATTATCCTGTTCCTATTATTCTCGGGAGGCCATTTCTAGCAACTTCGGGTTGCAATGTGGATTGCAAGAACGCCAAGTTGAAATTCAACATTGGTGGCGATGCGGTGGAGTTCGCATTACTTGCAGCCATGAAGGGAGAGCAGCTGAGCGATGATATCTTCAACATCTATGATGAAGAAGAATCAAGGGAATTGGTGAGCTCTATCCTTATTAACGATCCACTTGAACGAGTTATTAGTTTCAGTTTAATGGAGGAAGGTATAGATGCTTCTTGTGATGCAGATATACGGAGCTTGAAAGCATTGGAAGAAGATCCAGGAGCTAAAACTGAGAAGCTAATCTAGGGGACGGAGATCTCCAGTTTCGGTTCCAGTTGCAGTACCTCGACCGAGGCACTTTCTAGACTGAGCGAGGCGACTGAAGAACATCTCGGTCAACGCCCCTACGCCTTGACTGAGGTCGATGGCGATATGAAGTCAACTGAGACTACGGAGAATAACAAACTTCTTACTCCCTTCTCTGACATTCATCCTCAGTTGGTGGAACATTCTATCCACCAACTTTCTAATAATAAAGGACCTTGGTATGCTGATATTGTGAATTATCTTGTTTGCCAGGAAATACCGCCCGGATTGACGTACTCTCAAAAGAAAAGATTCTTCAAGGAAGTACGCCATTACTACTGGGATGAGCCGCTGCTATTCAAGCGCGGACCGGATGGGATGCTTCGGAGATGCATTCCGGAAGATGAAGTTAATAGCGTCATACAGGATTGTCATTCACTTCCTTGTGGAGGACATGCTAGCACCGATAAAACATGCGCTAAGGTATTACGTTCCGGTTTCTTTTGGCCTACATTATTTAAGGATGTGCAATCGTTTGTTGTCTCTTGTGATGCATGCCAAAGAACAGGATATTTATCAAGGAGGAACGAAATGCCACTTAATAACATTCAAGAGGTAGAAATCTTTGATGTATGGGGGATAGACTTCATGGGATCTTTCCCATCCTCCGGAGGAAACCTCTATATTCTTCTTGCAGTCGATTACGTCTCTAGATGGGTTGAAACCATCGCCTCTCCCACTAATGACGCCAAGGTGGTTGTGAAGTTCTTAAACAGAACTTTCTTTCCACGTTTTGGAAATCCACGCATCATCATCAGCGACGGAGGAACGCATTTCATCAACTGGAAGTTCAAGACACTTCTATCGAAGTATGGGGTAACCCACAAGGTATCAACCCCTTATCACCCTCAAACTAGTGGACAGGTCGAAATCTCAAATAGAGAAATCAAAGCAATTTTGGAGAAGACCGTTTCTAGGACGAGGAAGGATTGGTCCATGAAATTGGACGACGCTCTTTGGGCCTACAGGACCGCATTTAAGACTCCCATAGGTACCACCCCTTATAATTTGGTATATGGGAAGTCTTGCCATTTGCCCGTTGAGTTAGAACACAAGGCATATTGGGCGATCAAATGGTTGAACTTCGACATTAAGGAAGCCGGCGAGAAGCGGCTATTGGATATCAACGAGCTGGAGGAGCTGCGTTTGAACGCTTATGAGAATGCCAAAATCTATAAGGAAAGGACGAAGAAATGGCATGACAAGCGTATCATCCCAAAGGAGCTTAACGAAGGAGACTTAGTTCTACTCTTTAACTCCCGCCTCCGCCTCTTTCCAGGAAAGTTAAAATCTAGATGGACCGGACCTTATGTTGTGAAACATGTTTTTCCTCATGGTGCAGTTGAGATATGGGGTGAAACAAGCGGAAGCTTCAAGGTCAATGGTCATAGACTCAAGAAATACAAACCGGAAACTCCGGTTGAGGAGGTTGCACCAATATACCTCGTTTGAGACACATTATGGTCCAGCTAGCGACCTTAAACCAAGCTCTTCTTGGGAGGCAACCCAAGGTATTGCTTTCTTTTTCCTTTTCCTAGTCTAGTTTAGATAGTTTTGCCTTTTCATTGCTTTGTTTTGTTTTTGGCGTTCTAGACAGAAAACAGGTGACATCTAAGGAAGGAGTACAAACCAGGAGCATAACTGGAAGGACAGAAGTTCAAGAATTTGAGAAGACGAAGTTTGACTGAGGCACATCTCGGTTGCTGTCAGAGCACCTCGATCGAGATGATTCTTGAGCAACCGAGGCGACTAGGGTTTCTGAAGAACCACCTCGGTCCGTACCACCTCGGTCCAGTCGAGACCACCTCGACCGAGGTGACAGCAGTTCCAGAAAGGGTATAAAAGGGGGATTAATTTTCTCTCTCTTCTATTTTACCCTCCCTCGACCGCGGCGCTCCCTTTCGCCTCGCCCTTCGATTCTTGCTCGTTTTCGAAGATTTTCGCTTCCAAACTGCAATTAAAGCGTAGAGGATCCCAGTGCAATGCCGATCTGCGAAGAAATTGAACCGAAATGGCTGAACAAGGTAAAAAGAGTACAAAACCCTAACCTCGCTGTTTTTGCTTCGATTTGGGCTTAGATTGCCCCGCATTTGCTGAGAAATAAATTAAGTACCCCATAGGAACCAGTTGTATTGATTTTGGTGGAAAAGAACTGGATTTCTGAGAGATTAGATCGCACAGTTTTTCGCCTCGGTCTAGACGTGCAGTGCCTCGGCCAAGGTGTTCTTCAGTTTGTCAGACCGACCGAGGTGACCTGACAGAAAGAGATTTGAAAATGAGTTCTGACCGACGTCTTGCCATTAGGGATAGATGCTCCCCTTCCCCTTCTTCCTCTTCTTCCCGACCTTATCGACCGGTGATCCACGAGCGACACCGGGTCGATTAAGACCGTATAGCAGCCCATCCAGTGATAGCACCTCGCTTCCTGGATGTGTCAGCCTTTGACTGTCTCCATGTGGACGGAGACCTTAGACGGATGATATCGACGGTAGGGCTGGATCAGTTTACTGAGATCCGCGCACCTGCCTATCTGGAGCCCACCTTAGAGTTTATTAGCTCCTTTACCTACTTCCCCACAGAGCGTTCTGTGAAGTACCGGTTGATGAACCGGAACTTCTTAGTGCCACTAGAGTATTGGAGAGACATTTTCGGTTTCCCAGCCCCGACCGCTGTTGACTTCTCTTCCCGGACTGTAGCTAGGGAGTTTTGGGGGCAGATTGCTCACGTGGTTGAGCACGCAGACAAGTGGCACCCTGGAGACTCCAGGGAGAAGGTTATTTTTCACCTAGCTTTTAGGTTAGCCCACCGCATCTTTAGTTAGACACTTCTGCCGCGTACTGAGACGCCCTAGAAGGTCCGACAAGGGGAGCTTTTTAGCCTATACTGCATGGTGACTGGAGGGATCCCCGACTTTGGCTTGATGCTGGCAGATGATCTGCACATGATCAAGGCCAAGGCAAAGGGGGACATCTGCTGCGGAGGACTTGTGACCCACATCGCCAGCTACCAGGACATGGACCTCAGCGCTTGCACTATGGTGGCGGCTGCCAAGCCGCTAGGGCTGTAGGAGATGATCACTCGGCGGATTCTGGTTCCCCGAGGACTGACTACACCATACGTGGCTATGCCATGGGAGCTGACTGCACCGCAGGGGATCACGTGGTCAGCCCAGTTTACAGTTTATGACCCTTATTACTGGCAGACCGCTTGGGCCCCACTGATGGAGGATTATCGAGAGGCAGCAGCTGCACCAGCTGAGGAGGAGGAGTTAGATGAGGAGGAGACTATTGATGACAAGGATGATGGAGTTCCGATGGATACAGGGATGGATACTGCCGGGACGAGTGCGCTAGTTATTGATCTTGATGATGATGATATTGAGCCTGCACCAGCTGCATCACCATTGAGACCTGCTAGGCGTAGGGCACGCCGACACAAAGACTCAGAGGCTCACCGTCGGATCGATGATCTGACGGATCAGATGATCGACTCTTATGCTGCCCTTACTGTGGACATGCATGAGAGATTTGCTGCCCAGCACCGACAGATTGACAGCTGGACTCATCAGATGCTAGAGGGACAGCTCTGTCAGTGCAGGATGATGGAGATCTAGTTTTAACAGGCTATGGGTTATCCATTTGACCCATCCCAGTATCCATATGTGCCACCACCACCACCACCACCACCACCGGATCAGGATTATTGAGAGCTGCAGGATTTTCTTTCTTATTTTTATGCAGTTCAGCTTTATGTCCGGTGAGTACTTTATTCCCTTAGACTTATTTTGACCCACTAGGACGGTGTGTCCCAAGTATGGGGTGTTTATTGATGTATTATTTGACACTTATGATGTATGACTCTACTTGATCGGATATTTATTTATATTTATGCTTCAGTTTGCTTCTGTGTGTTTATATGAGACTGCTTGCATACATACAAGTTACTTGATTGAGAAAAACGTCGAAACTGAAAAAAAACTGGTTTTAAAAAAAAATTTTGACCTCGACCGGGGCAGTTCTGGGCGAACGAGGTGTTTCACCTCGGTTGACCTAAGAACACCTCGACCGAGGTGGGTTAACTGATAGTTTTCGAAACGATTTTTGTGCTTCTTATCTGGATATGATCTCAGTGAAGATCTTGCTTACTGACTGGTTTTGAAATCTTTATATGCTTGAAAGGTTTTATAATATGTTTAAGTTGCTAAATGCTTTGTTTGAAATTATTGGCATGTTTAATACTTTGTTTTTATCCAAATTATGTTGAATTTAAAGGTTGACACCGCAAGATAAGTTCTTTCACTTTCTTCCTGGAAAGACCAAGGCAATTCATTCTTCTCTCTTCTTCTTCTTGATCATGCTTAGCCCCTCATATACATTTTGCCTCCCTTTACCTATCCGGGAATTTGGAAGCAAGCGAAGTGGTGAAAGCAAGTGAAGTTAAAGTTGAGAAGTTTGTTGGAAGTGAAAGTATTAGAAAGTAATAATAGGTTTGGGGAAGTCAATCATGATGATGAGTAACTTGGCACCATTCACATAGCCGGGTGTTTGTGTCTTGCCAAAGTCGGATTGAGCGATATTCCTAACGGGTCATGGTATGTGCATAAAGAGTTTGATGCATCTCAAGAAATTGATGATTGCTGATTTCCTAGGCTTCGGTTATTGTGCACCTCTGTCCATGCATCCCAAAAAGTAAAGTAAAAAGAAAAAATGTGAAATAAGCAAAGCTTATTGGTGGAAGATGTTGCAAGTCAAAGTGAAAGTGAAGTATATCCTTTTCCCGGATTCTAGCACCACATTACCTTACATACATCCCTACCCTACACGTTTCTTGACCTTTTTTTTGGGAAGCCCTTGAGACCTCGAGCTTGTTGATTGACTTAGTGGTTTAAACTTGATTATGCATGATTAATTTTGATAATTATGACTTATTACACATTCTATGATTTTATGCAAAGATGAACAACTTTCTTATATTTATAAAATGTTTTTATCATATTTTGATTTTAAATTCCATGAAGTATTCTCTTAGAGTGATCTATGATTGTTGCACACCATAAAAATGTTTTGAAAAACTTTTCATTGATTTTCTCGACTTATAATCCATTCTATCTTACCTTTTATATGCGGGACTTGCTTGGGGACAAGCAAGAGCTAAGTATGGGGTATTTTGATAGCATGAATTATAGTCTATATTTTGGGGTTTGTTTGGACGTTTTATCTTCAATAAACTGCATATTTGTATGTATAAAATGTGATTATACTACCATTTCATCTACCTTTGCGGGAATCGAGGTCTACACCTAGTTTTGTTGTAATCATAGGTAAAATGGCACGTTTTGCATCAAAAAGGAGCAAAAGGAGCTATGGAGTCATTGGAGCTACATTCAGGAACATAAGAAAACATCCAAGAAGCATAGCCATGAATTAAAGATTCACTTTGGACCACATTTGAGAGATTTCACATTCAGTTGTGATTCACCTCGGTTGACTATAGAGTCACCTCGACCGAGGTGATTCAGAGAAGTCGACTCGACCGAGGCGAACACATGGGACGCGGCGAGAATATTTTATTCTTGACTGAGATCTTTTATCTTTGGAAAGAGATCTTATATTTTTGGGCTTGGCTCCTAGAAGAAGAAGATATGATAGATCATATATTTTACCTATTTTTATGGGGAGAGATCTTTCTAAGATATTTTATCTTTGGAGAGTAATTTTCCTATAAAAAGGGTCGGATTTCCCACAAATCCGACATCCGCTTACCCCACATAGCACGCAGTAGACATCTGCTTACCCCGCATAGCACGCAGCAGACATCCGCTTACCCCGCATAGCACACAACATACATCTGCATACAGTTGGAAATCACGCTATACACCGCTGCAGCCATACTCTAGTTGGGAGATTTGAAGAACCTTTTTGAAGGTTGAAGAAGGAAGATTGTACCTTTTATAGCTTTTGAAGGGTTTTTGTAAGATTATCTTAGATTCCCTTCCTTGTTGTCTTGCCTTGTTGGATTTCTAACCAAGGAACGCTTTGTTGTGATATTTGATTCAGTTATTGAAGTCTTTTCCTTAAATTCTTCTTGTTCAAATATTCACTTTCTTCCCATATATTTGATTAATACTTTTATGATGATAAGTGGCTAATCTCTTTGTGTGATTCTAGGGTGATTGGCTGAAGGTTGTGGGAAAAACAATGATAGAATGATCTTAATCACAGTAGGACCCTCAAAGTTTGAGTCTTTACCTTAACCCTAAGCATCTCGCTCAGTCGATGAACATCTCGGCTGGGGTGGAATTCTTCTGACCGAGGTGACTTTCCTAATCCGAAACTAAGATTTAAGTGTTAGAGTTTGCCAAATCCTATCCTTATTACACCTTTCCTTGTTCAATGCAAGCCTAGGATGAGACTTACCCGGTAATTCCTTAGTTTGTTTACCTAAGATCATAAGTATAGGTCATAAAGGTTTATCCTTTATTAGGGTTTGAGTGTGCTTTGTGGTTAGTGATTGCTAAAGCTTACCGTAATTGGACATTGTTTCACTAAGTCCCTGTGATCGACCCCTGGAATTCCTTGCTTTTTACTACGATTGACCCGTACACTGCGGGTTCGCATCCTTGTTTTAAGCTTACATGTAGGGTTATAAATTTAAAGCTTGCACACACCATTTGGAGCGAACATGCACCGGAAAGTTGGAGGTCTCTTCCAAAAGAACCTCCTAAGGTGAAGATGAAACCTCCCTTAAAGCTGCTGGAAGTAGATGCTCCTTGGACTACAAGGAGTGAATTTGGCAAGCGCTTCAACGCCAATGCCAATAAGTGTTTTTTGTTCAACTATGGGGTCATTCACATGACGAAGACCATACATCATCCCCAAGCTGGAGATGGGGAAGCTAAGAGGATTCTCGAGAAACTGATTTCTCGATTTAGGAAAGGATGGGACGCAAGGATGAATTATGTCCCATTAAAGCATAGGAAAGCTAGGAGGATTCCGGTGAGAATCAAACCATACAAGCTTGTACGTGGGATATCTTACCACTTGCCGGTGAAATTAGGAACCGGAGATTTTTTGGAAGAGTTTAATGATGGATTTGAAGAGCAATCCAAGATTTTCAAGGTGCATTGAGTCATCTATGGACATAGGTCCAGCTAGCGACGTTAAACCAAGCGTTTCTTGGAAGGCAACCCAAGGTAATGCATTCTTGCTTTTTGTTTTTCTTTTTCTTAGATTAGAGTAGATGTTTTTCTTCGATACCTTCCGGTATGTTTGTGTTTTTGGATGCCAGGAAAAAGGAATGAGCAAATTAGGGAGGAAAAGCCGAAAGATTGACAAAACTTGGATTTTTGGCGAGCATTAGAGGATTCCACGGCCAAAGAGGCAAAACCACGGCCGTGGTTTGCTAAATTGGACCGTGGAATGTTTTGTCGAGAGCAACAGAAAGTTCCACGGCCAAAACCACGGCCGTGGAAAATCCCGACCCGGAAAATTTTTTTTTTTTTTTTTTCGGAAAAATTTTCGGCGGAAAGACGTTCCCCTTCTTCATTCTTTGACGTCGATTAGGGTATTCGGAATTCCCTATTGAGCTTCTATAGATTCTCATCACCACTGCCAGATTGATGATTCGCCTTGCCTAATTCGCCATCTTACATTGTGAGTATCCTTTTCCATCTTTTCTTTTCTTCACATTGGGGACAATGTGAGTTTTAAGTATGGGGTGGAGGTATTTGCATTATCATTTGCATGTTTTATGTCTTGCATCATATGATTTTGAAAATTTTGAATGGGATTTTAAAATTTTTGTGCTTCTAGAATGGATATGATCTCTATAATGAACATTGTTTTGTGAAATAGCTATGATGATTTTGATATGCTTGAATTGATTTA
This sequence comes from Fagopyrum esculentum, assembly GCA_033239045.1. Classification (NCBI taxonomy): domain Eukaryota; kingdom Viridiplantae; phylum Streptophyta; class Magnoliopsida; order Caryophyllales; family Polygonaceae; genus Fagopyrum; species Fagopyrum esculentum. The sequence goes on from BSUD01000003.1 coordinate 8,257,831, forward strand.
TGACATATGTGGGATTTGAATACTTTGATAGAATGTCATGCATGTTTGATAATTTGCTTTCATTCTAAATCACGTTGAGTGTTGAAGGTTGAAACCGCATATAAGTTCTTACACTTCTTATTGAAATGATTAAGGCACCTCGATTTTTTTGCTTCTTCTTTATTCATCTAGCCCCTCAATAAAAATGTTTGCCTCCCTTAACTATCCGGGAACTAGGAAGAGTTGAATTTTGGCATGTTTGATGTGGGAGGGCCATGAAAGAAAAATTGAAATTCAAAGTTAGAAATAATAGGTTTGGGGAAGTCAATCATGACGATGAGTAACTCGGCACCATTCACATAGCCGGGTGTTTGTGTCTTGCCAAAGTCGGATTGAACGATATTCCTAACGGATTATAGGTATGTGCATCAAGGGTTTGAGGCATCTCGAAATTGAGAAACGCCAATCTCCTAGGCTTCAGTTTTTGTGTACCGCTGTCCATAACTTCCAAAAGTAAAGTCGGAAAATAAAGAAAAGAGCAAAGCTCTAAGTTGATGTTGTTGCAAAATCAAAAGAAAAAGTAAAAGAGTTGGATTATTCCTTTTCCCTGATTCATGCACCACATCCCTTATAAGTTTCCCTCCTTTCCGCATTCTTGACCTTACTTGAAAGTCCTTAAGATCATTGGAATGTGTTTGGCTTTGTGGTCTAAATTGGATTCCTCATGATTGATTTTAGTATATTGCAAGTTATGACGCATGTTATGATTTTTCTTACAAAGTATGATTATCTTTTTCATGCTATATTTCCTTTTGACCATAAGATGATTTTCATTAGCTATGAAGCAATTCATTGAGGGTGATCTATGAATAGAAGCACAACTAAAATATTGTGGTTTTTCTTTATTTTTGCATATTCATAATCCATATCATCTTGTATTTTAAATTTTAACCTTGCTTAGGGACAAGCAAGAGGCAAGTATGAGGTATTTTGATGACATGAATTATGACCTCTTTTTAGGCATGTAATTATATAGATTTTCCTTTTATTTTGCATGCATAGATATACATTCATGGCATTTATGGTTATATTTACCTACTTTGCAAGAATAGAGGTCTACACGGAGTTTTATTGCATTTGTAGTTAATTTGGCAAATTATGGAGCAAAAATGGCACATTTAAAGATTAAGCCTTGAAGCGGGACAAAAAGGAGCATAAAAGGAAGTTAGGACACGCCAAAGTATTTTATGATACCTTCGGACGCGGCCCAAAGTATCTTCTGATACCGTCAGACGCGCCAAAGTATCTTTTGATACCGCCTAACGCGTCAAAGTATTCTCTGATAGCTACTGACGGGCCAAAGTATTTTCTGATACCTTCTGACGCAGCCCAGAGTATCTTCTGATACCAGCGGATTCGACTTCTTTTTAGCCAAATATTTAGGGTTTTATCTTTAAACCCTAGATTGATCCCTACATATATTCGATAGCCTTCAACATTGAAAGGAGGACGGTGACAGCCCCAAGATTTGGATCCCCAAAGAGAGGGAGGCTTGAAGATTTTATTGCGTACAAGGAAGATTTGGGAAGGACGCACTTTCCTATTTTTGGAGTTGGAAGATCTTAGGGTTTACATTTGAAGGCGGATTGACATCCCGTTCTTCATTGTCCCTAGAAATTTTGTGAGGTTTTTCTGTTCCTTTGATTCTAAATCCATTGAACGCGGTTTGCGATTATTGTGTTTGATTGACATTTTTTTTGAGTTTATTATTGAGATTTCAAGGTTCTACCTTTTCTCCCTTACATATTTGATTATTGATATCATAATGATGATTATTTGCTAAAACCCTTTAGCAATTCTAAGGTGAAGGGTTGATAGTTGTGGCTTTGATAATGATAGATGTTACGCTAGGATTAGTAGCATAAAAAGGTTTAAATTTATAACTCGAACTAAATCCTAAACTACCTAGTGAAACCCGCATTGTACGGGTCGTTTGTAGAAAGGAAAGTATTCCGAGGTCGAACTCAAGGACTGAGGTGAAAATAAGTCATTCAATGATCAAAGATAGTGTGAATCTAGACTAAGATAAGATGAGGAATAAAGAAAATGGAAAACACAATGTTTTTGGTTGGTTTTTAGGTGATCAATCAAGGATCACAAGTATGTGAACAAAATCAAGCAACAAAAACACAAAAGATAGTAGAGTGGAAGTAACAAGCGGATTCTAGAGATTGGAAGTCCGGTTATGGCATAGACTCAAGCTATCTATTCATTCCTCGGGTTAACTATGATATGTTGGGATTAAGCGTTTCTAGATTGGGATCAATTACCGGGTAGGTCTCATGGTCCACTAGTCCATTCCTAAGGTCTCATCACCGGGTAAGTCTCTAAGAACCTAAGGATAGGAATTCTACACAAACCGGATTGTTACCTAGGGGTCTAACCTATCCTTACCGGGTAAGTCTCGGAAAGGGAAGTCCTAAACAACTATCCTAGCACACTTAGTCCAATGGCGGCTTGTGAGGCTCACCACTACCTAGGGTTTGTCATCTTTTGAATCTAAGAGTAAGAATCACCGGGTAAGTCTCTTCTAAACACTTAGTTGCTAACACTAGGTCACCCTAGGATAGAATTAGCTTAACAAACACTAGGATTTCAACATTATAACAATCTAGAACTTAGATCCATTGAACCATGTAAACCACGGGCTGTTCTACCACTTCCACGGCCATGGAATGGCAAGAACAAGCCGTGGACTTCAACAGAGGCCTCGTTCAAGAACACAAGTCATCCAAGGGTAAAAATCTAAGTTCATCCTATCATAGTCCTAGCCATAACCCTTCTTTCCTTACCCTAGAATCGCATCTATCTAGCCAACAACATACATTTCAATATCAAACTTCACAAATAAGGCATGCTTGCAAGTCATGGTTAATTGATGAAGACAAATCCAAAGAAAAGACATTAAAAGCATAGAATAGAGGTTACCAAATCTTACAAGGTTCCAAGAGCTAATCCAACTTGACAACAATGGAAGCTTCACTCAAATCCATTCTAATCTCACTCTAAAACGAAAATCTACACTAATCTCTTCTAAGAACACCCACAATGGGTGCTTGGAAGAGAGGCAACAATGGAGAAGTGTTTTGGGGAAGAAGATAAGTCAAAAGAGAGGAGAAGGATCCCCAATTACAGCTTGCAAAATCCTTTAAATACCCACTAAGATGCAAGAGCAATGGAAGAGATCGTGGCCAGCTGTCAACGTGGTCCTGGCAGGAACCACGGGCATAGTCCACGGCCGTGGAAAGGGTCCTGACCGTGGTTTGTTCCAGAGGCTTCTCCTAGGCTCGTTAAGCCATGATTTGGTGCATGGCTTGTGTTGGCAAGGTTGCATGAGTCCTCCTTAGCCCTTAGCTTGCATTCCAATGAGTCCGGAAGTGTGTCATCTCGAGGAATGATCCTCGGATGTATCGATTAGGCTCTTAGATCTCCCAAAATACCTACAAAGCAAGAAAAAGTCCGAGTAGACGTCTATCTCGACAAAATACGTGATTTGAGTGCAAACGCCGTGAACTAATGCTAAACCATGCATGAATGAGCGGAAAATCTATCTAAATGAGTGTCTAAATCTAAGTCATAAATCGTGTTATCAATATACCCCATACTGAAGGTTTGCTCGTCCCCGAGCAAATTCCCAACTATAGACTAAGAGATGACATGATTTATGTATGCAAAAAAATGGCAAAATCTTTTTGGAGTTGTGCTTCTAATATTGGATCACCTTCATAGTCATGTTTCATGGCAATGGACAAGCAATTATGTATCAAATAAATGAAAGCATGGAAAGACAATTACACTTAACTTGATAGCATGCAATGAAATGTAAAGATGAAGAAGTCAAGATGATCATGAGTATATCCAATCTAAATCACTTAGTTTACACACATGCAAGTAGGTCAAAAGGACTTGTAAAATAGAAGGCCAAGAAACGTTGTGATTAGGTGGGAATTTTCTAGGCTATGTGATGCTAATCCGGGAAAGGAACTAAACAACCACAACTTAACATTTCTTATCAACTTCCCTCAAGTGTGTATTTTTCTTTATTTTCTTTTCTTTCTTTTCTTTTATTTTTGAGACAATGGCATTGGTGTACAAAAGCCGAAACCTTGGTGATTAGCCATCCTCGGGCTTTTTCTATTTTTCGAGGGGCATCCACACCGGGCACACATACCAAAGCTTGTTAGGACTATCGGTTTATTTGACTTTGGCAAGGCACCAACACCCGATCATGTGAAGTGTACCGAGTTACTTGTCATTTAAACCGATGTCCCCAAACCTATATTTTTGGCTACACTTTCACAACAATTTCAGCACTTCATTCATGACATTCCTTTCATCAACAACTTCACCCCGCACTTGTTTTTCACACACATCAACACACTAACATGCTCCTATTTCCGGACGGGTCAAAAGAGGTCAGATTTATCTCAATTGAGGTGCTCAAGCAACATGATCAAGATGAGAAGTAGAGGAAGATGAATTGCCTTAATCACTCCTAATTGATGTGCAAGAACTAGCATGCAATTTCGACTTTCAATCCTCAATTAAATCAAGGCAAGCATCATAATCACAAGTCATTCATGGAATTCAAGATAAGTATTTCAAGTCCACATATGCATCATCAATTAAACACACAAGGCCATCCATAGCTAATCCACAAGACAAGGTTCATCATTAGGGTCATATCCAAGCCTAGAAAGCACAAAATTTTTTAAATTTTCTAATTTTTTGGAATTTTCGAAATATGTATGTACAATGCAAGATATAATAAAACATGTGACTAAAAAGAAACTACTCTAGATGCTAGTCATGCAAAAGATCAAGCAAACCCCACCCCATACTTAGAAACACATTGTCCCCAATGTGGTATTCAAGTAAAGAGAGTGAAAGAAGGTTCTCACAATGTAAAATGGTTTGCTTCGGTATTTGGGATGAACTCGTGTAGTGGTGGTGATGGATGATCGATCAAGAATGATAGAGAGCTCTTCATAATCATTCCGGCGTCGAGACCCGCGCCAAGGTATATGTGAGATGGGAGCTCTTCCATCTAACAAGACACCTCAAGCCGTCCAAGCCTCACGTCCGCTCCACCCATGTTTGAAAACGGAATCATCGTCATCAACTCGCCTTGCAAGGTTTCCTCATTACCTAAAATCTACCACAAACACAAAACACAAAACACACAAAAGCAAAAACAAAGGCAAAAGAGAAAAGGGAAAGAGTTGTACCAATGGGTTGCCTCCCATTAAGCGCTTCTTTTAGGTCATTAGCTTGACCAAACTCCGTGGATATGTCAATCCACCTCGAATACCATGGTTTGCTTGAGGAGTCCAAGCAACCATCTCTTTCCGGAATCCATGATGACAAGCAAGGGCCACTTGATGCCCAAATAAGCTTTAAGTTCTCTCTTCACCGGTGAGTAGTAGACTCCTTCATCACCGCTTCCTTGATGATAGTATAGAGTTGCAACCATAGGTGTCACCCCATACTTAGGCAATTTGTACTCCGCGGTCACACCGGTGAAGCGCTTGTCATCCTCATCCTCTATGATCCGAGGAAAGCCGATTCTTGGAAAGAATCCTTCATTGAAATACATCATAACCATCATGGATCCATCATGCTTGCCTCCATCATTCAATAATGGAGAATCCTTAGGAAAGGGGCTCCAATCTTCGTGTGTTCTCCGAGCAAGCAAGAAAGGGTCAGAGGGAGCTGAAATTAGCTTCGGATCATCTAGGACAGAAGCTTCCACGGGCGTGATTTGTCCTCTACGGCCGTGGTTCTCTTTGTTGTATTGGTTCCAAGCGAGCTCTTCAAGTATGATTCCAGGGTTGATGGCAAGGATGTCCGGGGATAAGAATACTTCATTGCACTCCTCTAAAGGTGAAGGAGATGGAGGTGAACCTTGAAGAATGGTAGGATCTCCTAGCATAAGAGCATTCCTAATCTCCTCAATCTCCCTCCTCATTTGTTCTTCTCTCTCGGTATTCAATCTCCTTTCTTCCTTCAGGGCCAAATCCCTTAGCCACAATTGCTCCCGAGCTTCATTCAACTCTTCATCAGGGCTTCTATTGGTTATGGTTGAATCGGGCAATCCTTGGATCTCCTCATAGTGAACCTCCTCTTGATGACATACTTCCGCTTCAAGCTCCATGTGGGAACTAGAAATGGAAGCAAGGTTGCTTTCTAGATCATCCATCTTCCTCAACATTTCCTCTAGCATTGATTCCAATCGATTTTCATGAAGTTGATGGTGAGGTTCCTCATGAGGTAATGTAGTCATGTGAGCTTGATCATGGGACTCATGATATGCATTAAACTCCTCCCAATACTCAAATTCATCATGGAGTGGTCCTAGATCTTGGCCTTCCATCCACTCCTCATACTCCATGTTGTCAAGGTCGTCTTGGAGGTACAATCCGTCCATGGCAAACATGAAAAGGCAAAGACAAAAACACACAAGATCAAAAGTAACAAGAAAGATAAACACTAAAAGCAATCAAAATCAAATGACTTAATCTAGACCTAGTCCCCGGCAACGGCACCAATAACTTGTCACGCTAGGATTAGTAGCACAAAAAGCTTTAAATTTATAACTCGAACTAAATCCTAAACTACCTAGCGAAATCCGCAGTGTACGGGTCGTTTTGTAGAAAGAAAAGTATTCCGAGGTCGAATTCAAGGACTGAGGTGAAACTAAGTCATTCAATGATCAAAGATAGTGTGAATCTAGACTAAGATAAGATGAGGAATAAAGAAAATGGAAAACACAATGTTTTTGGTTAGTATTTAGGTGATCAATCAAGGATCACAAGTATGTGAACAAAATCAAGCAACAAAAACACAAAAGATAGTAGAGTGGAAGTAACAAGCGGATTCTAGAGATTGGAAGTCCGGTTATGGCATAGACTCAAGCTATCTATTCATTCCTCGGGTTAACTATGATATGTTGGGATTAAGCGTTTCTAGATTGGGATCAATTACCGGGTAGGTCTCATGGTCCACTAGTCCATTCCTAAGGTCTCATCACTGGGTAAGTCTCTAAGAACCTAAGGATAGGAATTCTACACAAACCGGATTGTTACCTAGGGGTCTAACCTATCCTTACCGGGTAAGTCTCGAAAAGGGAAGTCCTAAACAACTATCCTAGCACACTTAGTCCAATGGCGGCTTGTGAGGCTCACCGCTACCTAGGGTTTGTCATCTTTTGAATCTAAGAGTAAGAATCACCGGGTAAGTCTCTTCTAAACACTTAGTTGCTAACACTAGGTCACCCTAGGATAGAATTAGCTTAACAAACACTAGGATTTCAACATTATAACAATCTAGAAATTAGATCCATTGAACCATGTAAACCACGGGCTGTTCTACCACTTCCACGGTAGTGGAATGGCAAGAACAAGCCGTAGACTTCAACAGAGGCCTCGTTCAAGAACACAAGTCATCCAAGGGTAAAAATCTAAGTTCATCCTATCATAGTCCTAGCCATAACCCTTCTTTCCTTACCCTAGAATCGCATCTATCTAGCCAACAACATACATTTGAAGATCAAACTTCACAAATAAGGCATGCTTGCAAGTCATGGTTAATTGATGAAGACAAATCCAAAGAAAAGACATTAAAAGCATAGAATAGAGGTTACCAAATCTTACAAGGTTCCAAGAGCTAATCCAACTTGACAACAATGGAAGCTTCACTCAAATCCATTCTAATCTCACTCTAAAACGAAAATCTACACTAATCTCTTCCAAGAACACCCACAATGGGTGCTTGGAAGAGAGGCAACAATGGAGAAGTGTTTTGGGGAAGAAGATAGGTCAAAAGAGAGGAGAAGGATCCCCAATTACAGCCTGCAAATCCTTTAAATACCCACTAAGATGCAAGAGCAATGGAAGAGATCGTGGCCAGCTGTCAACGTGGTCCTGGCAGGAACCACGGGCATAGTCCACGGCCGTGGAAAGGGTCCTGACCGTGGTTTGTTCCAAAGGCTTCTCCTAGGCTCGTTAAGCCATGATTTGGTGCATGGCTTGTGTTGGCAAGGTTCCATGAGTCCTCCTTAGCCCTTAGCTTGCATTCCAATTAGTCCGGAAGTGTGTCATCTCGAGGAATGATCCTCGGATGTATCGATTAGGCTCTTAGATCTCCCAAAATACCTACAAAGCAAGAAAAGTCCGAGTAGACGTCTATCTCGACAAAATACGTGATTTGAGTGCAAACGCCGTGAACTAATGCTAAACCATGCATGAATGAGCGGAAAATCTATCTAAATGAGTGTCTAAATCTAAGTCATAAATCGTGTTATCAATAGACCGATCGCAATTTGATTGGACCCTGAGAGTTAGAGAAATATCGTCGACACCCTAAATCACGGCCTGTTCTTAGGTTTCCACGACCGTGATTCTCAAAAACTACCCGTGATTTACTTCATTTTACGAGCCTTGCTTTTACTTTAATCCAAAGTTAAAGATTTTCTTTAACTTAGTCTTGGCTTGCCTTTTCTAGGTAGTAGTGATGCCTCAACAACCTCTACTTCGATTTCGAGTGTCACTACCTTAATCGGTTTAGTTAGTTTTGATCCTTGGGTTACAAGTTTGGGTATTTGAGATTAATTCTTGTCTTTAGATCCTTTCTATACTGAAGCTTCAACAACCTTTATAGAGAGTATTTCTAGATAAGTCATATAAAGCCTTGGAACTTCACCGTACATTGCTTTACCGTAGCATACCTTTGCAACTCTTAACTCTGTCTTTAGTTCTTTAGTATATCTTGAATCGATTGCCACAATTAGATACCCGGATCTTTAGGGTTGCTTTTTTCCCAATATATTTGCAAAGCTTTACCCTTTTACTTGCTTGACAACTTTACAACTGAATTTGTTCCCCCCAAATCCCTGTGTTCGATACTCTGGAATACTTGTTAATCTACGCCGATCCGTACACTGCGGGTTCACTTGCTTTTATTCTAGTTTTATAAATTTAAAGCTTGATTGCACGCACGCTAAGTGTCGAACAAGCAACAGCTGAGTGATCCGGAAGTAGTGGTCAGCCGGGTCTCCGTACTCCGTAGAGTGGGGTTGGGTGTTACCTTGTGGTTTCTTTCTTCTTGATAAAGACAATTAGTCTTTTCCGTTGTTTAAGTACTATAGGCTGTTAGATGTTGTTGCATTCATCCCTTTAAAAATACTTTTTATGAATTTCGTTTTTTTTCTTATTTGTGTCTTGTTGCAAGATCCTAGTAATATTGTTGTCAAACTGAGGTCGGGACCCATTGTGAGGTCCTAACCAGTAATGTCCCGAGTTCTGAGAATTCGGGGTGTTACAACATGGTATCAGAGCTCTAGGTTGGCAACAATGACACTTGAAATCTTCTGAAAGACCGAATAAGTAATTAAACAAAACCCGAAAAGGGATCTTGAGTTTTAAAAAGGACTTTTTGTTTTCAAAATGCACGCATAGTCGGGTTGGGAACAGAAAGTACGGTTGACCACCACTACTACTGCGGATCTCAGTATGCTTAGTATGGACTTTAGGTTTTTACTCTCGTTGGACTTATTAGCCTGATTATAAAGATATGTGATATAGATAAGTATATGCCAAAGATTAATAGAAACTATAGTTATGTTATGTCCTTAACGGAGATAACATAATGAGTTTCTCACCCCTTGACACATCTAAGTAGATTTTGAAGGGTGTCAACGTGAGTATTAGTATGCACATCTTATGTGCATTAGGGTAGACGAACGGTGGACAACTCCTTCGAGCTTGTTGAGGAACGTCGAGACGGAAAAGTGAAGACTAAAAGACAACACCAACTACGATGACGAGAAGGGAACCCTGAGTCAACTCAATAGGACCAAATGAAGAAAATACACGAGAGTAGTTCCGGAAAAGTGTTGGATGATTGGCAAATATACAAATCAGAAGAGACATCCCATAGGCTCTTTCAAGTTTGATGTAAAACAACGTTACAAACAAAGCGGATACCTTCAGAAACACACATGGGCATGAAAATCAAGGTGAAATATAGTAGCGATCCAGACAAGAGACATTGAATATAAGCGTACTGACGGACCAGAAGGTGAAAGTTTGAGGCTAGAAGCAGGGCGGAATATGATCACTCTCGACCAGCTACTTGACACCACAATCAAGATGGTAAACCGAGCCAATCATAAGCGTAGGAGTCAAGATGAGATACATTGTCTATCCAAATACGAAGAATAAAAGAGGCGCAAAAAAAAAAGCTTACAGGTTGCTAGAAAGTGGAAGGAAGGTTTCACCAACATGGAAGTGGGGTGACATCCTAGAACACACAAGATAACTCGGGTAAAAAGATATATGGGGAAATATCTACAAGTTATCGTAGAAGAAATTACTAGTCCGTTGACGGAAGACGAAGATACAACTAGACTCGTAAGAGTATAGTGCTCTTATAGGAGTGTAATTTATAGAAGGAGATAAAGGAGTATAAATGGAACAGAACTATTTTCACCTGGTATATCAAACCTCAAAAGAGATAGAAGAAAAGTAAGTCTACGATCTTATAGTAGGTCAAGTACAGGCTAATTGGTAACAACGGAGAATTTGCACGTGTTGGATAACTAGTGATGGTTGGGTGACAGATAAGAAGAATAACCACAAGGTCATAAAGGAATTTTATCGACATCTAGTGAATTTCTTTCAGAGATCAACGACGGCAATGATGAAGTTAAATCAATACAAGTACTAGTAGCTTTGATGGTAACATTGAATGAGTCCAATACGACAACTCTAATAAAGAAATTAAAGAGAAGCTCTTGACGGTCGGTAATGACCATTGATGATAGTAATGGTGTAAAGAGAATTGTTGTGAGTAGTTTCTTACTACTGATTAAGGAAAGATACCTATCAAAGTTAGTAGGGATGGATCCTTGTAAGAGAACTAAAAGAGTAAGAAGAAACAGATGATTGTGAACATGTCTATGTCTTAGCATTTCACACAAGTAGGATTGATGGTGCTCCTCCGAGAAAAGGTGGGGTCAAACTGTCTAGATGGACAGGGGAAACCCTTGTGATTAAAGATGTGACATAGAATAATTGGAACTACAGAGGAGACACAAACATAGAGAGTATGATTTGAAGCCTTGGTGAAATGTGTGGTCGAGTTGTGAGGTGATTGTAGATGAAATCTACATGTTCGCTAGAACAGACATGAGAAGGAGAAAAGTTGAATGGCCAAAGGTTGTTATATGGATCCAGTATTGCCCCAATAAGATGATTACCGAAAAATGTATATATAAAAGTTTAATGAGAAATGGAGGTACTCCAATGAAAATTCAAGCTGGACTGATGACATAAGAGTTGATGAAAGTAATAAGACCAACCAACGTAGTTCGTAAGCCGTATATGAGGAAACTCAAAGGGATTTAACTATCCTACTGGTGGTAAAGATTTAAAAGAAGGTAAAACGACATGAGTACAAGGAAAACATAATTAATGCGATGCCAGGGATTTGATTTTTGAGAAAATCATATGCATATGATATTTGTATACAAAGGGTACAAATGACCTTGTGGTATACAGTGACACATCTAAATTGGGCTTGGGGTGGATTTTGATGTAGAGGGGTAAGGTCATAGCCTATGCGTCTCGGTAGTTGAAGACGTAGGTGGTAAACTACCCCACACACGACTCAGAGTTAGCTGCAGTAATTCATACTCTTAAGATCAGGCGTCACTACCTCTATGGGGCAACATGTCAGATCTTCACAGACCATAAGAGTCTGAAGTACATATTCACTCAGCGGGGTTGAATAACCACCAGAGGCGGTGGTTAGAGTTGATCAAGGACTTCGACCTTCAGATTTTCTACCACCCCGGAAAGGCAAACGTAGTAGCTGACGCTTTGAGCCGGAAGACGCCTCGGGAGAGGGCGATATTCGGTTGACGGTACAGCCACAGTTGCAAAAAGACTTGGATTGGTTAGAGAAAGAGATTTAGTTTCCTAATACGGACAGTTAGTTGGCTACTTTGGAGTTACTTCCTGATCTATTGGGTGAGATCCGACAGAAGCAGGAGACATGCCCGACTTTGACCAGGATCCGAGACAGGATGTCTCGAGATGCGGCACCACAATTCACTATTGTTGATAATGGAGTGATGAGACATCATAACCGCGTTTGTGTATTATCAAACAGTGAGTTGAGACAGAGGATACTAGGTGAGGCTCATGCTACCCCAAACTCAGTACATCCTAGAGCGAGTAAGATGTACAAGGATGTGAGACGGTCCTTCTGGTGGGGTGGTTTGAAGCCCAAGGTGGCTCGGTATGTAGCTCAGTGTGCGAACTGCCAGTAGGTCCGGAGGAGAGCTCCACCCACTTCCAATACCACAGTGGAAGTGGGAGGATATATCTATGGATTTGTCAGAGGATTGAGACTCAGTAGAGGTTTTGATGCTATTTGGGTAGTGGTAGACCGTCTGACGAAGAACGCACGTTTCATTCCGATTAAGAAAACGTGGCAGGTAAGTCGTCTAGCTGAGAAGTTCACCAGACACAAGGTGAGACTCATTAAAGGAACCGAGAACTATCGTCTCCGATAGGGATGGACGTTTCACTTTTAGATTTTGGCAGTAGGTACATACTGCTTTAGGGACGAGTCTCCACATCAGATACCGGATGACATCGCTCGGATTGCCCTGGTTTGGGACTCGTCTATTGGGATGGCCCCTTATGAGGCTTTGTACGGGTGGAGATGTAGCACGCCATTATGTTGGGATGAGCCTAGCAGAGCTGATGGAGTAGCTCCATATCAGATACCGGATGACATCGCTTGGATTGCCCTGGTTTGGGAGCGGATGTTAGCAGCTCAGAGTCGCCATAAGTCCTACGCCGACAAAAGGCATCGAACCTTGGAGTTTAGGGTGGGTTCTCAGATGTGGTTGAGAGTATCACCGACGAGAGGAGTCCGACGTTTCGGCATTAAGGGGAAGCTGAGTCCCCCGTATGTTGGACCTTTTGAGATCTTGAAGACAGTTGGAGAGGTTGCCTATCGATTAGCACTACCACCGAGAGTAGAGGATGTCCATCTGGTCTTCCATATATCTCAGCTGAGAGAGTACATCCCAGACCCGAGACACGTCATCCCGTTAGAGGAGGACCGACCATACAGTTGTGAAGTATCCAGTAGCTGTTTTGGAGAGCAGTACTAGACGTCTGCGGTCCAAGGAGATACCGATGTTGAGGATCCAGTGGTCTAGACGAGGAGCCGATGAGGCCACTTAGGAGACAAAGGAGAGTATTAGACGTAGTTATCCTGAGTTCTTTGTGGAGTAGCCGCTACTTCTGTACCGACGAGTTAGTACTCGGATGGTGTGTTGTTTGGCTTTTTATGTTTTAGTTGGATTGAGTGATTGTGTTTCCTTTAATGTGTCTGATTATGATGATTAAGTAGTTGCATGGTAGAAAACGAAATTTTAATGAAACCAAGATATACAAAGAAAGTCGTTGATTAGATACATTATTCTAAGTTTCGGGACAAAACTTATTTTAAGAGGGCACTGATGTAATACCCGGAAAATTTAAACTCCGTTTAATACCGGATTCAACCGGATTCCGATCCTGCAACCATAATTCTTTTAAATAAAAGAAAATGATATTAAGTTCTATCATTTTATGTGACCTTGATTCACATAAAATGATAATTTATGTAACTCGTAAATAATTCCGTACTTAATATGATAATCCTTTCAACCCATTCCTTTTTTTTATTATTGATAGCATGAATTATAGTCTATATTTTAGGGTTTGTTTGGACGTTTTATCTTTCATAATCTGCATGTTTGTATGTACATTATGTGATTTTACTACCATTTCATCTACCTTTGCGGGAATCGAGGTCTACACCTAGTTTCGTTGTAATTGCAGGTAATTTGGTACGTTTTGCATCAAAAAGGAGCAAAAGGAGTCAAGAGTCGTTTGGAGCTACATCCAGGAAGCATAGCCATGGATTGAAGATCTGCTTTGGACCAGTTTTGAGAGATTTCACATTCAGTTCTGAGTCACCTCGGTTGACTCGTGATTCACCTCGACCGAGGCGATCCAGAGAAGTCGACTCGACCGAGGCGAACACCTAGGACGCGGCGAGAATATTTTATTCTTGGCTGAGATCTTTTAAAATTGGAAAGTGATCCTATATTTTTGGGCTGAGCTTCTGGAAGGAAGGAGATATGCAGAATCATATATTTTACCTATATTTATGGGATAATATCTTTCTAAGATTTCTTATCTTTGGAGGGTTATTTTTCCTATAAAAAGGGTTGGTTTTCCACAATTCCAACATCACGCTATACCGTCGATCAGGGTTTACAAGCGCAGCAGCCGCATCCTACTCCAATTTGGGAGAGAGTTGAAGAACCTTTTTGAAGGTTGAAAGAAGATTGAAGACCATAGCTTTTATAGCTTTATTGGAGGGTATTGTAAGATTGTCTTCAATTCCTTTCCTTGTTGTCTTGTCTTGTTGGATTGCTATCCAAGGAACGCTTTTGTTTGTGATATTTGACTCAGTTATTGAAGTCTTTTCGTTAAATTCTTCTTTGTTCAAATATTCACCTTCTTCCCCTACATTTAATACTTTCATTATGATGATGAGTGGCTAATTTCCTTGTGTGATTCTAGGGTGATTGGCTGAAGGTTGTGGGAAAAACAGTGATAGAATAACCTTAGATTCCAGTAGGACCCTGAAAGTTCGAGTCTTTAACCTTAACCCTAAGCATCTCGTTCGGTCGATGAACACCTCGGCCGGGGTGGAATTCGTCTGACCGAGGTGACTTATCCTATCCTAAACTGAGAGTTAAGTGTTAGAGTTTGCCAAAACCTATTCTTATTACACCTTTCTGGTTCAAGGCAAGCTTAGGATGAGACTTACCCGGTAATTCCTTAGTTTGTATACCGACAATCATAAGTGTAGGTAATAAAGGTTTATCCTTTATTGGGGTTTGAGTGTGCTTCCATCCCATCTTTGTGAGTTAGCCTGAGACTTACCCGGTAAAGGTTGATTCTATTCCCTTAGATGGTGTGTTAGTTTGAGGTTATAGTTCTTTATCTTAATTCCTTGAGACTTACCCGGTAATAGGAGTTACGGTTTAGGATTAGTGAGTAGTGAGACTTACCCGGTGATTTACTCCACTTTAGTAACACCTTCCCCATGCAAAAATCTCAGCTTTGTCCGCTTATCTATAAATCTTGAGTTGGAACCACAACTAGATGCTTTAATCCCTAGAATTGCATGTTTGCTTTATTTGACATCTTATTCATCTTTGATTGTGTTAATTTGCTCTTGTGGTTAGCTTGACATTAGCATACCGTGTTGACTCTGTTTCACCGAGTCCCTGTGATCGACCCCTGGAATTTTCTTGCTTTTACTACGATTGACCCGTACACTGCGGGTTCGCATCCTTGTTTTAAGCTTAAGTCTAGGGTTATAAATTTAAAGCTTGCACACACCGTTTGGAGCGAACAAGTTTTTGGCGCCGTTGCCGGGGACTTGGTCTAGACCGAGCCGGTACGGTTTGCTCTTGGGGCGCTTGCCCCTGTTGCTACTAACTACTCTTTCTATGAGTTTTGTAGTTTTCAGGATTTCCGATGACTACATTTGATCCAGCCTGGATAGCAAGACAAAGTGCTAGGGCGGACCATTATGAATACTTGGAGGAGAAGTACTCCTTCTATTGGTTCAAAAATGAATGGGAAAGAGAAGAGGCCATTCAACATGAACTTGCGATATGGGATGAGAAGAATGTCCCTAAAAACATTTATGAGCAACCTTTTGAAGACTCTCTCGAATCAAGATTGGAGAAGTTGATGAAGAAGGTGGAGGAGCTCAAGGAAAGCACCCTATCCTATGCTAAGCCGAAAGAGGAGCATAAGGAAGTGTTGCACGTTCCAAGCATTCCTCTTGTTGAACCGGAAGTTTCTCCTGAAGCTTTTGTGGAAGCGGAGGATATGGAAGATCTCAATCCAACTGCCGAGACCTCGGCCGAGGTGTCAGAGATCTCGACCGAGATGGAAGAAGAATTTGTAGAACTGCAAGATGCAGCGAACCCTGACCAAATTACTGAGACTGTGGTCAAGGTGGAGGAAAGACCAGCTGAGTTGGGAGGGATTTCATGTGTGGATTATCAATCCAACATGAAACTTGTCTCAAGCCTTGGAGAACTTTACAAGGTACATTCTCCTACTTTATTTGAAATCCCTATTAAAATTTCTGAATTTTTCAGGAATGCACCGGAGAGTTGGAGGTCTCTTCCGAAAGAACCTCCTAAGATCAAGATGAAACCTCCCTTGAAACCGTTGGAAGAAGATACTCCTTGGATTATAAGGAGTGGAGTTTGCAAGCACTTCACCGTTAAGGCGATGAAGTGTCTTTTGTTCAAGTATGGGGTCCCTCGCATGCTAAGGACCTTGTACCATCCCCAAGCTATAGAAGGGGAAGCTACTAGAATTCTCGAGAAGCTGTTTTCTCGATCAAGGAAAGGATGGGATGAAAGACTGAGTTATGTCCCATGGACAAAGAGGAAGACCGGTAGGATTCCGGTGAGAACCAAATCGTACAAGCTTGTACGTAGGAAATCCTACCATTTGCCGGTGAAATTAGGAACCGGAACCTTTTTGGAAGAGTTTTATGATGGATGTGATGAGCACTCCAAAGTGTTCAAGGTACATTGAGTAAATCTATGGAGAAGGGTCCAGCTAGCGACCTTAAACCAAGCGCTTCTTGGGAGGCAACCCAAGGTATTGTTTTCTTCTCCCTTTTCTAGTTTAGTTTAGATAGTTGCTTTGTTTTTGTTTTCCTCTAGACAACAACCAGGTATTCCAAAAGGAAGGATCACAGTTCAGGAGCTACACTGGAAGAACAAAATTTCGAGAAGTTGAGGAAACGAGCTTTACTGAAATACATCTCGGGTACTGTCAGAACACCTCGACCGAGATGTGCTTCGCCAACCGAGATGGTCTTATCTGGGAGCTGTTTCTTACTTCTTCATGCAGTTTAGCTATGTTCGGTGAGTATCCTGTCCTTAGACCTATTTTGACCCACTGGGACAGTGTGTCCTAAGTATGGGGTGTTTATTGAGGTATTTGACACTTATGTGATGCATGACTCTATTTGACCGGATATTTATGCTTCACTTTTGCATCCATATCTGATACTACATGCATACCTACAGATTATTTGATTGAGAAAAACGTCGAAACCGAAAAAAAAATTGGTTTTTAAAAAAATTTTTTTGACCTCGACCGGGACAGTTCTGGCAAAACGAGGTGTTTCACCTCGGTTGACCCAAGAACATCTCGACCGAGGTGGGTTAACTGAGAGTTTTCGAAAACGATTTTTGTGTTACTTATCTGGATATGATCTCAGTGAAGATCTTGTTTACAGACTGGATTTAAATTCTTTATGTGTTTGAAATGTTTTATGATATGTTTAAGTTGCTAAATGCTTTGTTTGAAATTATTGGCATGTTTAATACCTTGTTTTTATCCAAATTATGTTGAATTTGAAGGTTGACACCGCAGCATAAGTTCTCTCACGTTCTTCTTGGAAAGACCAAGGCAATTCATTCTTCTTCTTCTTCTTCTTCTTGATCATGCTTAGCCCCTCATATACATTTTGCCTCCCTTTTACCTATCCGGGAATTTGGAAGCAAGCGAAGTGGTGAAAGCAAGTTAAAGTTGAAGATGGCTGGAAGTGAAAGTGCTAGAAAGTAATTTTAGGTTTGGGGAAGTCAATCATGAAGACGAGTAACTCGGCACCATTCACATAGCCGGGTGTTTGTGTCTTGCCAAAGTCGGATTGAGCGATATTCCTATCGGGTCATGGTATGTGCATCAAGGGTTTGATGCATCTCGAGAAATTGATGATTGCAGATTTCCTAGGCTTCGGTTATTGTGCACCTCTGTCCATGCATCCCAAAAAGTAAAGTAAAAAAAAAGAGAAAAAGTGTGAGATAAGCAAAGCTTATTGGTGGAAGATGTTGCAAGTCAAAGTGAAAGTGAAGTTCATCCTTTTCCCGGATTCTAGCACCACATTACCTTACATACATCCCTACCCTACACGTTTCTTGACCTTTTCTTTTGGGAAGCCCTTGAGACCTTGAGCTTGTTGATTGACTTAGCGGTTTAAACTGGATTATACATGATTAATTTTGATAATTATGATTTATTATGCATTCTATGGTTTTATGCAAAGATGAACAACTTTTCTATATTTATAAAATGTTTTGATCATATTGAGTTTTTAATTCCAGGAAGTATTCTCTTAGAGTGATCTAAGATGGTTGCACACCATAAAATGTTTTTGAAAGACTTTTCATTGATTTTCTTGACTTATAATCCATTCTATCTTGTCTTTTATATAAAGAACTTGCTTGGGGACAAGCAAGGACTAAGTATGGGGTATTTTGATAGCATGAATTATAGTCTATATTTTAGGGTTTGTTTGGACATTTTATCTTTCATAATCTGCATGTTTGTATGTACATTATGTGATTTTACTACCATTTCATCTACCTTTGCGGGAATCGAGGTCTACACCTAGTTTCGTTGTAATTGCAGGTAATATGGTACGTTTTGCATCAAAAAGGAGCAAAAGGAGTCAAGAGTCATTTGGAGCTATATCCAGGAAGCATAGCCATGGATTGAAGATTTGCTTTGGACCAGTTTTGAGAGATTTCACATTCAGTTATGAATCACCTCGGTTGACCAGAGATTCATCTCGACCGAGGCGATCCAGAGACGCCGACTCGACCGAGGCGAACACCTAGGACGCGGCGAGAATATTTTATTCTTGGCTGAGATCTTTTAAAATTGGAAAGTGATCTTATATTTTTGGGCTGAGCTTCTGGAAGGAAGGAGATATGCAGAATCATATATTTTACCTATATTTATGGGATAATATCTTTCTAAGATTTCTTATCTTTGGAGGGTTATTTTTCCTATAAAAAGGGTTGGTTTTCCACAAATTAAACATCACGCTATACCCGCTATCAGCGCAATTTAGTATACGCAGCAGCAGCCTACTCAAAGATTGGGGAGTTTTTGAAGAACCTTTTTGAAGGTTGAAGGAAGATTGAAGACCATAGCTTTTATAGCTTTATTGGAGGGTTTTGTAAGATTGTCTTCAATTCCTTTCCTTGTTGTCTTGTCTTGTTGGATTGCTATCCAAGGAACGCTTTTGTTGTGATATTTGATTCAGTTATTGAAGTCTTTTCGTTAAATTCTTCTTTGTTCAAATATTCACCTTCTTCCCCTACATTTAATACTTTCATTATGATGATGAGTGGCTAATTTCCTTGTGTGATTCTAGGGTGATTGGCTGAAGGTTGTGGGAAAAACAGTGATAGAATAACCTTAGATTCCAGTAGGACCCTGAAAGTTCGAGTCTTTAACCTTAACCCTAAGCATCTCGTTCGGTCGATGAACACCTCGGCCGGGGTGGAATTCGTCTGACCGAGGTGACTTATCCTATCCTAAACTGAGAGTTAAGAGTTAGAATTTGCCAAAACCTATTCTTATTACACCTTTCTGGTTCAATGCAAGCTTAGGATGAGACTTACCCGGTAATTCCTTAGTTTGTGTACCAACGATCATAAGTGTAGGTAATAAAGGTTTATCCTTTATTGGGGTTTGAGTGTGCTTCCATCCCATCTTTGTGAGTTAGCCTGAGACTTACCCGGTAAAGGTTGATTCTATTCCCTTAGATGGTGTGTTAGTTTGAGGTTATAGTTCTTTATCTTAATTCCTTGAGACTTACCCGGTAATAGGAGTTACGGTTTAGGATTAGTGAGTAGTGAGACTTACCCGGTGATTTACTCCACTTTAGTAACACCTTCCCCATGCAAAAATCTCAGCTTTGTCCGCTTATCTATAAATCTTGAGTTGGAACCACAACTAGATGCTTTAATCCCTAGAATTGCATGTTTGCTTTATTTGACATCTTATTCATCTTTGATTGTGTTAATTTGCTCTTGTGGTTAGCTTGACATTAGCATACCGTGTTGACTCTGTTTCACCGAGTCCCTGTGATCGACCCCTGGAATTTTCTTGCTTTTACTACGATTGACCCGTACACTGCGGGTTCGCATCCTTGTTTTAAGCTTAAGTCTAGGGTTATAAATTTAAAGCTTGCACACACCGTTTGGAGCGAACAAGTTTTTGGCGCCGTTGCCGGGGACTTGGTCTAGACCGAGCCGGTACGGTTTGCTCTTGGGGCGCTTGCCCCGTTTTGTCTAACCACTCTACTTGAGTGACTTTTGCAGGTTCTTTCTTAGGTATATGCGAAGAACCCGCACTGGGAAGGAAATCGTTCCTTACGATCCCGAACCAGAAAAGACATACAAACGACGCCTAACAGAAGCAAAGATGGCCCAACAAGACGATCGCGATCTTGCGGCCCAATTGAGAGAGACGCAGGAGCTGCTACGTCTCAGTAAAGAAGAGCTAAGGCAAGAGAAAGAAGAGAATCAGGCTAGGACTGCAACAATCGAAGCTGAGATTGCAGCCATCCGGAACCAGATTCTACTTCGACCGATGCAGGATCCAGTAGTTGATCCTCGACCGAGGCAGAATCCAGTACCTGGCGCCCCGGTCGATGTACATCCACCTCGGATGCAAGTCCGAAATGTTCTTCTTGCAGGAATCCCACAAACCCTAGGTCAAAGGATGGACCCTAATCAACAGCTGAGGCGTCCAGGAGTGAACCTAGGAGATCCAGCGGATCATGATTACGAACTTCGACCGCAAGTTCTAGCCATGATTCGCCAATGTCAATTCGGAGGGCTAGAGAAGGAGTCGCCGCATCAACATCTTCAAAACTACGAGATCTTGATGGAGACCTTGCGACCTCCCAGAATTGAGAACAACAACTACAAGCTAAGACCTTTTTACTTTTCTTTAAAAGATAGAGCTCTTACTTGGTATCAATCTCTTCCTCCAGGAAAAATTAGCACATGGGAGGAGATGACTACGGAATTCCTAACCAAATTCTTTCCACCCTCAAAGACTGCTGAAATGAGGGGGAAGATCAATGCTTTCATCATGAAGGACAAGGAGAGCTTGTCCAAATCTTGGGAGCGGTTCAAGGATATCCTTTTGGATTGCCCACATCATGGGATTCCAAAGATCGAGTTGTTGGAGATCTACTTCAAAGGGCTGGACGGAAACACCCAGTTCAACCTCCAACTACTCTCCGCCGGTACATTCATGGACATGGCGGTTGACGAGGCTTGGGACTTCATTGAGAAGCAAGCCTTGCACATGGAGAAGTACACCCACCAAGGAGCTGAAGGTGGAGTTAAAAGAGTCAACTTTCAAGAGACTCAAACCAACAACAACCAACTCACGTCCTTGAAGAACGACGTGAAGGAATTAAAGGAGCTCTTGATGGCTCAAACTAAGAAGGAAGAGCAAGGGCAAAGAAACAACAACAACAATAACGGGTACCGTAACAACAACAACGGACCCCGAAACAACAACTACAACAACAACAATAGAGGATCCAATAGCAACAACTGGAGGGCGAATAACCAAAACAACGGTAACAATTATTCAAACTCCAACTCTAATGATTCCTCTAACCCTTTCCTCTCTTCTCCTTCTTCTTCTTCTACTCCATTGAAAAGCCAAGGGCAAGGATCAAGTTCGTCTCAACCGGAAAAGAAGGACGCAGTCCTGGAAGCAATCTTGATCAAGCTTAATGCTATGGAAAATTCTATGACTTCATTTTCGAGGGCCCAAAAGTCCTTCGAACAACAACTTGCTAATAGGGCGAATGAAGCGCCAAGAGATCCAGGGAAGCTTCCAGCAAAGACGGAAACTAACCCTAAGGGCCAGTGCATGGCCATCACGACGAGGAGTGGACTCAAAACTGCTGATCCAGTACCTCGCTCGACGCAGACCACCTCGGTCCAGATCCAGTCGAAGAACACCTCGACCGAGATGCCAACCGAGGCGGCGCAACAGAAAGAAGGAGGAACGACAGAAGCTTATGTTCCACCTCCTGCATATAAACCACCACTTCCATTTCCCCAGTCCAGAGCCAGAGCACATCTAGACAAGCACTTTGGTAAGTTTCTTGACTTGATGAATAAGCTACATATTAATATTCCTTTCCTTGATGCCATTCTAGGTATGCCCGCCTACGGGAAGTTCTTAAAAGAAATCTTGTCAAGGAAGAGGAAGCTGGAGGATGTTGGTGAAGTTAGGATGACATCTAAATCTTCGGAACTCATAAAGATCATGAAGGAGAAGATGCCACCTAAATTGAGAGATCCCGGCTCATTTTGCATTCCCATTCAAGTTGGGGATGTCACTTGTGAAGCCCTTTGTGATCTAGGAGCCAGCGTGAGCATCATCCCGCTGGAGCTATGCACTAAGATCGGTCTTGGAGAGCCCAAACCGGTCAAGTTTCGACTTTACATGGCGGATCGCTCCATTACCCATCCAGTGGGCATTTTGGAGGACGTTCCGGTCAAGTTGGGTAACTTCTATCTTCCTATAGATTTTGTCGTACTTGACATTCCCGCAGATTATCCTGTTCCTATCATTCTCGGGAGGCCATTTCTAGCAACTTCGGGTTGCAATGTGGATTGCAAAAACGCCAAGTTGAAATTCAACGTTGGTGGCGATGAGGTGGAGTTCGCACTACTTGCAGCCATGAAAGGAGAGCAACTAACTGATGATATCTTCAACATCTACGATGAAGAGGAATCAAGAGAATTGGTGAGCTCTATCCTTACTAATGATCCACTCGAAAGAGTTATAAGCTTCAGTTTAATGGAGGAAGGTATAGATGCTTCTTGTGATGCAGATATACGGAGCTTGAAGGCACTGGAAGAACATCCAGGAGCTATAACTGAGAAGCTGATCCAGGAAACGAAGATTTCCAGCCTCGGATCCAGTAGCAGTACCTCGACCGAGGCACCTTCTGGACTGAGCGAGGCGTCTGAAGAACACCTCGGTCAACGCCTTTGCGTCTCGACCGAGGTCGACAGCGAGACAATTCAAACTGGAATTGCATCTAATCCAGTTTCTGACATCACTCCACTGGAAAGAGGAAGCGCAGATCCCTCTCAGAAAGCACCCCCAGTTGTGGAGCTTAAACAACTCCCTAGTCATTTGAGGTACATCTTTCTTGGGCCGGATTCTACTTATCCCGTTATTGTTAGTGCTTCCCTTTCCGATTCTGAATTAACTAAGCTAATGCATGTCCTGAGAAAGCATCGAAAGGCCATAGGTTACACCACGGATGATCTTATTGGCATTAACCCTTCTTTCTGCATGCATAGAATTTTAATGGAAGATAATCATAAGACTTCACGAGAACCTCAAAGACGGTTAAATCCGATCATGAAAGAGGTTGTGAAGAAGGAAGTTCTTAAGTTGTTGGATGCAGGTATTATTTATCCTATCTCGGACAGCAAGTGGGTTAGCCCGGTGCATGTCGTTCCGAAGAAAGGAGGGATGACCGTTGTGACGAATAAGAACAACGAGTTGATCCCAACAAGGACCGTTACGGGCTGGAGAGTTTGCATCGACTATAGGAAGCTGAACACGGCTACTCGGAAGGATCATTTTCCGCTTCCCTTCATTGATCAAATGCTCGAACGGTTGGCCCAGCATTCACACTTTTGCTACTTGGACGGCTATAGTGGATTCTTCCAGATTCCTATCCATCCGGATGATCAGGAGAAGACCATTTTCACTTGTCCTTGGGGGACGTTTGCTTATCGGAGGATGCCATTCGGATTGTGCAATGCACCCGCTACCTTCCAGCGATGCATGATGGCTATCTTCTCCGAGTACATAGAGGAGATCATGGAGGTATTCATGGATGATTTTTCTGTATATGGTTCCTTATTTGACGATTGCCTATCTAACCTTTCTCTAGTGCTTAAAAGATGTGAGGACACTAACCTTGTTTTGAATTGGGAAAAGTGTCATTTTATGGTTAATGAAGGCATTGTGCTAGGACACCTCGTTTCTAATCGAGGTATTGAGGTCGATCGAGCTAAGATCGAGACTATTGAGAAGCTCCCCCCTCCTTGTTCTGTTAAAGGCGTGAGGAGTTTTCTCGGGCATGCAGGTTTCTACAGGAGATTCATCAAGGACTTCTCCAAGATTTCTAAGCCTCTAACCAACCTCTTGAATAAAGATGTTGTTTTTGAGTTTTCGCAGGAGTGTCTTGATGCTTTTTACAGGATTAAGGAAGCGTTGATCTCCGCTCCCATTATCCAGCCTCCTGATTGGACCTTGCCCTTTGAGGTCATGTGTGACGCTAGTGATGTAGCCGTAGGAGCGGTGCTTGGACAGAAAAAGGATGGACGAACCACCTCCATCTACTATGCCAGCAAGACGCTAGATGAAGCACAACGCAACTACGCTACCACCGAGAAAGAGTTATTGGCGGTTGTATATGCTTTCGAGAAGTTTCGTTCCTATCTAGTAGGGGCGAAAGTCATTGTCTACACCGACCATGCGGCCATTCGTTACTTGTTGGCTAAGAAAGATGCAAAGCCGCGCCTTATTCGATGGATTCTCTTGCTTCAAGAGTTTGACCTAGAGATCCGTGACAAGAAGGGATCCGAGAATTCAGTTGCGGATCACCTCAGCCGGCTACCGGAATCCTCCCGCGAGACGGATAGCCCACCCATAGACGATTCATTCCCCGACGAGCATTTACACGTCCTGGAGCGTTTGATGGATCTACTTACTTCACCCCACGATGGAGGTGAAGTATGGGGTGAGGGAACCTCCTACCTCGTTTGAGACGCATCATGGTCCAGCTAGCGACCTTAAATCAAGCGCTTCTTGGGAGGCAACCCAAGGTATTGCTTTCTTTCCCGTTTTCTAGTCTAGTTTAGATAGTTTTTTTTGTTTTTGCTTTGCTTTGCTTTGTTTTTGGTGTTCTGGACAGACAACAGGAAGGAGCACATCTGGAAGGACAGAAGTTCGAGATTCTGAGAAGAAATAAGCACCTCGGTCACTGTCAGAACACCTCGACCGAGTTGATTCTTGAGGCAACCGAGGCGACTAGGGTTTCTGCAGAACCGCCTCGGTCCAGACCACCTCGGTCCAGTCGAGACCATCTCGACCGAGGTGACAGCAGATCCAGTAACAGTATAAAAAGGAAAAAAAAAATTACTTTTCACTTTTTTTACTTCGTTTCGACCGCGGCGCACAGAATCGCCTCGCTCCCTCATTTCTCGCTCGTTTTCGAAGATTTCCGCTTCCAAACCGAGATTAAAGAGTAGAGGAGTCGATTACTACAACAGATCTGCAAGAAATTTGAGCGATTCGACCAAAACGAGGTAAAAACGTTCGAAAACCTAACTCGTTCGTTTTCTGCTATTTGGGCTTTGGTTGCCCTTGTTTCTGTTGAGAAAAGGCATAAGTACCCCTTAGGAAGCAATTGTAGTGATTTTGGGGGGAAAAGAACTGAAAATCAGAGAATAGAAATCGACACTGCTACGCCTCGGTCCGGTCGAACTGCATCTCGACCGAGGTGATTTCTGAGGGTTGTCAGTCAACCGAGGTGGTCTGACAGAGTGTTAGTGAAAATGAGTTCAGATCGCCGATTAGCTTTGAGAGACAGATCCTCACCTTCCCCTTCTCCTTCTTCTTCCCGTCCCTACCGCCCGGTTATCCACGAGAGATGCCGGGTAGATTATGAGAGGATAGCTGGACGTCCAGTCATCGCACCGCGATTTCTAGACGTGTCAGCTTTTGACTGCCTAGGGTTAGATGCTGACCTTAGGAGGATGATAGCCACAGTCGGGCTGGATCAGTTTTCTGAGATCCGAGCCCCAGCCTACCTCGAGCCTACCCTTGAGTTCGTCAGTTCCTTCTCCTACCTACCCACAGAGGGATCTGTGAAGTACCGGCTGATGAGCCGGAACTTCATAGTTCCATTAGAGATCTGGAGAGAGATCTTTGGCTTTCCTACCCCTACCGCTGTAGACTTTCCCTCCCGATCCGTAGCTAGGGAGTTTTGGGGACAGATAGCCCACATCACTACACATGCAGACAGATGGCGCCCTGGTGATTCCAGGGAGAAGGTCATCTTTCACCCAGCCTTTAGACTTGCCCACCGGATCTTCAGCGAGATGCTTCTGGCGCGTACTGAGACGCCCCAGAAGATCAGACAGGGGGAGCTTTTCTCGCTATACTGCATGGTTACAGGCGGCTTCCCGGACTTTGGCTTGCTCCTGGCAGAGGATCTGCACAGGATCAAGGCCAAGGCGAAGGGAGATATCTGTTGTGGAGGTCTAGTCACCCACATCGCCACATACCACGGGATGGACCTCAGTGTTTGCACATTAGCGGCGGCTGCGAAGCCGTTGGGTCTGCAGGAGATGATTACGCGGCGGATTCTGGTCCCCCGTGGGCTGACTACACCATATGTTGCTATGCCTTGGGAGCGGACTGCACCTCAGGGCATCAGATGGTCTGCACAGTTCTCGGTCTTCGACCCGCATTTCTGGCAGACAGCATGGGCCCCGCTTATGGAGGACTATAGAGAGGGAGCAGCTGCAGCTGCTGAGGAGGCTGAGGAGGCTGAGGATGAGGATGACGACGACGAGACTGTTGATGAGAGAGGAGGCGGCGTCCCGATGGACACAGGGACAGATACAGCTGGGACGAGCGCGCCTCCCATTATTGATCTAGATGAGGATGAGGAGGACACTGAGCCGGCGCCAGCCGCTACATCTCCAGTCAGACCTGCTGGACGCAGGAGGCGTGGAGCTAGGGACAGAGCTGCACACCGACGGATCGATGACCTGACAGCTCAGGTTATCGACACTTATGCTGCACTTTCGTTGGATATCCGCGAGATGCAGGAGAGGCAGCATCATCAGCACATGATGGCTCAGCTACAGTTCCAGCACATCATGGGCTACCCCTACGACCCGACTCAGTTTCCCTACATACCACCACCACCGCCGGATCAGGACTACTGAGGAGCTGCAGGGTTTTATTTATTATATTTTTATGCAGTTCGGCTCTTTATCCGGTGAGTCCTCTTTCATTTAGACTTTTATTATACCCACTGGGACAGTGTGTCTCAAGTATGGGGTATTTATATGTATTATTTGACTACGTGACTATTTTGATGTATGACATTTTATCGGATATTTATATTTATGCTTCACTTTTGCATTTATATGTTTATCTGAGATTGCATGCATACATACAGGTTATTTGATTAAGAAAAATGTCGAAACCGAACCGAAAAAAAAATAAAAAATTGGTTTTAAAAAAATTTTTTTGACCTCGACCGGGGAGATTCTGACGAAACGAGGCATTTCACCTCGGTTGAACCAAGAACATCTCGACCGAGGTGGGCGTAACAGAAAGTTTTCGAAAACGATTTTTGTGTTACTTATCTGGATATGATCTCAGTGAAGATTCTGTTTACCTACTGGTTTTAAATTCTTTATGTGTTTGAAAGGTTTTATAATTTGTTTAAGTTGCTAAATGCTTTGTTTGAAATTCTTAGAATGTTTAATACTTTGTTTTTATCCAAATTATGTTGAATTTGAAGGTTGACACCGCAGGTTAAGTTCTCTCGCATTCTTCTTGGAAAGACCAAGGCATTTCATTCTTCTTCTTCTTCTTCTTCTTGATCATGCTTAGCCCCTCATATACATTTTGCCTCCCTTTACCTATCCGGGAATTTGGAAGCAAGTGAAGTGGTGAAAGCAAGTTAAAGTTGAAAAGTGGGCTGGAAATGAAGGTACTAGAAAGCAATAATAGGTTTGGGGAAGTCAATCATGAAGATGAGTAACTCGGCACCATTCACATAGCCGGGTGTTTGTGTCTTGCCAAAGTCGGATTGAGCGATATTCCTAACGGGTCATGGTATGTGCATCAAGGGTTTGATGCATCTCAAGAAATTGATGATTGCGGATTTCCTAGGCTTCGGTTATTGTGCACCTCTGTCCATGCATCCCAAAAAGTAAAGTAAAAAGAAAAAGTGTGAATAAGCAAAGCTTATTGGTGGAAGATGTTGCAAGTCAAGGTGGAAGTGAAGTTCATCCTTTTCCCGGATTCTAGCACCACATTACCTTACATACATCCCTACCCTACACGTTTCTTGACCTTTTCTTTTGGGAAGCCCTTGAGACCTTGAGCTTGTTGATTGACTTAGCGGTTTAAACTGGATTATACATGCTTAATTTTGATAATTATGATTTATTATGCATTCTATGATTTTATGCAAAGATGAACAACTTTCCTATATTTATAAAATGTTTTGAGCATATTGAGTTTTTAATTCCAGGAAGTATTCTCTTAGAGTGATCTATGATAGTTGCACACCATAAAAATGTTTTTGAAAAACTTTTTATTGATTTTCTTGACTTATAATCCATTCTATCTTGTCTTCTATATACGGAACTTGCTTGGGGACAAGCAAGGGCTAAGTATGGGGTATTTTGATAGCATGAATTATAGTCTATATTTTAGGGTTTGTTTGGACGTTTTATCTTTCATAATCTGCATGTTTGTATGTACATTATGTGATTTTACTACCATTTCATCTACCTTTGCGGGAATCGAGGTCTACACCTAGTTTCGTTGTAATTGCAGGTAATTTGGTACGTTTTGCATCAAAAAGGAGCAAAAGGAGTCAAGAGTCGTTTGGAGCTACATCCAGGAAGCATAGCCATGGATTGAAGATCTGCTTTGGACCAGTTTTGAGAGATTTCACATTCAGTTCTGAGTCACCTCGGTTGACTCGTGATTCACCTCGACCGAGGCGATCCAGAGAAGTCGACTCGACCGAGGCGAACACCTAGGACGCGGCGAGAATATTTTATTCTTGGCTGAGATCTTTTAAAATTGGAAAGTGATCCTATATTTTTGGGCTGAGCTTCTGGAAGGAAGGAGATATGCAGAATCATATATTTTACCTATATTTATGGGATAATATCTTTCTAAGATTTCTTATCTTTGGAGGGTTATTTTTCATATAAAAAGGGTTGGTTTTCCACAATTCCAACATCACGCTATACCGTCGATCAGGGTTTACAAGCGCAGCAGCCGCATCCTACTCCAATTTGGGAGAGAGTTGAAGAACCTTTTTGAAGGTTGAAAGAAGATTGAAGACCATAGCTTTTATAGCTTTATTGGAGGGTATTGTAAGATTGTCTTCAATTCCTTTCCTTGTTGTCTTGTCTTGTTGGATTGCTATCCAAGGAACGCTTTTGTTTGTGATATTTGACTCAGTTATTGAAGTCTTTTCGTTAAATTCTTCTTTGTTCAAATATTCACCTTCTTCCCCTACATTTAATACTTTCATTATGATGATGAGTGGCTAATTTCCTTGTGTGATTCTAGGGTGATTGGCTGAAGGTTGTGGGAAAAACAGTGATAGAATAACCTTAGATTCCAGTAGGACCCTGAAAGTTCGAGTCTTTAACCTTAACCCTAAGCATCTCGTTCGGTCGATGAACACCTCGGCCGGGGTGGAATTCGTCTGACCGAGGTGACTTATCCTATCCTAAACTGAGAGTTAAGTGTTAGAGTTTGCCAAAACCTATTCTTATTACACCTTTCTGGTTCAAGGCAAGCTTAGGATGAGACTTACCCGGTAATTCCTTAGTTTGTATACCGACAATCATAAGTGTAGGTAATAAAGGTTTATCCTTTATTGGGGTTTGAGTGTGCTTCCATCCCATCTTTGTGAGTTAGCCTGAGACTTACCCGGTAAAGGTTGATTCTATTCCCTTAGATGGTGTGTTAGTTTGAGGTTATAGTTCTTTATCTTAATTCCTTGAGACTTACCCGGTAATAGGAGTTACGGTTTAGGATTAGTGAGTAGTGAGACTTACCCGGTGATTTACTCCACTTTAGTAACACCTTCCCCATGCAAAAATCTCAGCTTTGTCCGCTTATCTATAAATCTTGAGTTGGAACCACAACTAGATGCTTTAATCCCTAGAATTGCATGTTTGCTTTATTTGACATCTTATTCATCTTTGATTGTGTTAATTTGCTCTTGTGGTTAGCTTGACATTAGCATACCGTGTTGACTCTGTTTCACCGAGTCCCTGTGATCGACCCCTGGAATTTTCTTGCTTTTACTACGATTGACCCGTACACTGCGGGTTCGCATCCTTGTTTTAAGCTTAAGTCTAGGGTTATAAATTTAAAGCTTGCACACACCGTTTGGAGCGAACAATTATTTTGGTGAGCAGCCCAAATTCAGGCCCAATAGTCTTTAGACGGCCCACTCTTAACCTCTCTTAATCCTCCACTAATTTTCTCTTAACCTAATCTTAATCCTAAACTACTCAACAACTTACGCTCTCTTCACAAGAGATATTCTTAGCGCTGCACGCCTCTTTCGCAAGTGACCTTCATAGCAGCAGTAAGCGTTCGGCGCCGGAACTGAATCGAAGAAGCTTGGATCTGCTTCGTCTTCACGGACAGCCATCGACGCATCACTCCCCTATCGACCCCTGCAACCGGCGTCTTCCACAAGTCTGCACAGAGGGGATTTCTGCAGCTCCAGCCGTTGCATACATAAGAGGTAAGCCGGTTTCGTCGTTTATTTTGCCTCTTTCTCCTCCACGTTTGGTACGCCCTTATCTCCAGTCCTCGCAGCACCGCAGGAGACAAACCGATTCGACTCTGAAGACGACCCCAACTACATCCGACCTTCTACATACACGCCTCCGGTAAGCTCCGACCCGACTGCCTCCTTCCCTATTTCGCCCTAACCTTCTGCACGATTCTAACATGATTCTAACATGTTGTTGAACGGGATTGTCGATCTTCCTGTCGACTGATGCTATACAGGCCCGATAGAGCCTATTCGGAGCTGTTTTGATCGACTAAGGCTACAGCTCTCACCTGCTGAGGCGGAACAATCGTGTTGTACGGGTCAGCCTTCTTCTTCCGTGCAGTGTAGATATATATGTGTATAAGGGTAGGGTATATATAAGTATATGTGTATATAGCTGTATAAGAGGGGAAGAAAAATAAGTATATATATATATATATATATATATATATATATATAAGAATGAAGTATATATATATGT
>BSUD01000003.1:8291126-8482918 GCA_033239045.1 Fagopyrum esculentum
ATATATATATATATATATATATATATATATATATATATATATATATATATATATGTATGTATGTATAAGAGTAGAGTGGTGAAGATAGGAGCCACGGAGACAGGTGGTAGAATTGTAACCGGGAAGGGTTAGAGTAGTGCGACCGGGTAGTGTGCACTAGATATGAAGGTTGCGGTGGTTCCGAGGAGTGGTCAAAGGCTATCGTTGTTAACGAGTTCCACTTACGAGAATATTCTAAGGATTCGTAATGTTAACTTAAGCTAAGCTCGTTTAGGTTCTTGATCTATTACTTAGAATAATTGTAAGATTTTTTTTTATCTAAACTTGGGAAGGCAATGACGTTGTTCTCTTTGACGAATATGTTTAGGATTTGATCTTAGACCTAGTAGCTAAGTGTAAAGGTGGGACCTTAGCAACCCCTTTGAAATTCTAAAACCTTGTTAACTTTATAACCTCTAGTAAACTATCCTTGAGAACCAGATTATGGAAATAAGTTTTAAAAGAAAATATGAGGATTTAATGGTAGACTTTTGAGAGTTTCCGGGATTAGGGGTAAAATAGTCTTTTACCTTAAGATAGTTGTATTTTTGTAATTTCTCCTCATGAGATTGTACCTCATAGAAGTTTATAACTTCTAAGAGTATGAGATGTGATTTTGATCCACTTGCCTTGTTTGGCACGCGTTTGAGTTACCACGAGTACGGACCGAGTTGAGATTTATAGAGTGTGATTTGATTCTGGTAAGTCCATGCGACTTACTTAGCCGGTTTCTTGATGTTAGCTGAATGATAATAGTGGTGTGTGCGATGTGTGTTTATAATAATAACTTGATAGGACGACTGTTATTAGTATATTTTAAGGGCCAAGTGTATGTATAACGGGCCGTGACATCACTACCCAGCTCTGCCAGGAGACTGGGAGGTTCTCTATACCCAAACCATACAAGTACAAGATGAGATGCATCGGATCCATTCCTGATGGTTACACGGGGGCGGAGGCGAGGTTTGGGAATCCCTCGTGTCACAAAATAAATATCATTAATGAGAGTGAATGACCTAAGTAAAGATAATAAATAGATTGTTTGAAAGCATGATGAGTGTTTACTTTTGCTATGTGTGTGTGTGCTATTATTATTCTTCTAATGTTTAGATAACTAGATAATGGTTGTTCTGTTGTGTTTTTAGATTTACCGCAAGTTAGAGCAGTAGCTGAGTGATCCGGAAGTAGTGGTCAGTCGGGTCTCCGTACTCCTTAGAGTGGGGTTGGGTGTTACTGTTTGCTCCAAACGGCGTGTGCAAGCTTTAAATTTATAACCCTAGATGTAAGCTTAAAACAAGGATGTGAACCCGCAGTGTACGGGTCAATCGTAGTAAAAAGCAAGGAATTCCAGGGGTCGATCACCCGGACTTAGTGAAACAAAGTCGGAATAGGTAAACTTTGTAATTACCAACCACAAAAGCGATTAAAACAATCAAAGATGATAAAAAGTCAATTAAGGAAATATGCAATTCTAGGGATTAAAGCATCTAGTTGTGGTTCCAACTCAAGATCTAAAGATAAGCGGACAAAGCTGAGATATTTGCATAGGGAAGGTGTTACTAAAGTGGAATATATCACCGGGTAAGTCTCACTACTCACTAATCCCAAACCGTAACTCCTATTACCGGGTAAGTCTCAAGGAATTAAGATAAAGAACTATAACCTCAAACTAACACTCCAACTAAGGGAATAGAATCAACCTATACCGGGTAAGTCTTAGGCTAACTCACAAAGATGGAATGGAAGCACACTCGAACCCCAATAAAGGATAAACCTTTATTACCTACACTTATGATCTTAGGTAAACAAACAAAGGAACTACCGGGTAAGTCTCATCCTAGGCTTGCGTTGAACCAGGAAAGGTGTAATAAGAATAGGATTTAGCAAACTCTAACACTTAACTCTCAGTTTCGGATCAGATAAGTCACCTCGGTCAGCCAAATTCCACCCCGGCCGAGATGTTCATCGACTGAGCGAGATGCTTAGGGTTAAGGTAAAGACTTGAACTTTCAGGGTCCTACTGTGATTAAGATTATTCTATCATTGTTTTTCCCACAACCTTCAGCCAATCACCCTAGAATAACACAAAGAGATTAGCCACTCATCATCATGAAAGTATTAATCAAATATATGGGAAGAAAGAGAATAATTGAACAAGAAAACCTTAAGAGAAAGGCTTCAATAACTGAATCAATTATAAAACCAACAAGCGTTCCTTGGATAGAAATCCAACAAGACAAACAACAAAGAAGGGAATCTAAGATGATCTTACAAAAACCCTTCAAAAAGCTATAAAAGCTATAGACTTTCTTCCTTCAACCTTCAAAAAGGTTCTTCAAATCTCCCAACTGGAGTATGGCTGCAGCGGATGTCCAAACACAATCCGTGATATGCGGGGGTATGCAGCGTCTATAGCATGATATGGATTTGTGGAAAATCCAACCCTTTTTATTGGAAAATTACTCTCCAAAGATAAGATATATTAGAAAGATCTCTTCCCATAAAAATAGGTAAAATATATGATCTATCTTATCTTCTTCCTTCCAGGAACCTAGCCCAAAAATATAAGATCTTCTTTCCAAAGATAAAAGATCTCAGCCAAGAATAAAATATTCTCGCCGCGTCCCAAGTGTTTGCCTCGGTCGAGTCGACTCCTTTGGATCACCTCGGTCGAGGTGACTTTGTAGTCAACCGAGGTGAATCATAACTGAATATGAAATCTCTCAAATCTGGTCCAAAGTGAATCTTTAATCCATGATTATGCTTCCTGGATCTTTCCTTAAGCTCCTGAATGTAGCTCCAATGACTCCATAGCTCCTTTTGCTGCTTTTTAGTCCAAAATGCGCCATTTTACCTACGATTACAATGAAACTAGGTGTAGACCTCGATTCCCGCAAAGGTAGATGAAACGACAATATAATCACATAATATACATACAAACATGCAGATTATTGAAGATAAAACGTCTAAACAAGTCCCAAAATATAGACAATAATTCATGCTATCAAAATACCTCATACTTAGCCCTTGTTTGTCCTTAAGCAAGTTCCGTATATAAAATACAAGATAGAATGGATTATTAGTCATAAAGATCAATGAAAAAGTCTTTGAAAAACATTTTTATGGTGTGCTACAATCATAGATCACTCTAAGAGAATACTTCATGGAATTTAAAATCAAAATATGATCAAAACATTTTATAAATATAGGAAAGTTGTTCATCTTTGCATAAAATCATAGAATGCATAATAAATCATAATCATCGAAATTAATCATGTATAATCCAGTTTAAACCACTAAGTCAATCAACAAGCTCGAGGTCTCAAGGGCTTCCCAAAAGAAAGGTCAAGAAACGTGTAGGGTAGGGATGTATATAAGGTAATGTGGTGCTAGAATCCGGGAAAAGGATATCACTTCACTTCCACTTTGACTTTCTACATCTTTCACCAATAAGCTTTGCTTATTTCACACTTTTTTTTTTTTTACTTTACTTTTTGGGATTCATGGACAAAGGTTCACAATAACCGAGGCCTAGGAAATCAGCAATCATCAATTTCTTGAGATGCATCAAACCCTTGATGCACATACCATGACCCGTTAGGAATATCGCTCAATCCGACTTTGGCAAGACACAAACATCCGGCTATGTGAATGGTGCCGAGTTACTCATCATCATGATTGACTTCCCCAAACCTATTTATTACTCAACTTTTACTTCACTTGCTATGTGAATGGTGCCGAGTTACTCAGCAATCATCAATTTCTCAACTTTTACTTCACTTGCTTTCACCACTTTGCTTGCTTCCAAATTCCCGGATAGGTAAAGGGAGGCAAAAATGTATATGAGGGGCTAAGCATGATCAAGAAGAAGAAGAGAGAAGAATGAATTGCCTTGGTCTTTCCAGGAAGAAAGTGAGACAATCTTGTGGTGTCAACCTTCAAATTCAACATAATTTGGATAAAAACAAAGTATTAAACATGCCAAAAATTTCAAACAAAGCATTTAGCAACTTAAACATATCATAAAACCTTTCAAACATATAAAGATTTCAAAACAGTCAGCAAACAAGATTTTCACTGAGATCATATCCAGATAAGAAGCACAAAACTTTTCAAAAACTCTTTGTTAAACCACCTCGGTCGAGGCGTTCTAGGTCAACCGAGGTGAAGTACCTCGTCCGGCCAGAACCGTCCCGGTCGAGGTCAAAAAGTTTTTTCTAAACCAGTTTTTGACGTTTTCTCAATCAAATAACTTGTATATATGCATGCAATCTCAGATAAACTCATAGATGCAAAATAAAGCATAAATATCCGAAAATATCGAGTCATACATCACATAGGTCAAATAATACATAAACACCCCATACTTGGGACACACTGTCCCAGTGGGTCAAAATAAGTCAAAAGATAATAAAGTACTCACCGGACAATAGCTGAGCTACATAATAAATAAGAAAGAAAATCCTACAAGCTCTCAATAATCACGATCCGGTGGTGGAGGTGGTGGTATGTATGGATACTGGGATGGGTCAAATGGATATCCCATAGTCTGCTGAAACTGGATCTCCATCATCCGGCACTGATAGTGTTGGCTCTCTAGCATCTGATGAGTCATGCGGTCAAGCTCTCGGCTGTAATAACCAAAAATTTAATTGAGATAAAATTAAATTTAAACTCCGTTTAAAATCGGATCAAACCGGATTCCGATCCGCCAACATTAATTCTTTTAAATAAAAGAACACGAGGTTAATTTCTATCATTTTATGTGACTTTGATTCACATAAAATGATAACTTTTGTAAACCGTAAATAACTCCGCAAACAATTCCGTAAATGTTTCCGTACTAAGCAAGTGTTAATCTTTTCAGCTTATCTTTTTCTTATTTTAGTGAGCAGGCCCATTATTTTAAGCCCAGTTTTCAGCCCAGCCCATAACTACCTTAACCCTAATTATCTAACCTAATCCAACGTTTAACCTAATCTAACCCTAAACTAATCGTAAACCACGTCTCCCTCCGCCTTCCCTTGTGAGACTGCGTACAGCAGCAAGTCTTCAACTGCGACAATGATAGCATGAATTATAGTCTAGTTTTTGGGGTTTGTTTGGACGTTTTATCTTTCATAATCTGCATGTTTGTATGTACATTATGTGGTTTTACTACCATTTCATCTACCTTTGCGAGAATCGAGGTCTACACCTAGTTTCGTTGTAATTGCAGGCAATATGGTACGATTTGCATAAAAAAGGAGCAAAAGGAGTCATGAGTCATTTGGAACTACATCCAGGAAGCATAGCCATGGATTAAAGATTTACTTTGGACCAGTCTTGAGAGATTTCACATCCAGTTGAGATTCACCTCGGTTGACCAGAGGTTCACCTCGACCGAGGTGATCCAGGGACGCCGACTCGACCGAGGCGAAAACCTAGGACGCGGCGAGAATATTTTATTCTTGGAAGAGATCTTTTAAATTTGGAAAGTGATCTTATATTTTTGGGCTTGGCTTCTGGAAGGAAGGAGATATGCAGTATATATATTTTACCTATATTTATGGGATAATATCTTCTTAAGATTTATTATCTTTGGAGGTTTATTTTTCCTATAAAAAGGATTGGATTTCCACAATTCCGACATCACGCTATACCGTCGATCAGGGTTTACACACGCAGCAGCCGCAGTATACTCCAATTTGGGAGTTTTCGAAGAACCTTTTTTGAAGGGTTGAAGGAAGATTGAAGACCATAGCTTTTATAGCTTTTTGAAGGGTTTTGTAAGATTGTCTTCAATTCCCTCAATTGTTGTCTTGTCTGTTTGGATTATTATCC
This sequence comes from Fagopyrum esculentum, assembly GCA_033239045.1. Classification (NCBI taxonomy): domain Eukaryota; kingdom Viridiplantae; phylum Streptophyta; class Magnoliopsida; order Caryophyllales; family Polygonaceae; genus Fagopyrum; species Fagopyrum esculentum. Next base: position 8,296,989 of record BSUD01000003.1, read on the forward strand.
AAGGAACGCTTTGTTGTGATATTTGATTCAGTTATTGAAGTCTTTTCATTAAATTCTTCTTTGTTCAAATATTCACCTTCTTCCCATATATTTAATACTTTCATTATGATGATGAGTGGCTAATTTCCTTGTGTGGTTCTAGGGTGATTGGCTGAAGGTTGTGGGAAAAACAATGATAGAATAATCTTAAAATCCAGTAGGATCCTGAAAGTTTGAGTCTTTAACCTTAACCCTAAGCATCTCGCTCGGTTGATGAACATCTCGGCCGGGGTGGAATTCTTCTGACCGAGGTGACTTATCCGACCTTAAACTGAGAGTTAAGTGTTAGAGTTTGCCAAATCCTATTCTTATTACACCTTCCTGGTTCAATGCAAGCTTAGGATGAGACTTACCCGGTAATTCCTTAGTTTGTGTATTAACGATCATAAGTGTAGGTAATAAAGGTTTATTCTTTATTGGGGTTTGAGTGTGCTTCCATCCCATCTTTGTGAGTTAGCCTGAGACTTACCCGGTAAAGGTTGATTCTATTCCCTTAGATGATGTGTTAGTTTGAGGTTATAGTTCTTTATCTTGATTCCTTGAGACTTACCCGGTAATAGGAGTTACGGTTTAGGATTAGTGTGTAGTGAGACTTACCCGGTGATCTACTCCACTTTAGTAACACCTTCCCCAAGCAAAAATCTCAGCTTTGTCCGCTTATCTATAGATCTTGAGTTGGAACCACAACTAGATGCTTTAATCCTTAGAATTGCATGTTTGCTTTATTGACTTCTTATTCATCTTTGATTGTGTTAATTGCTCTTGTGGTTAGTATTGATAAAAGCATACCGTATTGACTTTGTTTCACCGAGTCCCTGTGATCGACCCTTGGAATTTTCTTGCTTTTACTACGATTGACCCGTACACTGCGGGTTCGCATCCTTGTTTTAAGCTTAAGTCTAGGGTTATAAATTTAAAGCTTGCACACACCGTTTGGAGCGAACAAGTTTTTGGCGCCGTTGCCGGGGACTTGGTCTAGACCGAGCCGGTACGGTTTGCTCTTGGGGCGCTTGCCCCGTTTCATCTAACCACTCTACTTGAGTGACGATCTTTGCAGGTTCTTTCTTAGGTACATGTGAAGAACCCGCGCTAGGAAGGAAATCGTTCCTTACGATCCCGAACCAGAAAAGACATACAAGCGACGCTTAAGAGAAGCGAAGATGGCCCAACAAGACGATCACGATCTTGCGGCCCAATTGAGAGAGACGCAGGAGCTGCTACGTCTCAGTAAAGAAGAGCTAAGGCAAGAGAAAGAAGAGAATCATGCCAGGACTGCAGCAATCGAAGCTGAGATTGCAGCCATACGAGATCGGACTCTACTTCGACCGAGGGAAGATCCTCCTGTTGATCATCGACCGATGCAGAATCCAGTAGTAGATCCTCGACCGAGGCAGATTCCAGTACCTGACGCCCCGGCCGATGTACTCCCACTTCGGATACCAGTCCGAGATGTTCTTCTTGCAGGAATCCCGCAAACCCTAGGTCAAAGGATGAACCCTAATCAACAACTGAGGCGTCCAGGAGTGAACCTAGGAGATCCAGCAGATCATGACTACGAACTTCGACCGCAAGTCCTAGCCATGATTCGCCAATGTCAATTCGGAGGGCTAGAGAAGGAGTCGCCGCATCAACATCTTCAAAACTACGAGATCTTGATGGAGACCTTGCGACCTTCTAGAATTGAAAATAACAACTACAAGCTAAGACCTTTTTACTTTTCTTTAAAAGATAGAGCTCTTACTTGGTATCAATCTCTTCCTCCAGGAAAAATTAGCACATGGGAGGAGATGACTACGGAATTCCTAACCAAATTCTTTCCCCCCTCAAAGACTGCTGAAATGAGAGGGAAGATCAATGCTTTCATCATGAAGGACAAGGAGAGCTTGTCCAAATCTTGGGAGCGGTTCAAGGATATCCTTTTGGATTGCCCACATCATGGGATTCCAAAGATCGAGTTGTTGGAGATCTACTTCAAAGGGCTGGACGGAAGCACCCAGTTCAATCTCCAACTACTCTCCGCCGGTACCTTCATGGACATGGCGATTGATGATGCATGGGACTTCATTGAGAAGCAAGCCTTGCACATGGAGAAGTATACCCACCAAGGAGCCGAAGGTGGAGTAAAAAGAGTCAACTTTCAAGAGACTCAACCCAACAACAATCAACTCACATCATTGAAGAATGACGTGAAGCAATTGAAGGAGCTCTTGATGGCTCAAACTAAGAAGGAAGAGCAAGGGCAAAAGAACAACAACAACAACAATAACGGGTACCGTAACAACAACAACGGACCCCGAAACAACAACTACAACAACAACAACAATAGAGGATCCAATAGCAATAACTGGAGGGCGAATAATCAAAACCACAGTAACAATTACTCAAACTCCAACTCTAATGATTCCTCTAACCCTTTCCTCTCTTCTCCTTCTTCTTCTTCCACTCCATTGAAAAGCCAAGGGCAAGGATCAAGTTCGTCTTAGCCAGAAAAGAAAGACGCAGTTCTGGAAGCAATCTTGATCAAGCTTAACGCTATGGAGAATTCTATGACTTCATTTTCGAGGGCCCAAAAGTCCTTCGAACAATAACTTGCTAGTAGGGCGAATGAAGCGCCAAGAGATCCAGGGAAGCTTCCAGCAAAGACGGAAACTAACCCTAAGGGCCAGTGCATGGCCATAACGACGAGGAGTGGACTCAAAACTGCAGATCCAGTACCTCGCTCGATGCAGACCACCTCGGTCCAGACCCAGTCGAAGAACACCTCGACCGAGATGCTAACCGAGGCGGAGCAACAGAAAGCAGGAGGAACGACAGAAACTTACGTTCCACCTCCTGCATATAAACCACCACTTCCATTCCCTCAGTCCAGAGCCAGAGCACATCTAGACAAGCACTTTGGTAAGTTTCTTGACTTGATGAATAAGCTACATATTAACATTCCCTTCCTTGATGCCATTCTAGGTATGCCCGCCTATGGGAAGTTCTTAAAAGAAATCTTATCAAGGAAGAGGAAGCTGGAGGATGTTGGTGAAGTTAGGATGACATCTAAATCTTCGGAGCTTATCAAGATCATGAAGGAATAGATGCCACCTAAGTTGAGAGATCCCGGCTCATTTTGCATTCCCATTCAAGTTGGGGATGTCACTTGTGAAGCCCTTTGTGATCTAGGAGCCAGCGTGAGCATCATCCCGCTGGAGCTATGCACTAAGATCGGTCTTGGAGAGCCCAAGCCGGTCAAGATTCGACTTTACATGGCGGATCGCTCCATCACCCATCCCGTGGGCATTTTAGAAGACGTTCCGGTCAAGTTAGGTAACTTCTATCTACCTATAGATTTTGTCGTACTTGACATTCCCGCAGATTATCCTGTTCCTATCATTCTCGGGAGGCCATTTCTAGCAACTTCGGGTTGCAATGTGGATTGCAAGAACGCCAAGTTGAAATTAAACGTTGGTGGCGATGAGGTGGAGTTCGCACTACTTGCAGCCATGAAAGGGGAGCAACTAACTGATGATATCTTCAACATCTACGATGAAGAAGAATCAAGGGAATTGGTGAGCTCTATCCTTATTAACGATCCACTCGAAAGAGTTATTAGCTTCAGTTTAATGGAGGAAGGTATAGATGCTTCTTGTGATGCAGATATACGGAGCTTGAAGGCACTGGAAGAGGATCCAGGAGCTAAAACTGAGAAGCTAGTCCAGGAGACGAAGATCTCCAGTCTCGGTTCCAGTAGCAGTACCTCGACCGAGGCACTTTCTGGACGGAGCGAGGCATCTGAAGAACACCTCGGTCAACGCCTTTGCGCCTCGACCGAGGTCGACAGCGAGACGATGTCAACTGAGATTGCTGAGAATAACAATTTTCTTACTCCTCTCTCTGACATTCACCCACTGTTGGTGGACCATTCCCTCCACCAACTATCTGATAATAAAGGTCCTTGGTATGCTGATATTGTGAATTATCTTGTTTGCCAAGAAATACCACCCGGATTGACGTACTCTCAAAAGAAGAAATTCTTCAAGGAAGTGCGACATTACTACTGGGATGAGCCGCTGCTGTTCAAGCGCGGACCGGATGGGATGCTTCGAAGGTGCATCCCGGAAGATGAAGTTATTAGCGTCATAAGGCATTGTCATTCACTTCCTTGTGGAGGACATGCTAGCACCGATAAAACATGCGCTAAGGTATTGCGTTCCGGTTTCTTTTGGCCTACATTATTTAAGGATGTGCAATCTTTTGTTGTTTCTTGTGATGCATGCCAAAGAACAGGGAACTTATCAAGGAGGAACGAGATGCCACTTAATAACATCCAAGAAGTGGAAATCTTTGATGTATGGGGGATTGACTTCATGGGACCTTTCCCATCCTCCGGAGGAAACCTCTACATTCTCCTTGCCGTTGATTACGTCTCTAGATGGGTTGAAGCCATTGCTTCTCCCACTAACGACGCCAAGGTGGTTGTGAAGTTCTTAAATAGAACTATCTTTCCACGATTTGGAACTCCACGCATCATCATCAGCGATGGAGGAACGCATTTCATCAACCGGAAGTTTAAGGCACTTCTATCAAAGTATGGGGTAACCCACAAGGTGTCAACCGCTTATCACCCTCAAACTAGTGGACAGGTCGAGATCTCGAATAGAGAAATCAAGGCAATTTTGGAGAAGACCGTCTCTAGAACGAGGAAGGATTGGTCCATGAAATTGGACGATGCTCTTTGGGCATACAGGACCGCATTCAAGACTCCCATAGGTACCACCCCTTATAATTTGGTATATGGGAAATCTTGCCATTTGCCCGTTGAATTGGAGCACAAGGCGTATTGGGCTATCAAATGGTTGAACTTTGACATCAAGGAAGCTGGTGAGAAGCGACTATTGGAACTTAACGAGCTGGAGGAGCTGCGTTTGAACGCTTACGAGAATGCCAAAATCTATAAGGAAAGGACAAAGAGATGGCATGACAAGCGTATCATTCCAAAGGAGCTTAACGAAGGAGACTTAGTTCTACTCTTCAACTCCCGCCTCCGTCTTTTCCCAGGTAAGTTGAAATCTAGATGGACCGGACCTTATGTAGTGAAACATGTTTTCCCAATTGGTGCAGTTGAGATATGGGGCGAAACTAGCGGAAGCTTCAAGGTCAACGGTCATAGACTTAAGAAGTACCAGCCGGAAACGCCGGTTGAGGAGGTTGCACCGATATACCTCCTTTGAGACGCATCATGGTCCAGCTAGCGACCTTAAATCAAGCGCTTCTTGGGAGGCAACCCAAGGTATTGCTCTTCTTTCCCGCTTTCTAGTCTAGCTTAGATAGTTTTTGTTTTTGCTTTGCTTTGCTTTGTTTTTGGCGTTCTGGACAGACAACAGGAAGAAGCACATCTGGAAGGACAGAAGTTCGAGATTCTGAGAAGACAGAAGCACTTCGGTCATTGTCAGAGCACCTCGACCGAGTTGATTCTTGAAGCAACCGAGGCGACTAGGGTTTCTGCAGAACCGCCTCGGTCCATATCACCTCGGGCCAGTCGAGACCATCTCGACCAAGGTGACAGCAGATCCAGTAACAGTATAAAAGGGGGAAAAATTACATTTTCACTTTTTTTACCCTCCTCGACCGCGGCGGACAGAAGCACCTCGCTCATCTCGTTTCTTGCTCGTTTTCAACAATTTCTACTTCCAAACCGAGATTGAAGGATAGAGGAGTCGATTGCAACTACAGATCTGCAAGAAATTTGAGCGTTTCGACCGAAACGAGGTAAAAACGTTCGAAAACCTAAACTCGTTCGTTTACTGATATTTGGGCTTTGGTTGCCCTTGATTCTGTTGAGGAAACCTTTAAGTACCCCTTAGGAAGCATCGGTAGTGATTTTTGGGGGAAAAGAACTGAAAATCAGAGAGTTGAAATCGCACTGCCTTCGCCTCGGTCCAGTCGTTCTGCACCTCGGTCGAGGTGATTCTTGGAGTTTGTCAGTCGACCGAGGTAGTCTGACAGTGCAGTTTGAAGATGAGTTCTGACAGATTTTTGGCCCTTAGGGATAGATCCTCTCCTTCCCCTTCTTCTTCCTCATCCCGACCTTCTATCCCGGTGATCCACGAGAGACACCGGGTAGATTATGATCGTATTGCTAGTCGTCCAGTTATCGCTCCTAGATTTCTGGACGTTTCTGCCTTTGATTGTCTCCACGTAGATGGAGAGCTTAGGAGGATGATCACCACCGTTGGGCTGGATCAGTTTACTGAGATCCGAGCCCCAGCCTACCTTGAGCCGACCCTCGAGTTTGTCAATTCCTTCACTTACCTCCCCACAGAGAGGGCTGTGAAGTACCGGTTGATGAACCGGAACTACCTAGTACCTCTTGACCACTGGAGAGATATTTTTGGCTTCCCTGCCCCCACTGCTGTAGACTTCCCGACCCAAGCTGTAGCTAGAGAGTTCTGGGGTCAGATCGCCCATATTACGAGGCATGCAGACAGGTGGCGCCCTGGTGATTCCAGGGCGAAGCTTATCTATCATCTAGCTTTTCGGTTAGTACACAGGATCTTCAGCGAGACGCTTCTGGCGCCTACTGAGATGCCCCAGAAGGTCCGACAGGGGGAGCTCTTCTCTTTATACTGCATGGTCACAGGTGGATACCCTGACTTTGGATTGATGCTGGCAGAGGATCTGCACAGGATCAAGGCCAAAGGGAAGGGAGATATATGCTGCGGAGGGATAGTGACCCATATCGCTAGGTATCAGGATATGGATCTGAGTAGGTGTACCATGGTGGCGGCTGCCAAGCCGCTCGGACTTCAGGAGATGATTACTCGGAGGATTCTGGTTCCCCGAGGACTGACTACACCCTACGTCGCTATGCCATGGGAGCTGACTGCACCTCAGGGCATCAGATGGTCTGCACAGTTCTCTGTCTTTGATCCACATTTCTGGCAGACTGCTTGGGGTCCACTTATGGAGGATTACAGAGAGGGAGCAGCTGCCCCTGCTGAGGCTGAGGATGAGGATGACGACGATGATGAGACAGTGGATGAGAGAGGAGGTGGCGTCCCGATGGACACAGGTACAAATACAGCTGGGACGAGCGCGCCACCTATTATTGATTTAGATGATGAGGAGGACACTGAGCCGGCGCCAGCTGAGGCGTCTCCAGTCAGACCTGCTAGACGCAGGAGGCGCGGAGTTAGGGACAGAGCTGCACACCGACGGATCGATGACCTGACGGATCAGGTTATCGACTCATACGCTGCACTTTCACTGGATATCCGCGAGATGCAGGAGCGGCAGCATCATCAGCACATGATGGCTCAGCTACAGTTTGAGCGTATCATGGGCTATCCCTATGACCCGACTCAGTACCCCTACATACCACCACCACCACCGGATCGAGACTACTGAGGAGCTGCAGGACTTTATTATTATATTTTTTATGCAGTTTGGCTTTTATTCGGTGAGTTCTCTTGTTTAGACTTTTATTATACCCACTGGGACAGTGTGTCTCAAGTATGGGGTGGTTGTTATTTGACTATTTGACTACGTGATGTATTCGACTACTTTTGATGTATTATATTTATCGGATATTTTCATATTTATGCTTCATTTGCCTTTATATGATTATCTGATATTACATGCATACTTACAGGTTATTTGATTGAGAAAAACGTCGAAACTGAAAGAAAATTGGTTTTAAAAAAAATTTTTGACCTCGACCGGGGCAGTTCTGGCCGAACGAGGCGTTTCACCTCGGATGACCTAAGAACACCTCGACCGAGGTGCGTAACAGAAAGTTTTCGAAAACGAATTTTTGTGTTACTTATCTGGATATGATCTCAGTGAAGATCTTGTTTACTGACTGGTTTTAAATTCTTTTTGTGTTTGAAAGGTTTTATAATATATTTAAGTTGCTAAATGCTTTGTTTGAAATTATTGGCATGTTTAATGCTTTGTTTTTATCCAAATTATGTTGAATTTGAAGGTTGACACCGCAGGATAAGTTCTCTCACTTTCTTCTTGGAAAGACCAAGGCAATTCATTCTTTTCTTCTTCTTCTTCTTGATCATGCTTAACCCCTCATAAACATTTTGCCTCCCTTTACCTATCCGGGAATTTGGAAGCAAGCGAAGTGGTGAAAGCAAGTTAAAGTTGAGAAGTGGCTGGAAGTGAAAGTCTTAGAAAGCAATTATAGGTTTGGGGAAGTCAATCATGAAGATGAGTAACTCGGCACCATTCACATAGCCGGGTGTTTGTGTCTTGCCAAAGTCGGATTGAGCGATATTCCTAACGGGTCATGGTATGTGCATCAAGGGTTTGATGCATCTCGAGAAATTGATGATTGCAGATTTCCTAGGCTTCGGTTATTGTGCACCTCTGTCCATGCATCCCAAAAAGTAAAGTAAAAGAAAAAGTGCGAAATAAGCAAAGCTTATTGGTGGAAGATGTTGCAAGTCAAAGTGAAAGTGAAGTTCATCCTTTTCCCGGATTCTAGCACCACATTACCTTACATACATCCCTACCCTACACGTTTCTTGACCTTTTCTTTTGGGAAGCCCTTGAGACCTTGAGCTTGTTGATTGACTTAGCGGTTTAAACTGGATTATACATGATTAATTTCGATGATCATGATTTATTATGCATTCTATGATTTTATGCAAAGATGAACAACTTTCCTATATTTATAAAATGTTTTGAGCATATTGAGTTTTTAAATTCCAAGAAGTATTCTCTTAGAGTGATCTATGATAGTTGCACACCATAAAATGTTTTTGAAAAGCTTTTTCATGATTTTATTGACTTATAATCCATTCTATCTTGTTTTCTATATGAGGAACTTGCTTGGGGACAAGCAAAGGCTAAGTATGGGGTATTTTGATAGCATGAATTATAGTCTAGTTTTTGGGGTTTGTTTGGACGTTTTATCTTTCATAATCTGCATGTTTGTATGTACATTATGTGGTTTTACTACCATTTCATCTACCTTTGCGAGAATCGAGGTCTACACCTAGTTTCGTTGTAATTGCAGGCAATATGGTACGATTTGCATCAAAAAGGAGCAAAAGGAGTCATGAGTCATTTCGAACTACATCCAGGAAGCATAGCCATGGATTAAAGATTTACTTTGGACCAGTCTTGAGAGATTTCACATCCAGTTGAGATTCACCTCGGTTGACCAGAGGTTCACCTCGACCGAGGTGATCCAGGGACGCCGACTCGACCGAGGCGAAAACCTAGGACGCGGCGAGAATATTTTATTCTTGGAAGAGATCTTTTAAATTTGGAAAGTGATCTTATATTTTTGGGCTTGGCTTCTGGAAGGAAGGAGATATGCAGTATATATATTTTACCTATATTTATGGGATAATATCTTCTTAAGATTTATTATCTTTGGAGGTTTATTTTTCCTATAAAAAGGGTTGGATTTCCACAATTCCGACATCACGCTATACCGTCGATCAGGGTTTACACACGCAGCAGCCGCAGTATACTCCAATTTGGGAGTTTTCGAAGAACCTTTTTTGAAGGGTTGAAGGAAGATTGAAGACCATAGCTTTTATAGCTTTTTGAAGGGTTTTGTAAGATTGTCTTCAATTCCCTCAATTGTTGTCTTGTCTGTTTGGATTATTATCCAAGGAACGCTTTGTTGTGATATTTGATTCAGTTATTGAAGTCTTTTCATTAAATTCTTCTTTGTTCAAATATTCACCTTCTTCCCATATATTTAATACTTTCATTATGATGATGAGTGGCTAATTTCCTTGTGTGGTTCTAGGGTGATTGGCTGAAGGTTGTGGGAAAAACAATGATAGAATAATCTTAAAATCCAGTAGGATCCTGAAAGTTTGAGTCTTTAACCTTAACCCTAAGCATCTCGCTCGGTTGATGAACATCTCGGCCGGGGTGGAATTCTTCTGACCGAGGTGACTTATCCGACCTTAAACTGAGAGTTAAGTGTTAGAGTTTGCCAAATCCTATTCTTATTACACCTTCCTGGTTCAATGCAAGCTTAGGATGAGACTTACCCGGTAATTCCTTAGTTTGTGTATTAACGATCATAAGTGTAGGTAATAAAGGTTTATCCTTTATTGGGGTTTGAGTGTGCTTCCATCCCATCTTTGTGAGTTAGCCTGAGACTTACCCGGTAAAGGTTGATTCTATTCCCTTAGATGATGTGTTAGTTTGAGGTTATAGTTCTTTATCTTGATTCCTTGAGACTTACCCGGTAATAGGAGTTACGGTTTAGGATTAGTGTGTAGTGAGACTTACCCGGTGATCTACTCCACTTTAGTAACACCTTCCCCACGCAAAAATCTCAGCTTTGTCCGCTTATCTATAGATCTTGAGTTGGAACCACAACTAGATGCTTTAATCCCTAGAATTGCATGTTTGCTTTATTGACTTCTTATTCATCTTTGATTGTGTTAAATTGCTCTTGTGGTTAGAATTGACATTAGCATACCGTATTGACTCTGTTTCACCGAGTCCCTGTGATCGACCCTTGGAATTTTCTTGCTTTTACTACGATTGACCCGTACACTGCGGGTTCGCATCCTTGTTTTAAGCTTAAGTCTAGGGTTATAAATTTAAAGCTTGCACACACCGTTTGGAGCGAACAAGTTTTTGGCGCCGTTGCCGGGGACTTGGTCTAGACCGAGCCGGTTTCGGTTTGCTTTCGGGGCTATTGCCCCTGTTGCTACTAACTACTCTTTCTATGAGTTTTGTAGTTTTCAGGATTTCCGATGACTACATTTGATCCAGCCTGGATAGCAAGACAAAGTGCTAGGGCGGACCATTATGAATACTTGGAGGAGAAGTACTCCTTCTATTGGTTCAACAATGAATGGGAAAGAGAAGAGGCCATTCAGCATGAACTTGCGATATGGGATGAGAAGAATGTCCCTAAAAAGACTTATGAGCAACCTCTTGAAGATTCTCTCGAATCTAGGTTGGAGAAGTTAATGAAGAAGGTGACGGAGCTCAAGGAAAGCACCCTATCCTATGCTAAACCGGAAGAGGAGCATAAGGAAGTGTTGCACGTTTCGAGCATACCTCCAGTCAAACCAGAAGTTTCTCCTGAAGCTTCTGAGGGAGAAGATGTGGAAGATCTCGATCTGACTGTTGAGACCTCGGTCGAGGTAGAAGAGACCTCGGTCGAGATGATGGAAGAATCTGCAGAACCGGAAGAGGCAGATGCAGAAGACTTTAGCCAAATTACTGAGATTATGGTCAAGGTGGAAGAAAGACCAGCAGAACTGAGAGAGATTTCGTGGGTGGATTATCAACCCAACACGAAACTTGCCTCAAGCTTTGGAGAACTTTGCAAGGTACGTTCTCCTACTTCATTTGAATTCCCTATTAATATTTCTGAATTTTTCAGGAATGCACCGGAAAGTTGGAGGTCTCTTCCGAAAGAACCTCCTAAAATCAAGATGAAGTCTTCCTTGAAATTGTTGGAAGAAGAAGCTCCTTGGATTATAAGGAGTGAAGTTAACAAGCGCTTCACCGCTAAGGCAACGAAGTGTTATTTGTTCAAGTATGGGGTCCCTCGCATGCTCAGGACCCTGTACCATCCCCAAGCTATAGATGGGGAAGCTGCTATGATTCTCGAGAAACTATTTTCTCGATCAAGGAAAGGATGGGACGCAAGGCTAGATTATGTCCCATTGAAGTGCAGGAAGTCTAGAAGGATTCCGGTGAGAATCAAACCGTACAAGCTTGTACGTGGGAGATCTTACCATTTGCCGGTGAAATTAGGAACCGGAACCTTTTTGGAAGAATTTTATGATGGATGTGATGAGCACTCCATGGTGTTCAAGGTACATTGAGTAATTCTATGGAGAAGGGTCCAGCTAGCGACCTTAAACCAAGCGCTTCTTGGGAGGCAACCCAAGGTATTGCTTTCTTCTCCCTCTTCTAGTTTAGTTTAGATAGTTTTTGTTTTTGTTTTCCTCTAGACAACAACCAGGTATTCCAAAAGGAAGGATCACAGTTCAAGAGCTACACTGGAAGAACAAAATTTCGAGAAGTTGAGGAGACGAGCTTTACTGAGATACATCTCGGGTACTGTCAGAACACCTCGACCGAGATGTGCTTCGCCAACCGAGATGGTCTTATCTAGGAGCTGTTTCTTACTTCTTCATGCAGTTTAGCTATGTTCGGTGAGTATCCTGTCCTTAGAATTATTTTGACCCACTGGGACAGTGTGTCTCAAGTATGGGGTGTTTATTGATGTATTATTCGACTACTTTTGATGTATTATATTTATCGGATATTTTCATATTTATGCTTCATTTGCCTTTATATGATTATCTGATATTACATGCATACTTACAGGTTATTTGATTGAGAAAAACGTCGAAACTGAAAGAAAATTGGTTTTAAAAAAAATTTTTGACCTCGACCGGGGCAGTTCTGGCCGAACGAGGCGTTTCACCTCGGATGACCTAAGAACACCTCGACCGAGGTGCGTAACAGAAAGTTTTCGAAAACGAATTTTTGTGTTACTTATCTGGATATGATCTCAGTGAAGATCTTGTTTACTGACTGGTTTTAAATTCTTTTTGTGTTTGAAAGGTTTTATAATATATTTAAGTTGCTAAATGCTTTGTTTGAAATTATTGGCATGTTTAATGCTTTGTTTTTATCCAAATTATGTTGAATTTGAAGGTTGACACCGCAGGATAAGTTCTCTCACTTTCTTCTTGGAAAGACCAAGGCAATTCATTCTTTTCTTCTTCTTCTTCTTGATCATGCTTAACCCCTCATAAACATTTTGCCTCCCTTTACCTATCCGGGAATTTGGAAGCAAGCGAAGTGGTGAAAGCAAGTTAAAGTTGAGAAGTGGCTGGAAGTGAAAGTCTTAGAAAGCAATTATAGGTTTGGGGAAGTCAATCATGAAGATGAGTAACTCGGCACCATTCACATAGCCGGGTGTTTGTGTCTTGCCAAAGTCGGATTGAGCGATATTCCTAACGGGTCATGGTATGTGCATCAAGGGTTTGATGCATCTCGAGAAATTGATGATTGCAGATTTCCTAGGCTTCGGTTATTGTGCACCTCTGTCCATGCATCCCAAAAAGTAAAGTAAAAGAAAAAGTGCGAAATAAGCAAAGCTTATTGGTGGAAGATGTTGCAAGTCAAAGTGAAAGTGAAGTTCATCCTTTTCCCGGATTCTAGCACCACATTACCTTACATACATCCCTACCCTACACGTTTCTTGACCTTTTCTTTTGGGAAGCCCTTGAGACCTTGAGCTTGTTGATTGACTTAGCGGTTTAAACTGGATTATACATGATTAATTTCGATGATCATGATTTATTATGCATTCTATGATTTTATGCAAAGATGAACAACTTTCCTATATTTATAAAATGTTTTGAGCATATTGAGTTTTTAAATTCCAAGAAGTATTCTCTTAGAGTGATCTATGATAGTTGCACACCATAAAATGTTTTTGAAAAGCTTTTTCATGATTTTATTGACTTATAATCCATTCTATCTTGTTTTCTATATGAGGAACTTGCTTGGGGACAAGCAAAGGCTAAGTATGGGGTATTTTGATAGCATGAATTATAGTCTAGTTTTTGGGGTTTGTTTGGACGTTTTATCTTTCATAATCTGCATGTTTGTATGTACATTATGTGGTTTTACTACCATTTCATCTACCTTTGCGAGAATCGAGGTCTACACCTAGTTTCGTTGTAATTGCAGGCAATATGGTACGATTTGCATCAAAAAGGAGCAAAAGGAGTCATGAGTCATTTCGAACTACATCCAGGAAGCATAGCCATGGATTAAAGATTTACTTTGGACCAGTCTTGAGAGATTTCACATCCAGTTGAGATTCACCTCGGTTGACCAGAGGTTCACCTCGACCGAGGTGATCCAGGGACGCCGACTCGACCGAGGCGAAAACCTAGGACGCGGCGAGAATATTTTATTCTTGGACTTGGCTTCTGGAAGGAAGGAGATATGCAGTATATATATTTTACCTATATTTATGGGATAATATCTTCTTAAGATTTATTATCTTTGGAGGTTTATTTTTCCTATAAAAAGGGTTGGATTTCCACAATTCCGACATCACGCTATACCGTCGATCAGGGTTTACACACGCAGCAGCCGCAGTATACTCCAATTTGGGAGTTTTCGAAGAACCTTTTTTGAAGGGTTGAAGGAAGATTGAAGACCATAGCTTTTATAGCTTTTTGAAGGGTTTTGTAAGATTGTCTTCAATTCCCTCAATTGTTGTCTTGTCTGTTTGGATTATTATCCAAGGAACGCTTTGTTGTGATATTTGATTCAGTTATTGAAGTCTTTTCATTAAATTCTTCTTTGTTCAAATATTCACCTTCTTCCCATATATTTAATACTTTCATTATGATGATGAGTGGCTAATTTCCTTGTGTGGTTCTAGGGTGATTGGCTGAAGGTTGTGGGAAAAACAATGATAGAATAATCTTAAAATCCAGTAGGATCCTGAAAGTTTGAGTCTTTAACCTTAACCCTAAGCATCTCGCTCGGTTGATGAACATCTCGGCCGGGGTGGAATTCTTCTGACCGAGGTGACTTATCCGACCTTAAACTGAGAGTTAAGTGTTAGAGTTTGCCAAATCCTATTCTTATTACACCTTCCTGGTTCAATGCAAGCTTAGGATGAGACTTACCCGGTAATTCCTTAGTTTGTGTATTAACGATCATAAGTGTAGGTAATAAAGGTTTATCCTTTATTGGGGTTTGAGTGTGCTTCCATCCCATCTTTGTGAGTTAGCCTGAGACTTACCCGGTAAAGGTTGATTCTATTCCCTTAGATGATGTGTTAGTTTGAGGTTATAGTTCTTTATCTTGATTCCTTGAGACTTACCCGGTAATAGGAGTTACGGTTTAGGATTAGTGTGTAGTGAGACTTACCCGGTGATCTACTCCACTTTAGTAACACCTTCCCCAAGCAAAAATCTCAGCTTTGTCCGCTTATCTATAGATCTTGAGTTGGAACCACAACTAGATGCTTTAATCCCTAGAATTGCATGTTTGCTTTATTGACTTCTTATTCATCTTTGATTGTGTTAATTGCTCTTGTGGTTAGTATTGATAAAAGCATACCGTATTGACTTTGTTTCACCGAGTCCCTGTGATCGACCCTTGGAATTTTCTTGCTTTTACTACGATTGACCCGTACACTGCGGGTTCGCATCCTTGTTTTAAGCTTAAGTCTAGGGTTATAAATTTAAAGCTTGCACACACCGTTTGGAGCGAACAGACAAGGAGCCCGAACCAGTAACCGCCATACCGTCGACCACCCAAGGGTCCGAGCATCTGCACTAGCGGACACCCTTCAGCACCAAGACCCTTCGTCTGCGTCGAGCAGGTGGGCGCCTCCTTCTCTTTTTGTTGATGCGATCAACTGCTGCTAAACGCCCTCCCTGTTGCACAACTGTCGTCGACCACCGTTGCTACCGGCCCAACACAGGACAACACACCCTCGCATCCAGTCCAAGCCACTGAACGCGCCTTCCATCGTCCCCAGGAGCGGACCGCTTGCCAAGCTGCTGCAGCAGAAGACTGACCCTCTGAACCGCAGGATAGCAGTTCTTGCAGCCCAGAACCTGGACACGCTGAGCCGCCTCCTATGCAGCCAGACGAACCTCATCTCAGCCCAATCGGATCTCAACAGTGAGACTAAGAGGAGCTGTCCAACCACTGCAGCAGTGGAGCCGATTCTAGCCTCGATTCCCTAGTCCGATGGTGCTGAGCGACACCAGTAACTCCCGTGGATCCATTGGTGTAGCAGTCCGGTATGAGATCAACCTCCCTTGTTTCATGTTATTGGAAAGATGAAGTTATGTATGTGTATAGTGATCCTTATAGGATTCGAACCTAGGACATGTAGGCTAGGATTTTGTGGATTTTAGGGTGTAGTGGGACTCGAACTGCTGACCTTTGGGTATAAATAATGGGAACAGGTGCTGCCCTGGAGAATCGAAATCAGGACCTCCTGCACACCTTGTATTCCAGCCTTGATCTGCTGACTTTAGGACCTAGTTTCGATACCTTATATCGAGAATCCAGCATTGAATTTTTAATATGTTTGAGATAGAAATATGAAGTTTACTGTGTTAAAAGTTGAGAGAAAGTTAACGGTCGGATTAAAACTTATAAGGTTTCAAAGTAGGACATATGGGTTGTTTTTACAGCAAAGGGAAAATTGACTAAGTATGGAAAATTTCAGCTTTTACCTCAACTTTGGAGATTTATGAACGGACTATGGTTAAATATTTTGGAGAGATCTTTACCCCTATGTTTAGTATGTATACCATAGAGAAGCTAGGATTTTATCTCGGAATTTTATACCCTTATCAAAGCCGTGTATATGAACCCAAAGTCGAACCGTAACGACTATGGTATAAATTAAGAATGTTGGATAACTCTTATAAAACCTTACTAAATCCTCACCAAACTTTTCAAGGAGAACTAGATTATGGACATAGGTTCTAAAAGAAAATATTAGAACTAAATGAAAGACTTTGAGAATTTTCGGTATTAAGGGTAAAATGGTCTTTTACCGTAAGAGAGCTTTTTCCGTAATTCCTTCGCATGAGGTTGGACATCTGGATGTGATTTTGATCCACATGCCTTATTTGACAGGCGTTTGAGTTACCATGGATTCGGATCGAGTTGAGATTTGAGAGAGCGATTTTTATCAAGGTAAGTCCTTGCGACTTACTTAGTTGGTTTCTGGATGTTAGTTGGATGACGATAGTGGTGTGTGTGTTGTGTGTTTATAAAACTTGTTAGGACGACCGTTGTTGTTATGTTTTAAGGCCCAAGTGTATGTATAACGGGCCGTGACATCACTGCCCAGCTTTGCCAGGAGACTGAGAGGTTCTCTATACCCAGACCATACAGGTACACGGTGAGATGCATCGGATCCACTCCTGATGGGTACACGGGGGCGGAGGCAAGGTTTGGGAATCCCTCGTGTCACAAAATAAGTATCATTAGAGTGAATGACTTAAATGAAGATAATAAATGGATTGTTTGAAAGCATGATGAGTGTTTATTATTTTATGTGTGTGTGTGCTATTGTTACTCTCCTAATATTTAGATAACTAGCTAACGGTTCCTCTTGTTGTGTTTTTTTTTTAGATTTACCGCAGGTTAGACCAGCAGCTGAGTGATCCGGAAGTAGTGGTCAGCCGGGTCTCCGTACTCCTTAGAGTGGGGGTTGGGGGTTGTGTTTGTCTTTCCTTTCTTTTGGTTAAGACAGTTGTTCGTTTCTTTTGTTTAAGTATTTTAGGCTGCTAGACAGTGTTGCATTCATTACCTTAAAAATACTATTTTATATGAATTTCGGTTTTCTTTATTTGTGTCTTGTTACAAGATCCTAATAATATTGTTGTCAAACTGAGGTCGGAACCCACTGTGAGGTTCTAACTAGTAATGTCCCGAGTTTTGAGAATTCGGGGTGTTACATCGGCGCTGGTCAGCAAATCTCTCATGGATGTCCACAGTAAGGGCAGCATAAGAGTCTATCATCTGATCCTTCAGATCATCGATCCGACAGTGAGCCTTTGGATCTCTGTGTCGGCGTCCTCTACGCCTAGCAGGTCGCACTAGTGATGCAGCCGGCGCGGTATCAGTCTCGTCATCGTCTAAGTCAATGACCGGCGCACTCGTCCCAGCAGTATCAGTCCCTGTATCCATAGGAACTCCACCATCCCTATCATCATCATCAACAACCTCCTCAACCTCATCCTCCTCAGCTGGTGTAGCTGCTGCCTCTCTCGCATCCTCCATTAGTGGGATCCAAGCAATAAGACAGTAGTGAGGATCATTAACTGAGAACTGGGGTGACCATCTGATCCCCTGTGGTGTGGTCGGCTCCCATGGCATAGCTATATACGGCGTAGTGAGTCCTCGGGGAACTAGAATCCTCCGAGTAATCATCTCCTGAAGTCCTAGCGGCTTGGAAGCCGCCAACATGGTACATGCTGTGAGATCCATATCCTGGTAACTCGCTATGTGAGTCATAATGCCTCCGCAGCAGATATCGCCCTTCGCTTTGGCCTTGATCCTGTGCAGATCCTCTGCCAGCATCAAGCCAAAGTCTGGGATCCCTCCAATCACCATGCAGTAAAGGCTGAATAGCTCCCCCTTTCTGACCTTCTGGGGCGTCTCAGTATGCGCCAGAAGCATGTCACTAAAAATCCTGTGAGTTAACCTAAAAGCTAGGTGAAAAATAATACGCTCCCTGGAGTCTCCAGGGCGCCATCTGTCTGCGTGCTCAACTACATGAGCAATCTGACCCCAAAACTCCCTAGCTACAGCTAGGGAGGGAAAATCAACAGCAGTCGGGGCCGGGAAACCAAAAATGTCTCTCTAGTACTCTAAGGGAACTATGAAGTTCCGGTTCATCAACCGGTACTTCACAACCCGCTTTGTGGGAAGGTAGGTGAAGGAGCTGACAAACTCCAAAGTGGGCTCTAAGTAGGCAGGTGCGCGGATCTCAGTAAACTGATCTAGCCCTACCATCGAAATCATCCGTCCCAAATCTCCATCCACATGGAGATAATCAAATGTTGATACGTCCAGGAAGCGCGGTACAATCACTGGACGGGCCGCGATGCGGTCATAGTCGACCTGGTGTCTCTCGTGGATCACCGGTCTAATAGGTCTAGAGGAAGAAGAAGAAGGGGAAGGAGAGGATTTGTCCCTCAGGACCAGCTGTCTATCTGAACTCATCTCTAAAGCAACCTGTCAGACCACCTCGGTCGGCCTGACAACTCTCAAGAACACCTCGGCCGAGGCACAGGCCGATTGGACTGAGGCGAATAACTGCGCGAACGAATCTCTCAAAAATCCAGTTCTTTTCCCCCAAAATCACTACAACTGGTTCCTATGGGGTACTTAATGTGTTTCTCAGCAAATGCAAGGGCAACCAAAGCCCAATTCGAAGTAAAACAGTGAAAAGGAGCGAGGTTAGGGTTTTTTCAATGTTTACCCTGATTCGGTCGATTCGGTTCGTTTTTCTCGTAGATTAGCACTTGCACTGGGATCCTCTACCCTTTCTTTGCAATTTGGAAGCAAGAATCGTCGAGATCGATCGAAGAACGGCGAAGCGAGGCGAAGTGGCTGCCGCGGTCGAGGAGAAGGTAAAGGAGGAGAGAGAATTTCAACCCCCTTTTATACCCTTTTCTGGAACTGTTGTCACCTCGGTCGAGGTGGTTTCGACTGGACCGAGGTGGTACGGACCGAGGTGGAACTTCAGAAACCCTAGTCGCCTCGGTTGCTCAAGAATCATCTTGGTCGAGGTGCTTTGACAGCAGCCGAGATGTACCTCAGTCAAACTCCGTCTTCTCAATTTCTCGAACTTCTGCCCTTCCAGTTGTGCTCCTGGGTTGTATTCCTTCCTTAGATGTCACCTGTTGTCTGTCTAGGATGCCAAAAAACAAAACAAAGCAAAGCAAAAGCAAACTATCTAAGCTAGACTAGAAAAAGGGAAAAAGAAGCAATACCTTGGGTTGCCTCCCAAGAAGCGCTTGATTTAAGGTCGCTAGCTGGACCATATTACGTCTCTATGCGTGATGGGAGGTGCCCTCACCCCATACTTCACCTCCATCGTGGGGTGAAGTAAGTAAGTCTATCAAACGCTCCAACAAGTGCAAGTGCTCATCGGGGAATGAATCGTCTATGGGTGGGTTGCCCTTCTCGCGTGAAGATGGAGGTAGCCGGCTGAGGTGATCCGCAACAGAATTTTCGGATCCCTTCTTATCGCGGATCTCTAGGTCAAACTCTTGAAGTAAGAGAATCCATCGAATAAGGCGTGGCTTGGCATCTTTCTTAGCAAGCAAGTAACGGATGGCTGCATGGTCGGTGTAGACAATGAATTTCGCTTCCACTAAGTTAGAACGAAACTTCTCGAAAGCATATACAACCGCCAATAACTCCTTCTCGGTGGTAGCGTAGTTGCGTTGGGCTTCATCTAGCATCTTGCTAGCATAGTAAATGGCGGTGGTCCGGCCATCCTTCTTTTGTCCAAGCACCGCTCCTACGGCTACATCACTAGCATCACACATGATCTCAAAGGGCAAGGTCCAATCCGGAGGTTGGATAATGGGAGCGGAGATCAATGCTTCCTTAATCCTGTAAAATGCATCAAGACACTCCTGCGAAAACTCAAAAACAACATCTTTATTCAAGAGGTTAGTTATAGGTTTAGACATCTTAGAGAAGTCCTTGATGAATCTCCTGTAGAAACCTGCATGCCCGAGAAAACTCCTCACACCTTTAACAGAACAAGGGGGAGGGAGTTTCTCAATAGTCTCGATCTTAGCGCGATCGACCTCAATACCTCGATTAGAAACGAGGTGTCCTAGCACAATGCCTTCATTAACCATAAAATGACACTTCTCCCAATTCAAGACAAGATTAGTGTCCTCACATCTTTGTAGCACTAGAGAAAGGTTAGATAGGCAATCATCAAAAGAGGAACCATATACTGAAAAATCATCCATAAATACCTCCATGATCTCCTCTATATACTCAGAAAAGATAGCCATCATGCATCACTAGAAGGTAGCAGGTGCATTGCACAATCCAAATGGCATCCTCCTATAAGCGAATGTCCCCCACGGACAAGTGAAAGTGGTCTTCTCCTGATCATCCGGATGGATAGGAATCTGGAAGAATCCACTATAGCCGTCTAAGTAGCAAAAGTGTGAATGTTGGGCCAACCGTTCGAGCATCTGATCAATGAAGGAAGTGGAAAATGGTCCTTCCGAGTGGCCGTGTTCAGCTTCCTATAATCAATGTAAACCCTCCAGCCCGTGACAGTCCTGGTTGGGATTAACTCGTTGTTCTTATTCGTCACAACGGTCATCCCTCCTTTCTTCGGAACTACATGCACCGGGCTAACCCGTTTGCTGTCCGAGATAGGATATATGATACCTGCATCCAACAACTTAAGAATTTGCTTCTTCACAGCCTCTTTCATGATCGGATTTAACCGTCTTTGAGGTTCCCATGAAGTCTTATGATCTTCCTCCATTAGAATTCTATGCATGCAGAAAGAAGGCTTAATGCCAATAAGATCATCAATGGTATAACCCAAAGCTCTTTGATGCTTTCTCAGGACATGCATTAGTTTAGACAATTCAGATTCGGAAAGGGAAGCGCTAACAATAACGGGATAAGTAGAATCCGGTCGAAGAAAGACATACCTCAAGTGATTTGGGTGTTGTTTAAGCTTCACAACTGGGGGTGCTTTCTGAGGGGGATCCTTGCTTCCTCCTTCCAATGGAGTAGATTCAGAAACTGGACTTTCGGAAGTCTCAGTTGAAATCGTCTCGCCTTCGACCTTGGTCGAGGCGCAGAGGCGTTGACCGAGATGTTCTTCAGTCGCCTCGCTTGGTCCAGAAAGTGCCTCGGTCGAGGTACTGTAACTGGAACCGAAACTAGAGATCTTCGTCTCCTGGATTAGTTTCTCAATTTTCCCTCCTGGATCTTCTTCCAGCGCCTTTAGGCTCCGTATATCTGCATCACAAGAAGCATTTATACGTTCCTCCATTAAACTAAATTTAATAACTTTCTCAAGTGGATCGTTAATAAGGATAGAGCTCACCAATTCTCTTGATTCTTCTTCATCATAGTTGTGGAAGATATCATCTCCTAGCTGCTCTCCCTTCATGGCCGCAAGTAATGCAAACTCCACTTCATCTCCACCAATGTTGAATTTCAACTTGGCGTTCTTACAATCCACGTTGCAACCCGAAGTTGCTAGAAATGGTCTCCCGAGAATGATAGGAACACGATAATCTGCGGGAATGTCAAGTACTACAAAGTCTATAGGTAAATAGAAGTTACCTAACTTAACCGGAACGTCTTCCAAAATGCCCACGGGATGGGTAATGGAGCGGTCCGCCAAGTATAACCGAATCTTAACCGGCTTGGGCTCTCCAAGTCCGATCTTCACACATAGCTCCAGCGGAATGATGCTCACGCTGGCCCCTAGATCGCATAAGGCTTCGCAAGTGACATCCCCAACTTGAATGGGAATGCAAAATGAGCCGGGATCTCTCAACTTAGGCGGCATCTTCTCCTTCATAATTTGAATAAGCTCCGAGGATTTAGATGTCATCCTTACTTCACCAAAGTCTTCCAACTTCCTCTTCCTTGATAAGATCTCTTTCAAGAACTTCCCATAGGCGGGCATCCCTAGAATATCTGTTCGCTCGAAACGGTGTGCGTCAAAGTCTTAATATTTATATCTAGAACTCAAAAGCAAAGCGAACCCGCAGTGTACGGATCGGCTGTAGAAAGGTAAGAATTCCAGAGTCGAACTCAGGGATTTGGTGAGAAAATTTCCAATTTCAATTATCTAGCGAAAGTATAAAAGCTTTTGTGATATGATAAAGAGAGAAATGATTCCAAGGATTCAAGTATCCGATTTAGGCTTTCGATTCAAGACACTTCTATAGATATAGGACAGAATTTATATTACCAAGATTAAATGTTCAAAAAGTAGGATTCGTACGGTGAAGTTCCGAAACCTATATGACTAATCTATAGGTTCTCTCTATAAGGGTTGTTGAGGCTGCAATATAGAAAGATCTAGAGACAAGAATTATATTCAAACTAACTATCCAAAACTCCAGGATATGACTCTCCAAAGTATGAATAGAAAGCACACTTAAAACCTTAATAAAGGATGTCGAGTCTCTTTATTACCCGAATCTTGCAATCTTAATTTATTAAATGTAGAAACAAGTTTGAAGTGCATTCATATATTCAATTAAAGAGTAAGAAGGTTAAACAAGATTGGGATTTAGGTAAGGATTAGTTTTGATCAAAAGTTGATTCAATTAAAGTTCGTCAGAAAGATAAATCGCCCTGTTCATAGGAAAAATCGGCCGATTTTTCTCAAGAACAGCACGATTTTCCTGTTTGTCGCAAAACTAAAATCTAAATTCTCAGGGTCCTAATGTTTGAATGAGTTCAGTCTATCATCATCTAAGCCTTAATCATCAACTATTCTCCCCAGAATCACAAGGTTTTTAGCCAACCATTTTCAAAATCGAATCAAATTAATTATTGAAGAATATATCGCAAAGAAACCAAATCTTGAATAGAAAAATTCTATAATTCTCAAATCTGTAAAACAATCGTCAAATCTGTTCAAAGTATCTCTCAACAACTCAATTTCGTGTTCACAAACCACAAACAAAGCAATGGAACAAAGAAATCTCACAATCAAAGATCAAGATAGACTTTCCGGCAAAAGCTCTTCAATCTCTCTCCAAGAATCGTTGATTTCTTCCAAACGTGTAAAGATTATCCGATGCGACCTTCTCGTTTTCGTTCGTAGGGTTCTCTTCTATAGTTTCTTGCAGATGGGCCGTTTGGCAAAACTCCTCTCTAGCCCAAATTAATTGGGCTTTGTGTCGTCTTTTCATTTGGCTGAATCGTGAAGAAAATCGACCTAGTCGATTTAGGTGCAAAATCGTTCGATTTCATCCAATGAAAATCGTCCGATTTGTATATCTGTTGGCACGATTTTCTTCAACAGAAAGTGTTCTTCTTTTGCTTCGTTTCCTATGCTTCTCCTTTGTAATTCCTTAGCATTTTGTGATCCTTCAAAGGCTCCTTTAGCTTCCTTAACATCCTTGGATGCTTCTTGCTTCATTATTGCTTCCAATTCAACTCTATTTACCTGTAATTCATCAAAATCTCGTGTAGACCTCTATTTCCGACAATTGATTGAATAGAACATAAAAGGTACGCAAAATCCCTCTAAATGCAAGGTAAATAGAGATAATGTGCTGCAATATGCATGAATATGATGGTTTATAATTCATGTCATCAAAATACCCCATACTTGCCTCTTGCTTGTCCCTAAGCAAGACTCAAATTTAGAATACAAGATGTCATGGATTATGTATGTATGAAAACTCAAAAACTTTTCTTTTGGTAGTGCTTCTTCGTTTTGGATCACCCTCAAAGTGAAATTTCAAGGCATAAAAGAGCAAAGAATGTATCAATGATGACTATAAGACGAATAAACTCCCTTTTCTTCCTTGAAGCCATAAATAAAGAACATGATAGAGGTGTAGAGGCAATCAAATTCAAACAAATCTAAGCCATTAAGTCTTGAACACATGCATAAAAGTCTCAAGGTCTTCTAATCAAAGAAAGGGTTCAAGAAACGTATTAAGGGAAGGAATTCTTTTTGGCAATTGTGGTGCTAATCCGGGAAAGAGAGACACATAACACTTTTCAAGAATTTTCTTCAATGCACATGCTTCGCATGTAGAAAGCTTTGCTTTCATTATACTTTACTTTTTGAGAGTATGGACAGCGGTGCACAAAAACCGAAGCCTAGGAGATTGGCGTTTCTCAATTTCGAGATGCCTCAAACCCTTGATGCACATACCATATCCCGTTAGGACTTGTCGTTCAATCGGACTTTGGCAAGACACAAACACCCGGCTATGTGAATGGTGCCGAGTTACTCATCCTCATGTTCAACGTCCCCAAACTTATGAAATTTTGCACTTTTTCAATACATTTTCCTTGGCCCTCCCACATCAAACATGCCTTTTTTTTTTTCAATCGCCTATCCTAATTCCCGGATGGTAAGAGGATGGTTACATATTTTGTTGAGGAGCTAGCATGATCAAGATATGAGGAAAGAAAAGAAGTGAATTGCCTTAGTCATCCTTAAATGGTGTAAAAGAACTTGCAATATAGCTTCGACTATTATTTCATTCTCTCATCTAAACAACTAAATCATATAACTTATTCATGTATTCAAGAAACAAAAGCAATTTCATTCATGCTATAGTCAAGATCTCAACATAACTAAGCGTCTTTTTGCCTATCCATATACACAATATTCATCATAGAGGTCATTTCCATATAAGAAGCACTTAAAATTTTTGAAAATTCATATTTTTGAAAGTGTCATTTCATGCAAATGCAAGTGTCATAATGGAAAGCAATCCGTGCAAGAGTTATTACAAGCCAAATTGTCAAGAGTAGTGGAAAGTGCATAGAATGCTAGAATGAAACATAAGGTATTGTAAGTACCCCCACCCCATAATTGACATCCACATTGTCCCCAATGTGAAAATCAAGCATAAGAAGGAGAAAAATACTTACAATGTAAAAGAAGTGGAAGCTCAATCCTCTGTCGGTGGTGGAGGTGGTGGATATGGATACATCGGTGCGGAGGGATCGTAGAAGTGGCCGAACTGGTGGTAGTACTTGTCCCTCATCTGGCCATCGTAGGATGAATGCCTAGCGTCCGTCTCCTCCCTGTAGCTCCTGAACTGTGTGCTCAGGGTGTCATAGTCGGTGCGGAGGGTATGGTAGTCGGTGCTGAGGCTCTGGAAGCTAGTGACTAGCTCCCTGAAATGGCGTGGAGCTCGGCGTCCTCGTCTAGGGCCTGGAGCATGTGCATAAGAGTGTCGAGGTGGCTGCATGTCATCCTCCGTCTCCTCGTCCTGCCTACTAGTCCTGCTCGGTCCTGCTCCATGAGTGTCAGTGTCCATGGCGTCCGTAGCATGCCCGCTATGGGTATCGCTCTCAAACTCGAGCATAGTCTCCTGTCCTCCATCCTCCTCCTCCTCTGAGTCACCTGCATCATCATCATAATAAGTAGGAGGTGAGAACTCCTCAAGCATCGCCTCAAAGGTCTCCTTCCAGTTCCTCTTATTCCGAATGGTGTATTCGGATTTCCATATGATCTCGGATGGCTTCTTCTTCGGATCTTTGTGCCATGGCATCGGCACATGAAGAGTTCCTCTCCCTCGAGGAATCAAGACCTGTCGAACCACCAACCTCTGCGAGCCTAAAGGAAGGGCACTCTCAGCTAGAGTGCATCCCGAGAAGTCATAACCTAGAGTCCTAGCCACGTGAGTGACTAAGCCTCCTGCACAAATGTAGCCCTTAGCTTTGTTGGCTATCTTTCCTAGATAGTCAGCAAGCATGGTGGCAACGTCGGGAGTGGTGGTAGATGTCATGCAGTAGAGGATAAAAAGCTCATCAGCCTTGAGCTTCTGCGGGGTCTCGGTCCTGGCAAACAAACTCTCACTGAGTATCCTATGTACTACCTTGAAGGAAAGGTTGTACATACTTGTCTCCTTGGAGTTTCCGGGTCTCCACTTATCCCCTCCGTACTCTCCTACGGAAATAGCCTCCCAAAAATCACTAGCACTGAGACCTCTAGCAAACGTGCCTGCATCGGAATAGGAGAAGCCAAACAAATCCCCAAAAGCATCAATAGACAAAGTGTGGTCTTGGCTCATGAGGCGGAGAGTGACCATCCTTTCCCTAGGATCGTGCTCAAATGTGCTAAGGAAATCTAGGGTGATCTCCCTATAAGCATCTTCCCTGATCGTAGCAAACTGTCTCAACCCTGCTCTATCAAGCATCATATCAACATCCTCTCGAACATACAACGAATCTAGGTCGTCAAGCACTATGTAGCGAGGAGGGGTGAATGGGCGATCTATAATGCGTTCATAGCGTTTCTTATGCTTGGATAGGGGAGGGGGAAGCCTAGGGATGTTGGTAGGTGGTGATGGTGGTGGGTTAGGGGCTTTGGAAGAAGATCCCTTCTTCTTCCCCGTGTTTCTAGTTATCCTCTTGACAAGATCCATTCTAAGTCCTAAAAATCGACCTGTTCTTCACAAAAATCGGCCGATTTTTCTGGGCTGGGTCGATTTTTCTCTCGATTCCAACGATTCTCACAATTCTGTAAAGTTCTGTTCAATCTATCACCACACACAGTTCTCTATAATGAATCCTAAGCAAATTCCTCTATCAATTCCAACAACAAATCACTTCCTAAGCAACTTCGATTTCAAGTGAGAAAACTTAGGTTTTGGAAAGAAAAACCTGAATTCCTTGTGGAGTAGTCGATTGTCGTGCGTGTTGTTGTTAGATCCGTGTTCCTTGTTGAAAGTTCTTCAGTTTGGAGCCAAGAATCTCTTGAAATGGTTAAGGAATGATGATTTGAGGGTGTGGCGATTTTTCGGCGTTTTTGAGGGAGGGAAATCGCGAGTTGAAGGTGTGTGAATGAAGAAGATCGAGTGTGAAGTCTTTATATAGGGTCGACAATTTCTGAAGAAAATCGGCCGATTTTTCAGGTCGATTTATTTGTCGGGTCGATTTTTCTCTCTGACCAAAGAAAATCGGACGATTTATTTTGGCAGGTCGATCTCCAGGTCGATTTATGTTTCTGTTGAGAAAAATCGTGCTACCTCTTCATAAATCGGACGATTTTTTTCTGGTAGGTCGATTTTAGTTTCTGTTGAAAAAAATCGAGCTGAATCTTCAAAAATCGGACGATTTATTTCCGATAGGTCGATTTTCTTCCTTGTTTTCTTGGATCTCGATGATATAACTCGATTGTGCTCCATCCTCCATGAATCTCTCAATTTTGAACCTAGTTTCCTGCGATTAATGACACAACAAACCAAGAGTGCATCGAGGAACATAAAAAGATAAAGACGAAGAAACAAAGCGATTAATCTATCCTAACTAAGTGAGGGAAAGAAGGGAAGCTATACTATCATTGGGTTGCCTCCCAAGAAGCGCTTTATTTATCGTCTTTAGCTGGACGGTGTATGATGTTGTGTTCAATGGAGGAGGATAGGAGCTATCTCCTCGACCGGAGCTTCCGGTGTGTATTTCTTCAACCTTTGGCCATTAACCTTGAAACTTCCGCTTTGTTCACCCCATACTTCAACTGCACCATGGGGAAAAATTCTTTTAATCACAAAAGGTCTTGTCCAACGGGATTTGAGCTTACCTGGAAATAGACGCAGCCTTGAGTTAAATAGGAGGACTTGGTCGCCTTCCTTCAAGTCTTTCGGGATGATGTGCTTGTCATGCCAGCGCTTTGTCCGTTCCTTGTAAATCTTTGCGTTCTCATACGCATTCAGTCGGAGCTCATCTAGCTCATTGATGTCTAAGAGCCGTTTCTCTCCGGCTTCTTTCATGTCGAAGTTGAGCCACTTGATAGCCCAATAAGCCTTGTGTTCTAGCTCTACGGGAAGATGACATGATTTACCATAAACGAGATTATAGGGAGTCGTACCTATTGGCGTTTTGAAGGCTGTCCTGTATGCCCATAGTGCATCGTCAAGCTTCATTGACCAATCTTTCCTTGTTTTAGAGACGGTTTTCTCTAAAATCCCTTTAATCTCTCTATTGGATATCTCAACTTGTCCGCTGGTTTGCGGATGGTAAGGTGTAGCTATCTTATGGGTCACCCCATACTTTGCCAATAGAGTCTCGAATCGACGGGCTGTGAAATGCGTTCCTCCGTCACTAATGATGGTTCGGGGAGTTCCGAATCTTGGGAAGATCGTCTTGTTGAGGAACTTCACCACTACCAATGCATCATTAGTGGGCGAAGCGATCGCCTCCACCCATCTCGAGACATAATCTACGGCAAGGAGTATATAGTGGTTGCCGCATGAAGATGGGAAAGGTCCCATAAAGTCGATGCCCCATACATCAAAAATCTCTACTTCTTGTATGTTGTTGAGAGGCATCTCATTCCTCCTGGATATATTACCTGTCCTTTGACAAGCATCACAAGAAACAACAAACTTTTGCACATCTTTGAAAAGTGTAGGCCAATAAAAGCCGGAGCGAAGTACCTTAGCACAAGTCTTGTGGGAACTAGCATGTCCGCCACATGGTAGAGAATGGCAGTGTCGGATGACACTATCTATCTCATCTTCGGGAATACATCTCCTGTAGATGCCATCTGGACCTCTTTTGAATAGGAGAGGTTCGTTCCAATAAAAATGCCGGACGTCTCTCAAGAACTTCTTCTTTTGAGCATATGAGAGTCCGGGTGGAATCTCCTGACAAACAAGGTAATTGACAATGTCAGCAAACCATGGATCATTACCTTGTGATATGTGTTGAAGGCACTCTTCAATCTCGTGTAGCTGCTCGTCAGGGAAGGAGTCGTCTATCGGAAGTTCATCCGACTTGCCGGTGAGTTGCGGGAGACGACTAAGGTGATCGGCGACGGAGTTCTCCGATCCTTTCTTATCACGGATCTCTAAATCAAACTCTTGCAAGAGTAAGATCCATCGTAGAAGCCTTGGCTTCGCGTCCTTCTTCGTGAATAAGTATCGGATTGCGGAGTGGTCCGTATAGACTATCACTTTCGCACCTACAAGATAGGAACAAAATTTCTCAAATGCATATACTACGGCTAAAAGTTCCTTTTCCGTAGTTGCGTAGTTGTATTGAGCCTCATCTAGCGTTTTGCTAGCGTAGTAGATGGCATGAGTGCGACCATTTTTCTTCTGTCCAAGAACGGCTCCTATAGCGACATCGCTTGCGTCGCACATGACCTCGAAAGGAAGAGTCTAATCGGGTGGTTGGATGATTGGTGCTGATATCAATGCTTCTTTGATCCTGCAAAAGGCATCTAAGCAATCTTTCGAGAATTCGAAAGTCGCATCTTTCATCAAAAGATTAGTCAAAGGTTTTGAAATCTTGGAAAAATCCTTTATGAATCTCCTATAGAAGCCTGCATGTCCTAAAAAGCTTCTAATACCTTTTACCGATGAAGGGGGAGGTAACTTTTCAATGGTCTCTATCTTTGATCGATCTACCTCTATTCCCCTTTGTGACACTAAGTGACCTAACACAATTCCTTCGGTGACCATGAAATGACACTTTTCCCAGTTTAAGACTAAGTTAGTGTCCTCACATCTCTTAAGAACTAGTGAAAGGTTATAGAGACAGTTATCAAAGGAAGAACCATATACCGAAAAATCGTCCATGAAGACTTCCATGATATTCTCTACATATTCGGAGAAGATTGCCATCATACACCTTTGGAAGGTGGCTGGAGCGTTGCATAAGCCGAATGGCATTCTTCTATAAGCGAACGTACCCCATGGGCACGTAAAGGTTGTCTTCTCTTGATCATCCGGATGAATGGGTATCTGAAAGAAACCGCTGTATCCATCTAAATAACAAAAGTAGGCATGTTGGGCTAACCTTTCCAACATTTGATCGATGAAAGGAAGGGGGAAGTGGTCCTTCCTTGTGGCTACGTTCAGTTTGCGATAGTCGATGCACATTCGCCATCCTGTAACTGTCCGTGTAGGGATGAGTTCGTTGTTCTTGTTGGCAACAACGGTAATGCCTCCTTTCTTAGGTACTACTTGTACCGGACTTACCCATTTGCTATCAGAAATCGGGAAGATGATACCTGCATCAAGTAGCTTAAGGATTTCTTTCTTCACGACCTCCTTCATTGCCGGGTTTAACCGTCTTTGAGGTTGGCGTGAAGGTTTGTAATCCTCTTCCATTAGTATTTTGTGCATACATAGAGAAGGCTTTATTCCTACTAAGTCATCAATGGTGTAACCTAATGCTTTCCTATGTTGCTTCAAAACATGCATGAGCTTCTCTAATTCATCATCATTTAAATTTGCATTGACTATAACTGGGTATGTGGAATTAGTGCCAAGAAATGCGTACCTTAAGTGCGTGGGAAGTTGCTTCAATTCTAGTGATGGAGGTACCTTGGTTGGTGATGAATCGTGACTTTCTGATGTTGTGGGGGAGGTCTCTATAGGTGTGGGTATTTCATCATTAGATTCGGAAGCGGCTGCGGTGAAGTTCGGAGAAGTCATAGAATCACTCAATAAATCGACCCCCTCTGTAATAAATCGGTCGATCTTCTGCACGATTTTTCTTTCTGTTGGAAAAAATCGTGCTACCTCTTCATGAATCGGACG
Organism: Fagopyrum esculentum; assembly: GCA_033239045.1. Lineage (NCBI taxonomy): Eukaryota > Viridiplantae > Streptophyta > Magnoliopsida > Caryophyllales > Polygonaceae > Fagopyrum > Fagopyrum esculentum. The sequence goes on from BSUD01000003.1 coordinate 8,327,795, forward strand.
ATTTACTTCTGGTAGGTCGATTTTAGTTTCTGTTGAAAAAAATCGTACTGACTCTGAATAAATCGGACGATTTATTTGTGACAGGTCGATTTTCTTCACAGTTTCCGGAGTCCACTCTAGCTCTTCAATTTTTGCTTCTAGCTCTTCCTCCATAGCACTTAATGCTTTCACATCCTCATTGCAATCATGTTCTACTCCTTCCTCTACGATGCTCATGCTAATAACCTTTTGAAGAGGGTCTTTCATCAAGATCGAACTTACTATCTCTCTAGACTCTTCTTCCTCAACAATTTCGAAAACGTCATCTTTCAAGGCTGGCTCCTTGATTAAGGAGGATAGTATGAACTCTATCTTTTCTTCACCGATGTTGAAGGATAGCTGGCCGTTCTTACAATCTACCATGCATCCAGATGTGGCGAGGAATGGTCTCCCAAGGATGATTGGAACCGGGTAATCTGCAGGTATGTCAAGAACGACAAAATCTATAGGTATGTAAAACTTACCTAGCTTTACTGGAATGTCTTCTAATATCCCCACCGGCTTAGTGGTGGAACGATCAGCCATGTAGAGTGTGATCTTCACCGGTCTAGGCTCTCCTAGACCAACTGTCTTGCATAGAGCTAGAGGTATGATACTCACACTTGCTCCAAGGTCACAAAGAGCATCATAGGTAGCTTCTCCCAAGGTGATGGGTATGCAAAAGGATCCTGGATCGCGGAGCTTGGGTGGCATATTTTCCGTCATAGTCTTGATGAGTTCGGATGACTCCATACTCATCTTGACTTCTCCTATATCTTCCAACTTCCTCTTGTTGGAGAGGATCTCCTTGAGGAATTTCCCGTAAGCCGGCATACCTAAAATCGCATCCATAAAAGGTATGTTAATATGGAGCTTACTCATAAGTTCGACAAACTTACCGAAATGTTTATCTAGGCGTGCTCGCGCTCTAGATTGAAGAAAAGGTAGAGGTGGCTTGTAAGTGGGAGGAGGAACATAGACTTCTTCCTTCTCTTTTGCCTCTCCTTCTTTTGTGGAGGTATCAACTACTTGGGGTTGAGGGTCGACGGTCGTCTTCCCACTCCTAGTAGTTATAGCCATAACCCTTCCCTTTGGGTTATCTTCTGTCTTGCCGGGAAGTTTCCCTTGATCTCTTGGAACTTCTCCGGCCTTGTTGAAAACTTGGTTTTCTAAAGCTTTGTGAGCTTTATCAACCGAAGTTATGTAGCTCTCCAATCCTTGTAGCTTGCCTAGGATCGTTTCTAGCATAGGATCCGGCTTGTTTGATCCGCTTGATTGTTCCTGGCTTGTAGAAGGAGTAGAAGAAGATGGAGGTGTTAAAGCCTTTTCGGCATGTGAGTAAGGATTACCTGAACCTTGCTGATTTGACCTCCAATTGTTGTTATTCGAGTTCCTATTGTTGTTGTTGTTATTCCAATTGGAGTTTCGGTTGTTATTGTTGTTGTTGTTCCAATTGGAATTCCGGTTATCATTCCTTTGATTGTTGTCTCGCCCCATGTAGTTGGCTTCTTGCTCTTGAGTCCTTTGAAGACTCGTTTTGAGCACATCCCTCAATTCCTTGATGTCATCTTTGAGGGAGAATATTTGTGTTTGAGCCGCTTGATTCAACTTGGCTCCCGGATCGCCTTGATTCCGGCTACTTGATTCCACCTTCCGGTGGGAATACTTCTCAATCACTTGGGCTTGCTTCTCAATGAAGTCCCAAGCATCATCCTCTCTCATATCCATGAATGTGCCGCAGGATAGAGATTGGAGGTTGAATTGTGTCTCCACATCCAACCCTTTGTAGTAGATCTCCAATAATTCCAGCTTGGAAATGCCATGGTGTGGGCAATCCAACAAGAGATCTTGAAACCTTTCCCAAGATTGAAACAAGCTTTCGTTAGGTTTCATAGAAAAAGCATTTATTTTACCTCTTAATTCCGCCGTTTTGGATGGCGGAAAGAACTTGGTGAGGAATTCCGAAGACAGTTCCTCCCATGTAGCTAACTTCGCAGCCGGAAGTGTTTGGTACCAAGCTAGAGCCTTGTCCTTCAAAGAGAAGAAGAATGGCTTGATCTTGTAGTTGCTTGTAGTAGCCTTCTTCGGCTTCATAGTCTCCATGAGAATCTCAAAATTCTGTAAGTGTTGATGCGGAGATTCAGTACTTGCCCCGCCATATTGACTTTGGCGAACCATAGTAATGACTTGTGGCGAGAAACTAAACTCCTGGATGTCTTCAGCTCCAAAGTCCACACCTAAACGGCGCGGTTGCTGAATAGGATCCATCCGTTGCCCCAAAGTTCGGGGTCTATCTTCGTTATTAGCAGCTCTAACATTCTTAGTCGTAATGCGAGGGACGACCTTAGGTGTTGGAGTGTTTCGGTTATGACGAAGTGATGGATCAATCTCTTCAAGTTCCGGCATATCAGGATCAATTCCGTCATCATCGGACGAGTCATCTCGAACGGACTTAGTTGGTGTCTTGACTTTCTTCTTCTTGGAGGCGTTCGACTCCAACTTCATGTCCAAAATCATAGCTCTTAGTTCATCAATTTGAAATTGATGACTTATTTCAGCTTCCTTTCGAGCTTTCTCACTCAGTTGGAGTTGGCGTTGAGCTTCGTTCAACTCAGCCTTGTAGTTTCTCTCATCGTTTTCGGCCATTTTCTTCTCCTTCAACTTTCTCCTCAAAGTTCTTTCTAATTCGGGGTCGAAAGGAATTAGATCTTTAGTGGATCTAGTCCTTCGCATATACCTAAAGAACCTGCAAGGATCACTCAAGTAGACTAATCAAATCACAAGAGCAAGAGCTCTCAAGCTAGACAACCGAAAACCGGATTTGATCTAGACCAAATCCCCGGCAACGGCGCCAAAAACTTGTTCGCTCGAAACGGTGTGCGTCAAAGTCTTAATATTTATATCTAGAACTCAAAAGCAAAGCGAACCCGCAGTGTACGGATCGGCTGTAGAAAGGTAAGAATTCCAGAGTCGAACTCAGGGATTTGGTGAGAAAATTTCCAATTTCAATTATCTAGCGAAAGTATAAAAGCTTTTGTGATATGATAAAGAGAGAAATGATTCCAAGGATTCAAGTATCCGATTTAGGCTTTCGATTCAAGACACTTCTATAGATATAGGACAGAATTTATATTACCAAGATTAAATGTTCAAAAAGTAGGATTCGTACGGTGAAGTTCCGAAACCTATATGACTAATCTATAGGTTCTCTCTATAAGGGTTGTTGAGGGTGCAATATAGAAAGATCTAGAGACAAGAATTATATTCAAACTAACTATCCAAAACTCCAGGATATGACTCTCCAAAGTATGAATAGAAAGCACACTTAAAACCTTAATAAAGGATGTCGAGTCTCTTTTTACCCGAATCTTGCAATCTTAATTTATTAAATGTAGAAACAGGTTTGAAGTGCATTCATACATTCAATTAAAGAGTAAGAAGGTTAAACAAGATTGGGATTTAGGTAAGGATTAGTTTTGATCAAAAGTTGATTCAATTAAAGTTCGTCAGAAAGATAAATCGCCCTGTTCATAGGAAAAATCGGCCGATTTTTCTCAAGAACAGCACGATTTTCCTGTTTGTCGCAAAACTAAAATCTAAATTCTCAGGGTCCTAATGTTTGAATGAGTTCAGTCTATCATCATCTAAGCCTTAATCATCAACTATTCTCCCCAGAATCACAAGGTTTTTAGCCAACCATTTTCAAAATCGAATCAAATTAATTATTGAAGAATATATCGCAAAGAAACCAAATCTTGAATAGAAAAATTCTATAATTCTCAAATCTGTAAAACAATCGTCAAATCTGTTCAAAGTATCTCTCAACAACTCAATTTCGTGTTCACAAACCACAAACAAAGCAATGGAACAAAGAAATCTCACAATCAAAGATCAAGATAGACTTTCCGGCAAAAGCTCTTCAATCTCTCTCCAAGAATCGTTGATTTCTTCCAAACGTGTAAAGATTATCCGATGCGACCTTCTCGTTTTCGTTCGTAGGGTTCTCTTCTATAGTTTCTTGCAGATGGGCCGTTTGGCAAAACTCCTCTCTAGCCCAAATTAATTGGGCTTTGTGTCGTCTTTTCATTTGGCTGAATCGTGAAGAAAATCGACCTAGTCGATTTAGGTGCAAAATCGTTCGATTTCATCCAATGAAAATCGTCCGATTTGTATATCTGTTGGCACGATTTTCTTCAACAGAAACTGTTCTTCTTTTGCTTCGTTTCCTATGCTTCTCCTTTGTAATTCCTTAGCATTTTGTGATCCTTCAAAGGCTCCTTTAGCTTCCTTAACATCCTTGGATGCTTCTTGCTTCATTATTGCTTCCAATTCAACTCTATTTACCTGTAATTCATCAAAATCTCGTGTAGACCTCTATTTCCGACAATTGATTGAATAGAACATAAAAGGTACGCAAAATCCCTCTAAATGCAAGGTAAATAGAGATAATGTGCTGCAATATGCATGAATATGATGGTACATAATTCATGTCATCAATATCATCAAGGAAAGGAATGGTAATGTGTAGTTTATTCATCAGGTCAAGGAACTTACCAAAGTGCTTGTCTAGATGTGCTTTGGCCCGACTGGGGGAATGGAAGTGGTGGTTTGTATGCAGGAGGTGGAATATAAACTTTAGTTTTCCACTCCGCTTTCTGTGGCTCCACCTCGGTTGGCATCTTGGCCGAAGTGTTCTTCGACTGCACCTGGACCGAGGTGGTCTTCGTCCGTACTAGCACCGACCGAGGCACTGGATCTGTAGTCTTCAGTCCACTCCTCGTCGTTATGGCCATGATCTGGCCCTTAGAGTTTCTTTCCGTCCTTCCTGGAAGCTTCCCTGGATCTCTTGGCGCTTCATTCGCCCTACTAGCAAGTTGTTGTTCAAAGGCCTTTTGGTCCTTCGAAAATGAAGTCATGGATGTCTCCATAGCACTAAGCTTGATCAAGATGGTCTCTAGTACCGTGTCTTTCTTTTCCGGCTGAGACGAACTTGATCCTTGCCCCTGGCTCTTTAATGGAGTAGAAGAAGAAGAAGAAGGGGAAGAGATGAAAGGATTAGAGGAATCGTTGGAATTGGAGTTAGAATGATTGTTACCCAAATTTTGGTTGTTCGCCCTCCAATTATTGCTGTTGGATCCTCTATTGTTGTTGTTGTAGTTGTTGTTCCGGGAACCGTTGTTGTTGTTGTTATTACGGTATCCATTGTTGTTGTTCCTTGATCCTTGATCTTCCTTCTTGGTTTGAACAACCAAGAGTTCCTTCAATTGCTTCACGTCATTCTTCAAAGACGTGAGTTGATTGTTGTTAGGCGGAGCATCTTGAAAGTTGACTCTTTTGACTACACCTTCAGCTCCTTGGTGGGAATATTTCTCCATATGCAAAGCTTGCTTCTCTATAAAGTCCCAAGCTTCGTCAATCGCCATGTCCATAAAGGTACCGGCGGATAATAGTTGGAGGTTGAACAAGGTGCTTCCGTCCAGTCCCTTGAAGTATATCTCCAACAATTCTATCTTTGTAATCCCATGATGTGGGCAATCCAAAAGAATGTCCTTAAACCTCTCCCATGACTTGGACAAGCTCTCCTTGTCCTTCATAATGAATGCATTAATCTTCCCTCTCATTTCAACGGTCTTAGAGGGGGGAAAGAATTTAGTCAAGAATTCCGTAGTCATCTCCTCCCATGTGCTGATTTTTCCTGGAGGAAGAGATTGATACCAAGTAAGAGCTCTATCTTTTAAAGAAAAGTAAAAAGGTCTTAGCTTGTACTTGTTGTTTTCAATTCTTGAGGGTCTCAAGGTCTCCATCAAGATCTCATTGTTTTGTAGATGTTGATGTGGGGATTCCTTCTCTAGCCCTCCAAATTGGCATTGGCGAATCATGGAAAGAACTTGCGGTCAAAGTTCGTAGTCATGGTCCGCCGGATCTCCTAGGTTAACACCTGGACGCCTCAGTTGTTGATTGGGGTCCATCCTTTGCTCTAGGGTTTGTGGGATACCTGCAAAAAGAGCGCCTCGGACTGGCATCCGAGGTGGAAGTACTTCGGCCGGGGCATCAGGTACTGGGACCTGCCTCGGTCGAGGGTCTTGAACTGGATCCTGCATCGGTCGAGGATCAGGAACTGGGTCTTCTCTCAGTCGAAGTAGATACTGGTCTCGTAAGGCTGTCATATCTGCTTCGATCGCCTCAGTCCTGGTGCGAGTTTCTTCTTTCTCCTGCCTCAGTTCTTCTCTATTGAGGCGTATCTGTTCTAACGCATCCTTCAATTCGGCCTCAAGATCGCGATTGTCTTGGTTGGCCATCTTCGCTTCTCTCAAGCGTCATTTGTATGTCTTTTCTGGTTCGGGATCGTAGGGAACGATTTCCTTCCCAGCGCGGGTTATTCGCATAAACCTAAGAAAAGAACATGCGAAAGTCACTCAAGTAGAGTGGTTAGTAGACACGGGGGCAAGTAACCCAAAAGCGTACCGCAACCGGCTCGGTCTAGACCAAGTCCCCGGCAACGGCGCCAAAAAACTTGTTCGCTCCAAACGGTGTGTGCAAGCTTTAAATTTATAACCCTAGATGTAAGATTAAAACAAGGATGCGAACCCGCAGTGTACGTGTCAATCGTAGTAAAAAGCAAGGAATTCCAGGGGTCGATCACAATGACTTAGTGAAACAAAGTCGGAATAGGTAAGCTTTGTAATTACTAACCACAAAAGCGATTAAAACAATCAAAGATGATAAAAAGTCAATTAAGGAAATATGCAATTCTAGGGATTAAAGCATCTAGTTGTGGTTCCAACTCAAGATCTAAAGATAAGCGGACAAAGTTGAGATATTTGTATAGGGAAGGTGTTACTAAAGTGGAATAGATCACCGGGTAAGTCTCTCTACTCACTAATCCCAAACTGTAACTCCTATTACCGGGTAAGTCTCAAGGAATTAAGATAAAGAACTATAACCTCAAACTAACACTCCAACTAAGGGAATAGAATCAACCTATACTGGGTAAGTCTCAGGCTAACTCACAAAGATGGAATGGAAGCACACTCGAACCCCAATAAAGGATAAACCTTTATTACCTACACTTATGATCTTAGGTAAACAAACAAAGGAACTACCGGGTAAGTCTCATCCTAGGCTTGCGTTGAACCAGGAAAGGTGTAATAAGAATAGGATTTAGCAAACTCTAACACTTAACTCTCAGTTTCGGATCAGATAAGTCACCTCGGTCAGCCAAATTCCACCACGGCCGAGATGTTTATCGACTGAGCGAGATGCTTAGGGTTAAGGTAAAGACTCGAACTATCAGGGTCCTACTGTGATTAAGATTATTCTATCATTGTTTTTCCCACAACCTTCAGCCAATCACCCAAGAATCACACAAAGAGATTAGCCACTCATCATCATGAAAGTATTAATCAAATATATGGGAAGAAAGAGAATAATTGAACAAGAAAACCTTAAGAGACATGCTTCAATAACTGAATCAATTATAAAACCAACAAGCGTTCCTTGGATAGAAATCCAACAAGACAAACAACAAAGAAGGGAATCTAAGATGATCTTACAAAAACCCTTCAAAAAGCTATAAAAGCTATAGACTTTCTTCCTTCAACCTTCAAAAAGGTTCTTCAAATCTCCCAACTAGAGTATGGCTGCAGCGGATGTCCAAACACAATCCATGATATGCGGGGGTATGCAGCGTCTATAGCATGATATGGATTTGTGGAAAATCCAACCCTTTTATAGGAAAATTACTCTCCAAAGATAAGATATCTTAGAAAGATCTCTTCCCATAAAAATAGGTAAAATATATATGATCTATCTTATCTTCTTCCTTCCAAGAAGCTAGCCCAAAAAGATAAGATTTTCTTTCCAAAGATAAAAGATCTCAGCCAAGAATAAAATATTCTCGCCGTGTCCTAGGTGTTCGCCTCGGTCAAGTCGACTCCTCTGGATCACCTCGGTCGAGGTGACTTTGTAGTCAACCGAGGTGAATCATAACTAAATGTGAAATCTCTCAAATCTGGTCCAAAGTGAATCTTTAATCCATGGCTATGCTTCTTGGATCTTTCATTAAGCTCCTGAATGTAGCTCCAATGACTCTATAGCTCCTTTTGCTCCTTTTTAGTCCAAAATGCGCCATTTTACCTATGATTACAACGAAACTAGGTGTAGACCTTGATTCCCGCAAAGGTAGATGAAACGACAATATAATCACATAATATACATACAAACATGCAAATTATTTAAGATAAAACGTCTAAACAAGTCCCAAAATATAGACAATAATTCATGCTATCAGTTACCTTGTGGTTTCTTTCTTCTTGATAAAGACATTTAGTCTTTTCCGTTGTTTAAGTACTATAGGTTGTTAGACGTTGTTGCATTCATCCCTTTAAAAATACTTTTTATGAATTTCATTTTTTTACTTATTTGTGTCTTGTTGTAAGATCCTAGTAATATTGTTGTCAAACTGAGGTCGGGACCCATTGTGAGGTCCTAACTAGTAATGTCCCGAGTTCTGAGAATTCGGGGTGTTACAATTTATTAGTTTTTTTTACAAATTATTTTAAAATATCTGAATTTTTTTCAAAAAATATTTAAATCAATTTTTTTAAATGAAAAAAAAACTTATATTAAAAAAATAATTCTTTTAATTCCAAAACTTTATTTATTCTAAAACTATAAAGAAATATTTTTGTTAATCGTTTAAATATTTTTGAAAAAGAAATAAAGTTTATAAGTTTAGAAATAAATAAAGTTAAATTGAAATTTAAAAATATAAAAAATATTAAGATCTTTAAAAGTTAAAAAAAAAAAGGTTTATAAGTTCAATTGAAAATATAAGTAAACAAAATGAAATTAAATTTAAAATTAAATTCTTTAAGTTTAAAAAAGTATAAAGTTCAATTATAAATTAAAAAATATAAGTTATCAAATTTTAATATCTTTAAAATTTGATTGCAAAATGAAATTAAATTTAAAATTAAATTCTTTAAGTTTAAGAATATGTATAAAGTTCAATTATCAATTAAAAAATATAAGTTGTTAAATTTTAATATCTTTAATTATATTTTTCCAAAATAAATTGATTAAAATATTTAATGAGGTATTAGTAAATTATTTTAAATCAGAGTTTGTTATGATAAAATCCGGTCAAGCTATTAGTAAATTATTTAAAATATTTAATGAGGTATTTAAAATAAATTGATTTAATATGGTGGGGCATGACTTTATAAAAAGTTGACACGTGTAAATTCGATGACATGGCTTCACGAAACTGTGTCATGTGTAAGTTCACGGTCTGCTTAAGTATATAAGATAGATAATAGATTATATTAAAATTAATTAATTTTTTTTTATCTATATTAAATTGAAAAATGATAAAAAAGAGTTTCATTCATATACAATATATTGAAAACATGATTAAACAAAATATTTATAATATAACTTAAAGTTTATTGTGGTAATTTTTTGTAGGTCGAGCAACTTCTATCTAGAGATTTTTTTATACTTTTTGTTTGGTTAAACTAGAATTAATTTCATATATATATATATATATATATATATATATATATATAACTAAAGTTACTTAAAAAGAAAATTAATTAATTTTTTTATACTTTTTGTATGAAATTTGACTATTCTTAGGTTCAAAGAGGATAAGAGCATATGAAATTTGACTATATAGTAAAGTTACTTAAAAGGAAAATTAAGGATGAATTTGGTTAATTCAAAGAAGAAAAGTATGAAATTTGACTACTCTCAAAGGATGTAACTAAATACCAGTAATTTAAACAAAATGAAAAGAATTCAGTTACATTGAATTTTTTTTTGTTAAGTTTTTGTTTTGTAGACTCTCTACTTTTACATTATATATAATTCTCCCTTAGATGAGAGAATTGGGTTAAATCGGGTAGAAATAAATAAATTTGAGAAGATTGGTAATATAGGGCCCTTTTTGTTTAGTGTAGACTAACTAGGCCCCTAACAAAATCAAATTAAAAAATAAAGATAAAATAGAGAAATTAATGTTATAATTAAGGATTGAGGTTAGGTAGTTAATTGATTTTCGAATTAAAAAAGATGCCAAAAAAAATTTAAACGGTTTTAAAAAAAATGGAAACCTTAAATAAAAGATTTTCGAAATCTTTTTATAGCTACTACTTCTATAAATCACAAATACACTCTACTCTCTCTCCAACTCCATTGAAAGCGATTGAAGGTATCTTTGTTGAACGTCGTTTTCTCCGTCTTGCAATCGTCGTTTCCTGGTGTGTATTTCATCCATTGTTGTTTAATTCGAACCAGGTAAGTATTCGAATTCGATCTCATCTTTTCGGTTTATTCGTGGTAAAATCCCCAACATTCAAAACTTCTCAACCTAGTTTTTTAGTCATTCGTACGATATTAAGTTCTATGATGAGTACATAATTTCGTGTGTTTATGTACATATGTTCAGTCTTATGTACATACGTGATGAACATATGTTGGTTAGTAACTTTTTTTTGTAAGAAATATATGTAGGAGAATCATCCGATGTAGTTGGGACATGAAATATGTACACATATCAATATATTTATGTGTTAAGTTTCGATTGTGGATCCATGATGAATACATATTTTTCTATGACTTTCGACATAATTGTTACAATATGTATGCTCAACGGCATTTTATGTACATACGTGGAGAATATATATGTTTTTATGATTTTTGACATATCTGTTACATTTTATGTAGTAAATGGTGAAGATGATTTTCGGTTCTTCAAAGCTTCGAGCTGTAACAATGGCGACAGAGAAGACGAGATGAAGATTGGTGGAAATGAGCCATCAATGAAGATTTACAGAATCGGTTCTCTAATATATTCATTTTTTAATTCATACAATTGCCTTTATTTTCGGTTGGTTAATTGATTCCAAAATCAGAAACTGCCTAAGTATGCAAATAAATAAAGATAAATAGGAGAGAGAAAGATTGTGATTTATTGAGTATCTTTATTTCTGTTTTTAATAAATCTTTTTATAAAAATATGAAGGGCCTAGTTTGTCAACATATAAACAAAAGGGTCTAGTTTATACACCTTGATACATAAATTGCCTACTTAGCCAACTCATCCAATAAATTTTTGTTATGGGTACTCATAATTAAAAGAATTCAGTTAAATTGACCTTTTTTGTAGACTTTTTTTTGTAGGCTTTTGGTGTTCATAATCTTTTAGTTCCACCTTTGAGTGCTAGAGTGCTTGTTATGGATGATATGAGAGGAGTTGCTCTCCCTCGTTTTTCTCGGTTGTAGTTTCCCTTTAATAAAGCGCCTTGAGCGCAAGAAATCCATCTTCTTACTTACGAAAAAAGGAGTAAAAGGTCGAATTAGGCATTTTACTCAACTATACAATATTTACTTTTGTATTTTATAAGAGTTTATTTTTTATTAACAAAATCCATAAGAAAAGATTTTTTAATCTTGTAACAAATAAATAGTTACTTGATATATTACTAATTGTCGGATCGTTTTTACAACGATACAATTTATAACGTGTCGTGCACTCAATACCATGATCAAACCGTCAAAATATAACCGTAAATTGTGTAGGGTTTTTTCTGCATATTAAATTAACACTCTATATATACTCTCTTTTTGTCATGCCTAACTAAGAGGGAACTATCATATTTATTTAAAGACAGATGTACATGAACTAGGTGAAGGCCAAATTTGCCAAAATGAGGTCCTAACTAACATACCAAATTCTTCATATTAAGTCGAGAGTGAATATCATGTTATACCCTTCATTGAGAGGGTATATAAAGAGTATATAGATAAATACATAGAATATGAGGTTATATCATTGCTTCTCTTCCATACAACACATTCTTACACGTTAAAAAACCTTCAACTAATCATCATCGGATGTCCACGTCTTCCAAAATATGTGTAATATTATTAATTTGAACTTTGATTAGTAGTTATTAGCTGTATTCATTTGAAAAGTTTATGGCTGAGTTTGACTACTATAGACTTTAGATATTTTGGATGTGTGGATAGCTTTTTTTTGGATGATAAATTTCCAACTAACTAAGCTAGTAATTCTACTAGATTTAAAATTATAGTATATCATTCAAGAAAATTAAAAGGAAATAAAATCGAATTTTTTTTTATTTTCAATATTAAAAATGTGTATAATTTAAAATAAAATTTAAAGTAAAATAGAATTTGTACGATTGAAGAACGATTAAAATGATACTTAAAAATATAAATAATTTTAACAAATTCATTTTTGAAAAGGTGAAACAGTTCTCTACGTTATAATTAAGATTTGAAATCTCAGCATGTCAAGTATTATACACTTTAGTTATTTTGGATATTATCCTTATATTATAAAAAAATGTATGAGCTAATTTGTTTAGTAGACTATTTTGAGGTTTTTGTTTAGAAACTATGTAATATCCGAAATTTTTATTTTCGGTTTATTACCGAGTTAACCCGAATTTTGACTCGTTGACCGACTACATGATCCCTAAGTTTTTATCCACACAATTCTATATTATTTTATGTAGGCTTAACTCACATAAAATGAGGAATATGTGTCAAACCCTAGTTCTTCTTTTAACTCGTGTATGTCATGGGACAAGTTTGGGACAAATTTTGACAAGTTATGGCAAGGACATGCAAATTCAGCCATAAGTGTTCCACCTTGTTTCAGGCCATCATTTTTATGCTTGTGCTGGCCCAACTACATGAAGAAGCTCAGGAAGACCATAACCAAGGTGGGTGCCTCCATGTTCTTTTTTTTTTTTTCCGTCTCTTGCGGCATCCAAGTGCAACCGTACGTGAAGATTTTAACCCTTCCCATTAATCACGTTTAATCCTAACCTAATTTTCTTTCCCCTAACCTAATTGCCGATGTTCTACTTCTCCCTTCCAAATGCAACCACATTACGCCTCCAGACAGACCCAATAACCATCGCATCTACGTTTCTGCATCATAGTCACCACCACTAGATCGGGCTCGTCTTCATCGGAGACCACGAGAGGTACGCAGCCCCGTCTGGCGTTGCTACATACACCGATGCTGCACCCCGGTCGTCTTCAACCAGCGATCAAATGGAACAAGTAGCCAACCTTCGACATTGTCACAACCTCGAGCTTCTCCTCAAGACAGTAGCGCCGCCACGCCGATAAGATCTCGTCCCCCTCTCGAGTTGTATCTATCACTTCTGTGCCGCTGAACGTTAACCCTTCATCGAACATCAGGCCATTGTGAAGATCGAGCCTTCCAGCCGGAACCGCATACGTACAACCCCTACGACCTTGGCTAAACAAACCGGGCTAAAGGGAAGGACCTCACGACCGCTAGCCAGAACCGTATCTCCGTCTTCGTCGCCGATACTAATCATCCCTGGATTTCCTGTGTGGAGTCGGATCTCTTTCCTCGCTGTAGACAGGTAATCGTTTCTTCCGCTGCAATTCGTTGGGGTCGAGAGAGGTTCGAGTTTTACAGTTTTGTTGATACGAAGTTGAGACGTGAGTTGAGAGTGAGAAGTACCTTTGCTAACCGAGAGTATCACGCAGGAGGATAGGTTAAATGTAGAGTAAAACGTGGCTGCTAATAGAAGTGGATTTCCGAACTGAATAAAATCCAGAAACCGTCCTTTTAACCTTACCTTCTTCTAGTTTTGCGTTGTGTAAGTGTTGACTTTAAGGATTAGTTTTAATGCTTTAGAATAAGCATCCACCGTTGAATTTTTTATATATTGTAGATAGAAATATGAAGTTTACTGTATTAAAATTTGGGAGAAAGTTAACGGTCGGATTAGAACTTATAAGGATTCAAAGTAAGGCAGATGAGCTGTTTTTACAACAGGGGAAAATAGACTAAGTATGGGAAATTTTACCTTTTATAACAACTTTAGAGATTTATGGGAGAGTTATGAGTAAGGATTTTTTGAGAGATCTTCACTCCTATATTTAATATGTATATCATAGAGGATCTAGGATTTTATCTCGGAAATTTTTATATCCTTATCCAAGCCGTGCATATGAACCCAAAGTCGAGCTTTAACGACTTTTTGTATAAACTAAGATCTTTGGGGTAACTCTTATAAATCCTTACCAAACCTTTCAATGAAAACTAAATTAGGGACTTAGGATCTAGAAGAGAATATTAGAACTAAACGATAGACTTTTTCGGAGTTTCCGGGATCAAGGGTAAAATAGTCATTCTACCTTAAGAGGGCCTTTTTCGTAAATTCTCATCATGAGATTGTACATATTAGAAGTTTATAACTTCTAAGAGTATGGGATGTGATTTTGATCCATATGCCTTGTTTGACAAGCAATTGAGTTACTACGGTTGTAGACCGAGTTGAGACTTTTGAGAGTTGTGCATTGATTCAGGTAAGTCCTTGCGACTTACTTAGCTAGTTTCTGGATGTTGGTTGAGTGATAATAGTGGTGTGTGTGATGTGTGTTTATAATAATAACTTGATAGGCGACTGTTATTATTATCATATTTTAAGGCCCAAGTGTATGTATAACGGGCCGTGACATCACTACACAACTCTGCCAGGAGACTGTGAGGTTCTCTATACCCAGACCATACAGGTACAAGGTGAGATGCATCGGATCCATTCCTGATGGTTACACGGGGGCGGAGGCAAGGTTTGGGAATCCCTCGTGTCACAAAATAAGTATCATTAGTAAGAGTGAATGACCTAAGTAACGATAATAAATGAATTGTTTGAAAGCATATGTGTGCGTGTGCTATTCTCATTTGTCTAACGTTTAGATAGCTAGCTAACGGTTGTTCTGTTGTTTTGTTTGGTTTTACCGCAGGTTAGAGCAGCAGTTGAGTGATCCGGAAGTAGTGGTCAGCCGGGTCTCCGTACTCCTTATAATGGGGTTGGGTGTTGATAGCATGTATTATTGTCTATATTTTGGGACTTGTTAAGATGTTTTATCTTCAATAATCTGCATTTTTGGATGTATATTATGTAATTATATTGTTATTTCATCTACCTTTGCGAGAATCGAGGTCTACACCTAGTTTCGTTATAATCATAGGTAAAATGACATGTTTTGGATAGAATTAGAGCTAAAGGAGCTAAGGAGTCATTGGAGCTACATTCTAGAGCTTAAGGGATAACTCAGGAAGCATGAAAATGGATTAAAAATTCACTTTGGACCAGATTTGAGAGATTTCACCCTCAGTTAGAGAGTCACCTCGGTCAGCTATAGTACCACCTCGACCGAGGTGATTTTGAGGAGCGCCTCGACCGAGGTGAATACCTTGACATGGCGAGGAGATATATTTTTATGGCTGAGATCTTTTAATTATGGAAAGAAGATCTTATATTTTTGGGCTGAATTTCTGGAAGAAAGAAGAGGTATTCAACTGATTTATTTGGATATATTTTATAGGAAAATATCTTTCTATGATCTCTTATCTTTGGAAAATAATTTTCCTATTAAAAAGGGTCGGATTTTCAACAAATTCAAGATCCCGCAGCAGTTCGAAGTCTTTGCAACATCCAAATTCCTGCAGTTGCAGAAGATTACCCTTCGGATTGAAGGAAGAAGGAAGATTTCCTTGTTAGAAGATAGCTTTGAAGGAGTTTGTGAGATTTCCTTAGGATATATCTTGGTTTGTTGCCTTGTTTGATTTGTGATTTAAGGAACACTGATTTGTTTGATATTTGATTCAGTAATTGAAGCTTGTTCTTAAGGTCTTTGTGTTCAAATATTCATTCCCTTCTCATACATTTAATCATTGCTTTCATGATGATGAGTGGCTAATTTCCTTGTGGGATTCTAGGGTAATTGGCTAAAAGTTGTGGGAAAGACGATGATAGAATGATCTTAATCCCAGCCGGACCTTGAAAGCTCGAGTCTTTATCTCAACCGACGAACATCTCGCTCAGTCGATGAACACCTCGGCCGGGGTGGATTCTGTCTGACCGAGTTGAACGTTTTCCTGATCCAAATCTGAGTTAAGATCCAGTTTGCCAAATCCTATTCTTATTACACCTTTCTTGGTTCAATGTAAGCCTAGGATGAGACTTACCCGGTGATTCCTTTTCTTGTTTACCTAAGATCATGAGTGATAGGTAATAAAGGTTTATCCTTTATTGGGGTTTGAGTGTGCTTCCATTCCAATCTTGAGAGTTAGCTTGAGACTTACCCGGTAAAGGTTGATTCTATCCACTTGGTTGGTGTGTTAGTTTGAAGTTATAGTTCTTTACCTTAGTTCCTTAAGACTTACCAGGTAATAGGATTTTTGTTTTGGGATAGTGAGAAGTGAGACTTACCCGGTAATCTATTCCACCTTAGAAAGACCTTCCCTTGCAAAATCTCAGCTTTGTCCGCTTATCTTTAGATCTTGAGTTGAAACCACAACTAGATGCTTAATCCTAGAATTCACACATTTCCTTTAATTGACTTTATTATCATCTTTGATTGCTTTAATCACTTTTGTGGTTATTAGTTACATTGACTACTTATACTTGCTTTGTTTCACCTAAGTCCTTGAGATCGACACCCCGTAATTCTTGCTTTTACTATAATTGACCCGCACACTGCGGGTTCACATCCTTGTTTTAAGCATACTTCTTGGGATATAAACTGTTTGCTCCAAATGGTGTGTGCAAGCTTTAAATTTATATCCCAAGAAATATGCTTAAAACAAGGATGCGAACCCGCAGTGTACGGGTTAATTGTAGTAAAAGCAAGAATTCTGGGGTGTCGATCTCAAGGACTTAGGTGAAACAAAGCAGGTATAGGTAAGCTATGTAACTACTAACCACAAAAGAGATTAAAACAATCAAAGATGATAATATAGTCAATTAAAGGAAATATGCAATTCTAGGGATTAAAGCATCTAGTTGTGGTTTCAACTCAAGATCTAAAGATAAGTGGGCAAAGCTGAGATTTTGCAAAGCGAAGGTGTTTCTAAAGTGGAATAGATCACCGGGTAAGTCTCACTACTAACAATCCCAAACCAAAACTCCTATAGCGGGTAAGTCTCAAGGAATTAAGGTAAAGAACTATAACCTCAAACCATCACACCACCTAACGGTATAGAATCAACCTTTACCGGGTAAGTCTCAGGCTAACTCACAAAGATGGGATGAAGGCACACTCAAACCCCAATAAAGGATAAAACTTTATTACCTACACTTATAATCATGGGTAAACAAACTAAGGAATTACCGGGTAAGTCTCATCCTAAGCTTGCATTGAACCAGGAAAGGTGTAATAAGAATAGGATTTGGCAAACTCTAACACTTTACTCTCAGTTTTGGATCAGAAAGGTCACCTCGGTCAGTCAAATCCCACCCCGGCCGAGATGTTCATCGACGGAACGAGATATTCTAGGGTTAAGTATAAAGACTCGAGCTTTCAAGGTCTTACTGGGATTAAGATCATTCTATCATCGTCTTTCCCACAACCTTCAGCCAATCACCCTAGAATCACACAAGAAAATTAGCCACTCATCATCATGAAAGCAATAATCAAATATGTGAAAAGGGAATGAATATTTGAACACAAAAACCTTAAGAACAAGGCTCCAATAATTTAATCAAATATCAAACAACTCAGCGTTCCTTAGTTAACAATTCAAACAAGACAACAAACAAAGAAATAGCCTAAGGAAATGTCACAAACTCCTTCAAAGCTATCTTCCAACAAGGAAATCTTCCTTCTTCCTTCAATCCGAAGGGTAATCTTCTGCAACTGCAGGTCTTTGAATGCAGCCAGTAAGCCTCAGCGCTCCCTTCAATTTGTGGAAAATCCAATCCTTTTTATAGGAAAATTGCCTTCCAAAGATAAGAAATCTTAGAAAGATATTTTCCAATAAAATAGGTACAAATAAATTAGCTGAATATCTCTCCTTCCTTCCAGAAATCCAGCCAAAAAATATAAGATCTTCTTTCCATAATTAAAAGATCTCAGCCAAATAATATATCTTCTCGCCGCGTCAGGGTGTCCACCTCGGTCGGGGTGCTCTTCAAAATCACCTCGGTCGAGGTGACACTGTAGCTGACCGAGGTGACTCTCTAACTGAGGGTGAAATCTCTCAAATCTGGTCCAAAGTTAATCCTTTTCATTAATGCCATGCTTCCCGAGTTCCTCCTTAAGCTCCTGAATGTAGCTCCTATGACTCCTTAGCTCCTTTAGATCTAATTCCCTCCAAAATGTGCCGTTTTACCTACGATTACAATGAAACTAGGTGTAGACCTCGATTCTCGCAAAGGTAGATGAAATAGCAATATAATCACATAATATACATTCAAACATGCAGATTATTGAAGATAAAACGTCTAAACAAGTTCCAAAATATAGACTATAATACATGCTATCAAAATACCCCATACTTGTCCCCAAGCAAGTTTCGAATATAAAATAGAGGATAGGATAGATTATAAGTCATAAAAATCAATGAAAAGCCTTTCAAAACATTTTTAGGGGTGTGCTCCGCTCATAGATCACTCTAAGCGAATGCTTCATGGAAAATAAAATCAAGATATGATCAAAACATTTTATAAATATAAGAAAGTTGTTCATCTTTGCATAAAATCATAGAATGCATAATAAATCATAATCATCGAAATTAATCATGTATAATTTAGTTTAAACCACTAAGTCAGTCAACAAGCTCGAGGTCTCAAGGGCTTTCCAAATGAAAGGTCAAGCAACGTGTGAGGGTGAGATGTGTATAGGGAATGTGGTGCTAGAATCCGGGAATAGGATCTTACTTCACTTTCACTTGAACTTCAACATCCTCCAGCAATAAGCTTTGCTTATTTCACTCTTTTTTTTTTAATTTTTGGGATGCATGGACAGAGGTGCACAATAACCGAAGCCTGGGAAATCAGCAATCATCAATTTCTCGAGATGCCTCAAACCCTTGATGCACATACCATGACCCGTTAGGAATATCGCTCAATCCGACTTTGACAAGACACAAACACCCGGCTATGTGAATGGTGCCGAGTTACTCATCATCATGATTGACTTCCCCAAACCTATTTGTTTCTTTCTAAACTTTCAACCAACATCTCAACTTATCTTTCACTTTCTTTTCTTTTGCTTGCTTTCAAATTTCCGGATAGGTAAAGGAAGGCAAATATGTATATGAGGGGCTAAGCATGATCAAGAAGAAGGAGAGAAGAGAATGAATTGCCTTGGTCTTCCCAGGAAGAGAGTGAGAGAACTCATCATGCGGTGTCAACCTTCAAATTCAACATAATTTTGATAAAGACAAAGTATTAAACATGTCAAAATTTCAAACAAAGCATTTTGCAACTTAAACATATCATACAACCTTTTAAGCATGTAAGATTCCAAAGCCAATTTGTAAACAAAAATCTTCACTGAGGTCATATCCAAAAAAGAAGCACAAAACGTTTTCGAAAATTCTCAGTTAGAAACCCTACCTCGGTCAAGGTGTTCTAAGTCAACCGAGGTGGTCAACCTCGTTTGGCCAGAACCATCCCGGTCGAGGTCAAAATTTTTATTTTTTTTATGAACCAGTTTTTGACGTTTTTTCTCAAACCTTTATGTATGCATGTAATCTCAAGATAAACACATAGAGCATAAGGAAAATCATAAATATCCGAATAAGTCATACAAGCATACACAAATGTCATATAAAATATCCGCATACCCCATACTTGGGACACATTGTTCCAATGGGTCAAAATAAGTCTAAGGACAGGATACTCACCGAACATAGCTAAACTACGTAGATAAATAAGAAACAGCTCCCAGATAAGACCATCTCGGTTTGCGAAGCACATCTAGGTCGAGGTGTTCAGACAGCATCCGAGATGTATCTCAGTCAAGCTCCATTTTCTCAACTTCTCGAACTTCTGTTCTTCCAGTGTAGCTACTGAACTGTAATCCTCCCTTAAAGAGTACCCGGTTTCTGTCTAGGATGCCAAAAACAAAACAAAGCAAAGCAAAAGCAAACAATCTAAACTAAGCTAGAAAAGGGAAAAGAAAGCAATACCTTGGGTTGCCTCCCAAGAGGCGCTTGGTTTAAGGTCGCTAGCTGGACCTTTCTCTATGGAATTACTCAATGTACCTCGAATATCCTAGAGTGCTCATCACATCCATCATAAAACTCTTCCAAAAAGGTTCCGGTTCCTAATTTCACCGGCAAATGATAGGATCTCCAACGTACAAGCTTGTACGGGTTGGTTCTCACCGGAATCTTACCGGTCTTCATATGCTTCTGTGGGACATAACTCAGTTTTTCATCCCATCCTTTCCTTGATCGAGAAAACAACTTCTCGAGGATTCTAGTAGATTCCCCATCTTCAGCTTGGGGATATTACAAGGTCTTTGTCACGTGAGTGACCCCATACTTGAACAAATAACACTTCATTGTCTTAGCGGTGAAGTGCTTGCTAGCTCCACTCCTTTCAGTCCAAAGAGCATCTTCTTTCAACAAATTCAATGGAGGTTTCATCTTGATCTTAGGAGGTTCTTTCGGAAGAGACCTCCAACTCTTCGGTGCATCCCTGAAGAAATCTAGAACTTTAAAGGGAGTAGGAGCAAGTACCTTATAAAGTTCTTCAAATAGCGGGACAAGTTTCGTGTTAGGGTGATAATCTACACATGAAATATTTCCCAACTCAGCTGGATTCTCTTCAACCTCAACCGATTTCTCTTCCATCTCGGCCGATTGATAGCATGAATTATAGTCTATATTTTGGGGTTTGTTTGGACGTTTTATCTTCAATAATCTGCATGTTTGTATGTATAATATGTGATTATATTACCATTTCATCTACCTTTGTGGGAATCGAGGTCTACACCTAGTTTTGTTGTAATCGTAGGTAAAATGGCACGTTTTGCATCAAAAAGGAGCAAAAGGAGCTATGAAGTCATTGGAGCTACATTCAGGAACATAAGGAAACATCCAGGAAGAATAGCCATGGATTATAGATTTACTTTGGACCAGATTTGAGAGATTTCACATTCAGTTGTGATTCACCTCGGCTGACTCCAGAGTCACCTCGACCGAGGTTATGCAGAGAAGTCGACTCGACCGAGGCGAACACCTGGGACGCGGCGAGAATATTTTATTCTTTGCTAAGATCTTTTATCTTTGGAAAGAGATCTTATATTTTTGGGCCTGGCTCCTGGAAGGAAGAAGATATGCTAGATCATATATTTTACCTATTTTTATGGGAAGAGATCTTTCTAAGATATCTTATCTTTGGAGGGTATTTTTCCTATAAAAAGGGTCGGATTTCCCACAAATCCACAACCCGCTTACGGCTGAAGATCGTGCTTAGAAATCCACTTACACCGTTGCACCCATACTCCAGTTGGGAGATTTGAAGAACCTTTTTGAAGGTTGAAGAAGGAAGATTATAGCTTTTATAGCTTTTGAAGGGTCTTTGTAAGATTATCTTAGATTCCCTTCCTTGTTGCTTGTCTTGTTGGATTTCTATCCAATGAACGTTTTTGTGTTTGATAATTGATTCAGTTATTGAAGCCTTTCTCTTAAGGTTTTCTTGTTCAATTATTCTCTTTCTTCCCATATATTTGATTAATACTTTCATGATGATGAGTGGCTAATCTCTTTGTGTGATTCTAGGGTGATTGGCTGAAGGTTATGGGAAAAACAATGATAGAATGATCTTAATCACAGTAGGACCCTGAAAGTTCGAGTCTTTAACCTTAACCCTAAGCATCTCGCTCAGTCGATGAACATCTCAGCCGGGGTGGAATTTGGCTGACCGAGGTGACTTATTTGATCCGAAACTGAGAGTTAAGTGTTAGAGTTTGCCAAATCCTATTCTTATTATACCTTTCTAGGTTCAATGCAAGCCTAGGATGAGACTTACCCGGTAATTCCTTAGTTTGTTTACCTAAGATCATAAGTATAGGTAATAAAGGTTTATCCTTTATTGGGGTTTGAGTGTGCTTTCATCCCATCTTTGTGAGTTAGCCTGAGACTTACCCGGTAAAGGTTGATTCTATTCCCTTAGATGGTGTGTTAGTTTGAGGTTATAGTTCTTTATCTTAATTCCTTGAGACTTACCCGGTAAGTGGAGTTACGGTTTGGGATTAGTGAGTAGTGAGACTTACCCGGTGATCTATTCCACTTTAGTAACACCTTCCCTATGCAAAAATCTCAGCTTTGTCCGCTTATCTTTAGATCTTGAGTTGGAACCACGTACAACTAGATGCTTTAATCCCTAGAATTGCATATTTCCTTTATTGACTTTTTATCATCATTGATTGTTTTAATTGCTTTTGTGGTTAGTAATTGCTAAAGCTTACCTATTCCGACTTTGTTTCACTAAGTCCTTGTTATCGACCCCTGGAATTTCTTGCTTTTTACTACTATTGACCCGTAAACTGCGGGTTCGCATCATTGTTTTAAGCTTACATCTAGGGTTATAAATTTAAAGCTTGCACACACCGTTTGAAGCGAACTAGTTTTTGGCGCCGTTGCCGGGGACTGTTCTTGCTTTTTCTATTGATCTTTCTGCTTAAGTGTTCTTGCAGATTTGTGTTCTTAGGTACATTTGAAGTTCTCGTTCCGGCAACGGAATAGAGTTTCGCCAAAGAATATGTTTTTGGCGCCGTTGCCGGGGACTTGGTCTAGACCGAGCCGGTTGCGGTTTGCTTTTGGGGCACTTGCCCCCGTGTCTACTAACCACTCTACTTGAGTGACTTTCACAGGTCCTTTTTCTTAGGTTTATGCGAAGAACCCGCGTTGGGAAGGAAATCGTCCCTTACGATCCCGAACCAGAAAAGACATACAAACGACGCTTGAGAGAAGCGAAGATGGCCAACCAAGACAATCGCGATCTTGAGGCCAAATTAAAGGATGTGTTAGAACAGCTACGCCTCAGCAGAGAAGAACTGAGGCAGGAGAAAGAAGAAACTCGCACCAGGACTGAGGCGATCGAAGCAGATATGGCAGCCTTACGAGACCAGTATCTACTTCGACCGAGGGAAGACCCTGTTCCCGATCCTCGACCGATGCATGATCCAGTTCAAGACCCTCGACCGAGGTAGGTCCCAGTACCTGATGCCCCGACCGATGTACTTCCACCTCGGATACCAGTCCGAGACGCTCTTTTTGCACGAATCGCGCAAACCCTAGGGCAAAGGATGGACCCGAATCAACATCTGAGGCGTCCTGGAGTTAACCTAAGAGATCCGGCGGACCATGACTACGAACTTCGACCGCAAGTTCTTTCCATGATTCGCCAATGCCAATTTGGAGGGCTAGAGAAGGAATCCCCACATCAACATCTACAAAACTATGAGATCTTGATGGAGACCTTGAGACCCTCAAGAATTGAAAACAACAACTACAAGCTAAGACCTTTTTACTTTTCTTTAAAAGATAGAGCTCTTACTTGGTATCAATCTCTTCCTCCAGGAAAAATTAGCACATGGGAGGAGATGACTACGGAATTCTTGACTAAATTCTTTCCCCCCTCTAACACCGCTGAAATAAGAGGGAAAATTAATGCATTCATTATGAAGGAAAAGGAGAGCTTGTTTAAGTCATGGGAGAGGTTTAAGGACATTCTTTTGGATTGCCCACATCATGGGATTCCAAAGATAGAATTGTTGGAGATATACTTCAAGGGACTAGACGGAAGCACCCAATACAACCTCCAACTATTATCCGCTGATACCTTTATGGACATGGCGATTGACGAAGCTTGGGACTTTATAGAGAAGCAAGCTTTGCATATGGAGAAATATTCCCACCAAGGAGCTGAAGGTGGAGTCAAAAGAGTCAACTTTCAAGATGCTCCGCCTAACAACAATCAACTCACGTCTTTGAAAAATGACGTGAAGCAGTTGAATGAACTCTTGGTTGCTCAAACCAAGAAGGAAGATCAAGGATCAAGGAATAATAACAATGGATACCATAACAACAACAACCGTTCCCGGAACAACAACTACAACAACAACAATAGAGGATCCAACAACAATAATTGGAGGGCGAACAACCAAAATTCGGGTAACAATCATTCTAACTCCAATTCTAACGATTCCTCTAATCCTTTCCTCTCTTCCCCTTCTTCTTCTTCTACTCCATTAAAGAGCCAGGGGCAAGGATCAAATTCATCCCAGCCGGAAAAGAAAGACGCAGTGCTGGAGGCCATCTTGATCAAGCTTAGTGCTATGGAGACATCCATGACTTCATTTTCGAAGGCCCAAAAGGCCTTTGAACAACAACTTGCTAGTAGGGCGAATGAAGCACCAAGAGATCCAGGGAAGCTTCCAGCAAGGACGGAAAGCAACCCTAAGGGCCAGATCATGTCCATAACGACGAGGAGTGGACTGAAGACTGCAGATCCAGTGCCTCGGTCGGTGCCAGTACTGACGAATACCACTTCGGTCCAGGTGCAGACGAAGAACACTTCGGCCGAGATGCCAACCGAGGTGGAGCCACAGAAAGCGGAGGAGAAAACTGAAGTTTGCGTTCCACCTCCTGCATATAAACCACCACTTCCATTCCCCCAGTAAAGGGCCAGAGCACATCTAGACAAGCACTTTGGTAAGTTCCTTGACTTGATGAATAAACTTCACATTAACATTCCTTTCCTTGATGCTATTTTAGGGATGCCCGCCTATGGGAAGTTCTTGAAAGAAATCTTATCAAGGAAGAGGAAGCTGGAAGACTTTGGTGAAGGAATAATGACATCTAAATTCTCGGAGCTTATTCAAATTATGAAGGAGAAGATGCCACCTAAGTTGAGAGATCCCGGCTCATTTTGCATTCCCATTCAAGTTGGGGATGTCACTTGCGAATCCTTATGTGATCTAGGAGCTAGCGTGAGCATCATTCCGCTGGAGCTATGTGTGAAGATCGGACTTGGAGAGCCCAAGCCAGTTAAGATTCGGTTATACATGGCGGACCGCTCCATTTCCCATCCCGTGGGCATTTTGGAAGACGTTCCGGTTAAGTTAGGTAACTTCTATTTACCTATAGACTTTGTAGTACTTGACATTCCCGCAGATTATCCTGTTCCTATCATTCTTAGGAGGCCATTTCTAGCAACTTCGGGTTGCAACGTGGATTGTAAGAACGCCAAGTTGAAATTCAACATTGGCGGAGATGAAGTGGAATTCGCATTACTTGCGGACATGAAGGGAGAGCAGCTAAGAGATGATATCTTCAACATCTATGATGAAGAAGAATCAAGAGAATTGGTGAGCTCTATCCTTATTAATGATCCACTTGAGAAAGTTATTAGTTTTAGTTTAATGGAGGAAGGTATAAATGCTTCTTGTGATGCAGATATATGGAGCCTAAAAGCACTGGAAGAAGATCCAGGAGCTAAAACTGAGAAGCTAATCCAGGAGACGAAGATCTCCAGTTTCAGTTCCAGCTACAGTACCTCGACCGAGGCACTTTTTGGACCAAGCGAGGCGACCGAAGAACTTCTCGGTCAACGCGTCTGCGCCTCAACCGAGGTCGAAGGCGAGATGATGTCAACTGAGATTGCTGAAAATAACAAACTTCTTACTCCTTTCTCTGACATTCATCCTCAGTTGGTGTAACATTCTATTCACCAACTTTTTGATAATAAATGACCTTGGTATGTTGATATTGTGATTTATCTTGTTTGCCAAGAAATACCGCCCGGATTGAGGTACTCTCAAAGGAAGAAATTCTTCAAGGACGTATGCCATTACTACTGGGATGAACCGCTGCTATTCAAGCGCGGGCCGGATGGGATGCTTCGAAGATGCATTTCGGAAGATGAAGTTAATAGCGTCATACGGCATTGTCATTCACTTCCTTGTGGAGGACATGCTTGCACCGATAAGACATGCACTAAGGTATTACGTTCCGGTTTCTTTTGGCCTACATTATTTAAAGATGTGCAATCGTTTGATGTCTCTTGTGATGCATGCCAAAGAACAGGGAACTTATCTAGGAGGAACAAAATGCCACTTAATAACATTCAAGAAGTGGAAATCTTTGATGTATGGGGGATAGACTTCATGGGACCTTTCCCATCCTCCGGAGGAAACCTCTATATTCTTCTAGCAGTTGATTACGTTTCTAGATGGGTTGAAGCCATTGCTTCTCCCACTAATGACGCCAAGGTGGTTGTTAAGTTCTTTAACAGGACTATCTTTCCACGTTTTGGAACTCCATGTATTATCATCAGCAATGGAGGGACGCATTTCATCAACCGGAAGTTTAAGGCACTTCTATCGAAGTATGGGGTAACCCACAAGGTAGCAACCCCTTATCACCCTCAAACTAGTGGACATGTCGAGATCTCGAATAGAGAAATTAAAGCAATTTTGGAGAAGACCGTCTCTAGGACGAGGAAGGATTGGTCCATGAAATTGGACGATGCTCTTTGGGCCTACAGGACCGCATTTAAGACTCCCATAGGTACCACCCCTTATAATTTGGTATATGGGAAGTCTTGTCATTTTCCCGTGGAGTTAGAACACAAAGCATATTGGGCGATCAAATGGTTGAATTTCGACATCAAGGATGCCGGCGAGAAGCGGCTATTGGATATCAACGAGCTGGAGGAGTTGCGTTTGAACGCTTATGAGAATGCCAAAATCTATAATGAAAGGACGAAGATATGGCATGACAAGCGTATCATCCCTAAGGAGCTCAAGGAAGGAGACTTAGTTCTACTCTTCAACTCCCGCCTCCGCCTCTTTCCATGTAAGTTGAAATCTAGATGGACCAGACCTTATGTTGTGAAACATGTTTTTCCTCATGGTGCAGTTGAGATATGGGGCGAAACGAGTTGAAGCGTCAAGGTCAATGGTCATAGACTCAAGAAACACAAACCGGAAGTTCCGGTTGAGGAGGTCGCACCACTATACCTCGTTTGAGAGACGCAGTACGGTCCAGCTAGCGACCTTAAATCAAGCGCTTCTTGGGAGGCAACCCAAGGTATTGCTTTCTTTTCCCTTTTTCTAGTCTAGCTTAGATAGTTTGCTTTGCTTTGTTTTGTTTTTGGCGTCCTAGACACACAAAGGTGACATCTATGGAAGGAATACAACCCAGGAGCACAACTGGAAGGACAGAAGTTCAAGAATTTGAGAAGACGGAGTTTGACTGAGGCACATCTCGGTTGCTGTCAAAGCACCTCGACCGAGATGATTCTTGAGCAACCAAGGCGACTAGGGTTTCTGAAGATCCACCTCGGTCCGTACCACCTCGGTCCATTCGATACCACCTCGACTGAGGTGACAGTAGTTCCAGAAAAGGGTATAAAAGGGGGTTGAAATTCTCTCTCCTCCTTTACCTTCTCCTCGACCGCGGCATCCATTTCGCCTCGCTTCGCCGTTCTTCGATCGATTTTGACGATTCTTGCTTCCAAATTGCAAAGAAAGGGTAGAGGATCCCAGTGCAAGTGCTAATGTGTGAGAAAAACGAACCGAATCGACCGAATCAGGGTAAACATCGAAAAAACCCTAACCTCGCTCCTTTTCACTGTTTTACTTCGAATTGGGCTTTGGTTGCCCCTGCATTTGCTGAGAAATAGATTAAGTACCCCATAGGAACCAGTTGTAGTGATTTTGGCGGAAAATAACTGGATTTTTTAGATATTCGTTCGCACAGTTATTCGCCTCGGTCCAGTCGGCCTGTGCCTCAGCCGAGGTGTTCTTGAAAGTTGTCAGGCCGACCGAGGTGATCTGACAGGTTGTTTGAGAGATGAGTTCAGATAGACAGCTGGTCCTGAGGGACAGATCCTCCCCTTCCCCTTCTTCTTCTTCTTACAGACCTACTAGACCGGTGATCCACGAGCGACACCAGGTCGACTATGACCGCATCGCGGCCCGTCCAGTGATCGCACCTCGCTTCCTAGACGTATCAACTTTTGATTGTCTCCATGTGGATTGAGATTTGAGACGGATGATTTCGATGGTAGGGCTAGATCAGTTTACTGAGATCCACGCACCTGCCTACTTAGAGCCTACTTTGGAGTTTGTTAGCTCCTTCACCTACCTTCCCACAGAGCGTGCTGTGAAGTACCGGTTGATGAACCGGAACTTCATAGTTCCTTTAGAGTACTGGCGGGAAATATTTGGTTTCCCGGCTCCGACTGCTGTTGATTTTCCCTCCCGAGCTGTAGCTAGGGAGTTTTGGGGTCAGATTGCACACGTAGTTGAGCATGCAGACAGATGGTGCCCTGGAGACTCCAGGGAGCGTATTATTTTTCGCCTTGCTTTTAGGTTAGCTCACAGGATTTTCAATGAGACTCTTCTGGGGCGTACTGAGATGCCCCAAAAGGTCAGACAGAGGGAGCTTTTCAGCCTTTACTGCATGGTGACTGGAGGGATTCCAGACTTTGGCTTGATGTTGGCAGAGGATCTGCACAAGATCAAGGCCAAGGCGAAGGGCGATATCTGCTGCGGAGGCATTGTGACTCACATAGCGAGTTACCAGAACATGGACCTTAGAGCTTGTACTATGGTGGCAGCTGCCAAGCCACTAGGCCTCCAAGAGATGATCACTCGGAGGATACTGGTTCCCCAAGGACTTACTACGCCATATGTGGCGATTCCATGGGAGCCGACCGCACCACAGGGGATCAGATGGTCACCCCAGTTCTCAGTATATCATCCTCACTACTGGCAGACTGCTTTGATCCCACTAATGGAGGATGCGAGAGAGGCAGCAACTGCACTAGCTGAGGAGGATGAGGTAGAGGATGCTGATGATGAGGATGATGATAGGGATGGTGGAGTTCCTATGGATACAAGGACTGATACTGCTGGGACGAGTGCGCCAGTCATCGACTTAGACGATGACGAGACTGAGACCGCGCCGGCTGCATCACTAGTATGCCATGCTAGGCGTAGGGTACGCCGATAGAGAGATCCAGAGGCTCACCGTCGGATCGATGATCTGACGGATCAGATGATACACTCCTATGCTGCCCTTACTGTGGACATTCAGGAGAGATTTAATGCCCAGCACAGTGAGATCAACCGGTGGACTCATCAGATGCTAGAGGGCCAGCGCTATCAGCGTCGGATGATGGAGATCCAGTTTCAGCAGACTATGGGTTATCCATTTGACCCATCCTAGTATCCGTATATGCCACCACCACCACCGGATCGCGATCATTGAGAGCTTGCAGGAGTTTCTTTCTTTATTTATTATGCAGCTCAGCTATTGTCCGGTGAGTACTTTATTTTCTTTAGAATTATTGTGACCCACTGGGACAGTGTGTCCCAAGTATGGGGTGTTTATGTATTATTTGACCTATGTGATGTATGACTCGATATTTTCGGATATTTATGCTTTATTTTTCTTCTATGTGTTTATCTGAAATTGCATGCATACATACAGGTTAATTGATTGAGAAAACGTCAAAAACTGGTTTAGAAAAAAAAAATTTTTGACCTCGACCGGGACAGTTCTGCCCGATCGAGGTACTTCACCTCGGTTGACCTAGAACGCCTCGACCGAGGTGGTTTAACTGAGAGTTTTCGAAACGTTTTGTGCTTCTTATCTGGATATGATCTCAGTTAAGATCTTGTTTGCTGATTGTTTTTGAAATCTTTATATGTTTGAAAGGTTTTATGATATGTTTAAGTTGCTAAATGCTTTGTTTGAAATTTTTGGCATGTTTAATACTTTGTTTTTATCCAAATTATGTTGAATTTGAAGGTTGACACCGCAAGATAAGTTCTCTCACTTTCTACCTGGAAAGACCAAGGCAATTCATTCTTCTCTCTTCTTCTTCTTGATCATGCTTAGCCTCTCATATACATTTTTGCCTCCCTTTACCTATTCGGGAATTTGGAAGCAAGTGAAGTAAAAGTTGAGATGATGGCTGGAAGTGAAAGTGTTAGAAAGTAATAAATAGGTTTGGGGAAGTCAATCATGATGATGAGTAACTCGGCACCATTCACATAGCCGGGTGTTTGTGTCTTGCCAAAGTCGGATTGAGCGATATTCCTAACGGGTCATGGTATGTGCATCAAGGGTTTGATGCATCTCAAGAAATTGATGATTGTTGATTTCCTAGGCTTCGGTTATTGTGCACCTCTGTCCATGCATCCCAAAAAGTAAAGTAAAAAGAAAAAAATGTGAAATAAGCAAAGCTTATTGGTGGAAGATGTTGAAAGTCAAAGTGGAAGTGAAGTGATACCCTTTTCCCGGATTCTAGGACCACATTACCTTATATACATCCCTACCTTACACGTTTCTTGACCTTTCTTTTGGGAAGCCCTTGAGACCTCGAGCTTGTTGATTGACTTAGTGGTTTAAACTGGATTATACATGATTAATTTCGATGATTATAATTTATTATGCATTCTATGATTTTATGCAAAGATGAACAACTTCACAGGGACTTAGTGAAACAAAGTCGGAATAGGTAAGCTTTAGCAATTACTAACCACAAAAGTAATTAAAACAATCAAAGATGATAAAAAGTCAATAATGAAAATATGCAATTCTAGGGATTAAAGAATCTAGTTGTGGTTCCAACTCAAGATCTAAAGATAAGCGGACAAAGCTGAGATTTTTGCATAGGGAAGGTGTTACTAAAGTGGAATAGATCACCGGGTAAGTCTCACTACTCACTAATCCCAAACCGTAACTCCTATTACCGGGTAAGTCTCAAGGAATTAAGATAAAGAACTATAACCTCAAACTAATACACCACTTAAGGGAATAGAATCAACCTTTACCGGGTAAGTCTCAAGGTAACTCACATAGATGGGATGAAAGCACACTCAAACCCCAATAAAGGATAAACCTTTATTACCTACACTTATGATCTTAGGTAAACAAACAAAGGAATTACCGGGTAAGTCTCATCCTAGGCTTGCATTGAACTAGGAAAGGTGTAATAAGAATAGGATTTGGTAAACTCTAACACTTAACTCTCAGTTTCGGATCAGATAAGTCACCTCGGTCAGCCAAATTTCACCCCGACCGAGATGTTCATCGACTGAGCGAGATGCTTAGGGTTAAGGTAAAGACTCGAACTTTCAGGGTCCTACTGTGATTAAGATCATTCTATCATTGTTTTTCTCACAACATTCAGCCAATCACCCTAGAATCACACAAAGAAATTAGCCACTCATCATCATGAAAGTATTAATCAAATATATGGGAAGAAAGAGAATAATTGAAAAAGAAAACCTTAAGAGAAACGCTTCAATAACTGAATCATTTATAAAACAAGCGTTCCTTGGATAGAAATCCAACAAGACAAACAACAAAGAACGGAATCTAAGATGATCTTACAAAAACCTATCAAAAAGCTATAAAAGCTATAGACTTTCTTCCTTCAACGTTCAAAAAGGTTCTTCAAATCTCCCAACTGGAGTATGGCTGCAGCGGATGTCTAAACACAATCGGTGGTATAGCATCCTCTGGATTTGTGGAAAATCCAACCCTCTTTATAGGAAAATTACTCTCCAAAGATAAGATATCTTAGAAAGATCTCTTCCCATAAAAATTGGTAAAATATATGGTGTAACTTATCTTCTTCCTTCCAGGAGCCCAACCCAAAAATATAAGATCCTCTTTCCAAAGATAAAAGATCTCAGCCAAGAATAAAATATTCTCGCCGTGTCCCAAGTGTTCGCCTCGGTCGAGTCGACTCTTCTGGATCACCTCGGTCGAGGTGACTCTATAGTCAACCGAGGTGAATCATAACTGAATGTGAAATCTCTCAAATCTGGTCCAAAGTGAATCTTTAATCCATGGCTATGCTTCCTGGATCGTTCCTTAAGCTCCTGAATGTAGCTCCAATGACTCCATAGCTCCTTTTGCTCCTTTTTAGTCCAAAATGTGCCATTTTACCTATGATTACAACAAAACTAGGTGTAGACCTCGATTCCCGCAAAAGTAGATGAAACGACAATATAATCACATAATATACATACAAACATGCAAATTATTGAAGATAAAACGTCTAAACAAACCCCAAAATATAGACAATAATTCATGCTATCAAAGGGCTTCCAATTTCTTCCAAGCCAAAGAGAGAAGAAAGAGATAAGGGAGAGAAGCTTTCACGTGAAATCAAGAATGAGAGGAGAGAGAGAGACAAAGGAAAAGGCTGCCACCAAAAGGGGAGCTCAAAGATCAGCTGCCCGATTCTCCAAATATGCTAGGAACCGAGGGGTCCAAAGCGAGGGTGAAAAACGAGAGGTCGGAACGAGATTTTCGGAACAAAACCCGACGCTCAGAACTTCGTGCCTGCGGGAAAACTGAGTCTCGCTTGCGGGAAGGTCGATAACCTCTCAACACCCAGAATAAAAATTCTAGATGTTACAACTACTCCCCCTAACAACAAGTTTCGTCCCGAAACTTTGATAATGCAACACTCTCGGTATATGAACTCGGTAACCACTCAAAGCCAAAACGTGCCAACTCTCTACTCGATAACCATCACACACTCGAATACAACGTCTAGACCTCTCAAGGCCGACATACATACTCACATGACCCACATAACGCATACCAAGTCACTACCTAACCGAACACACAACACATTCCCGCTCGGGGTACAAAACACATAAAACTCGTGCATGCACAAAAATCTATCCCTTCGGCCATATCGAAGGTAACTAACTCGTCGTAACTTATCCCAAGATATTATGCCATGTCCTCCGGTAGTCTCCTTGGTTCCGCGTTTACCACTAGATCAACACGACTAACAATATAACATGAGTAACATATATACTTCTATGATAGTGATAAAAGAAACCTCAGAAGATACTCTCCACTCTTAGTGGTAACACAAATTTGTGAACTACTTCTCAACTCCCATCAATATCTCAAGGGTCCGATAAATCGGGAGTGTTCGCTCCAAACGGTGTGTGCAAGATTTAAATTTATAACCCTAGATGTAAGCTTAAAACAAGGATGCGAACCCGCAGTGTACAGGTCAATCGTAGTAAAAAGAAAGGAATTCCAGGGGTCGATCACAGGGACTTAGTGAAACAAAGTCGGAATAGGTAAGCTTTAGCAATTACTAACCACAAAAGCAATTAAAACAAACAAGGATGATAGAAAGTCAATAAAGGAAGTATTTAATTCTAGGGATTAAAGCATCCAGTTGTGGTTCCAACTCAAGATCTAAAGATAAGCGGACAAAGCTGAGATTTTGCATAGGGAAGGTGTTACTAAAGTGGAATAGATCACCGGGTAAGTCTCACTACTCACTAATCCTAAACCATAACTCCTATTACCGGGCAAGTCTCAAGGAATCAAGGAAAAGAACAATAACCTCAAACTAACACACCACCTAAGGGAATAGAATCAACCTTTACCGGGTAAGTCTCGGGCTAACTCACAAAGATGGGATGAAAGCACACTCAAACCCCAATAAAGGATAAACCTTTATTACCTACACTTATGATCTTAGGTAAACAAACTAAGGAATTACCGGGTAAGTCTCATCCTAGGCTTGCATTGAACCAGGAAAGGTGTAATAAGAATAGGATTTGGCAAACTCTAACACTTAAATCTCAGTTTCGATCAGATAAGTCACCTCGGTCAGCCAAATTCCACCCCGGCCGAGATGTTCATCGACTGAGCGAGACGCTTAGGGTAAAGGTAAAGACTCGAACTTTCAGGGTCCTACTGTGATTAAGATTATTCTATCATTGTTTTTCCCACAACCTTCAGCCAATCACCCTAGAACCACACAAAGAGATTAGCCACTCATCATCATGAAAGTATTAATCAAATATATGGGAAGAAAAAGAATAATTGAACAAGAAAACCTTAAGATAAATGCTTCAATAACTGAATCAATTATCAAAGAAGCGTTCCTTGGATAGAAATCCAACAAGACAAATGATAACACGATTTATTGCGTGATTTAGGACAACATTTAGATAGATTTTCCGCTCATTCATGCATGGTTTAGCATTAGTTCACGACGTTTTGCACTCAAATCACGTATTTTGTCGAGATAGACGTCTACTCGGACTTTTGCTTGCTTTGTAGGTATTTTGGGAGATTTAAGAGCCTAATCGATACATCCGAGGATCATTCCTCGAGATGACACACTTCCGGACTCATTGGAATGCAAGCTAAGGGCTAAGGAGGATTCATGGAACCTTGCAAACACAAACCATGCACCAAATCATGGCTTAACGAGCCTAGGAGAAGCTTCTGTCAGAAACCACGGTCTAGACCCATTCCACGGCCGTGGAATATGCCCGTGGTTCTTGCCAGGACCACATCGACAGCTGGCCACGATCTCTTCCATTGCTCTTGCATCCTAGTGGGTATTTAAAGGATTTTGCAGGCTGTAATTGGGGATCCTTCTCCTCTCTTTTGACCTACCTTTCTTCCCCAAAACATTTTGGCCATTGTTGCCTCCCTTCCAAGCACCCATTAGGGGTGTTCTTGGAAGAGATTAGTGTAGATTCTCGTTTTAGAGTGAGATTAGATTGGATTCGAGTGAAGCTTCGATTGTTGTCAAGTTGGATTAGCTCTTGGAGCCTTGTAAGGATTTGGTAATTTCTATTCTATGCTTTTAATGTCTTTGCTTTGGATTGTTCTTCATCATTTAACCATGACTTGCAAGCATGTTTTGATTGTGAAGTTTGATCTTGAAATGAATGTTATTGGCTAGATAGATGTGGTTCTAGAGTGAAGGAATAATGTTTGTGATTTGGACTATGATTGTATTGCTTCCATGTTGGCTTAGGATCGATTTGTGTTCGAAATCCCAACTCGGAACCAAACCACGGCTTGTTCTTCATGCTTCCACGGCCGTGGTTTAGCATGATCCACCCGTGTTTTTATTCTGTTGTTCTTATATTGTTGAATCTTGATGTTTGGATGTAGATGTGTTGAAATCCTAATGTTTGTTGAGCTAAATCTAACTTAGGGCAACCTATTGTTAGCAAACTAATTGAGGAATGAGACTTACCCGGTAATTTCCCCTCTTAGATACCTAAGATGATGAACTCTAGGTAGTAGTGAGCCAAAAAAGCCTCTATTGGATTGAGTGTGCTAGGATCGTTACCTAAGACTTACCTTTTCCGAGACTTACCCGGTAAGGAGGGGTTTGACCCTTAGGTAGTGGCCGGTTTGTGCGGAATTCCATCCTTTAGGCTCTTTGAGACTTACCCGGTGATGAAACCTTAGGATTGGATTAGTGGATGCATGAGACTTACCCGGTAATTGCTCCCATTAGAGAAACACCCAACTCCGAACAACCACAACCATCCTTAGACCTTTAGAAACATGAGTCCATAGTCATATTCGGAACTCCGAACCTCTAGAATCCATTTCCTTACCTCTTATCTCTCATCTTTTGTTTGTGTTTTGTGTTGCTTGATTTTGTTGATATATTTGTGATCTTTGTTTGATCACCCAAAACCCTCCAAAAACATTGTGTTTTCCATTTTCTTTATTTCTCATCTCATTCTTAGTCTAGATTCACACTATCTTCGATCATTGAATGACTTAGTTTCACCTCAGTCCTTGAGTTCGACCTCGGAATACTTTCCTTTCTACAAAACGACCCGTACACTGCGGGTTTCGCTAGGTAGTTTAGGATTTAGTTCGAGTTTATAAATGTAAAGCTTTTTGTGCTATTTCCTAGCCTGACAAGTTTTTGGCGCCGTTGCCGGGGAAAGACAATTGGGGACAATGTGTTTCTAAGTATGGGGTGGGGTTTGCATGATCCTTTGCATGAAGAGCATCTAGGATAGGTTAATATTTGCACATCTCTTGCATTGTACATACTTAAATCGAAAATTCCATAAAAATCAGAAAATTTAAAAATTTTTTGTGCTTTCTAGGCTTGGATATGATCCTAATGATGAAAACTTGTCTTGTGATTGGCTATGAATGGCCTTATGTGTTAAATTGATAAATGCATATGTGGACTTGAACTACTTCTCTTGAATTCCATGAATGACTTGAGAGCATGATGATTGCCTAGAATGGATTGAGTATTGAAAATCGAAATTACATGATAGTTCTTGCATACCATCTAGGAATGAATAAGGCATTTCATCTTTCTCTACTTCTCATCTTGATCATGATTGCTTGAGCACCTCAATTGATATAAATTTGATCTCCTTTTAAACCCATCCGAGAATAGGAGCATGCTAGTGTGTTTGAATGTGTGAAAAGCAAGTGCGGGGTGAAGATGTAATGAAAAGAATGTCGTGAATAGAATGCTGAAATTATTGTGGAAGTGTAGCCAAAATAGGTTTGGGGGCGTTGGTTTAAATGACAAGTAACTCGGTACACTTCACATGATCGGGTGTTGGTGCCTTGCCAAAGTCAAATGAACCAATAGCCCTAACGAGCTTTGGTATGTGTGCCCGGTGTGGATGCACCTCGAAAAAGAGAAAAAGCCCGAGGATGGCTAATCACCGAGGTTTCGGCTATTGTACACCAATGCCATTGTCTCAAAAATGAATCAAAGAAAAGAAAAGAAAGGAAGATAGGGAAAAATATGCACTTGGGGGAAGTTGATCGAGGACAAGGAGTGAAGTTAGCTCCATTCCCGGATTAGCATCACACACCTAAAAAATTCCCCTCCCAACTACAACGTTTCTTGGCCTTTTATGTCACAAGCCCTTATGACCTACTTGCATGTTTGTAAGACTTAGTAGTCTAGATTGGATAGACTCTTGATCTTCTTGACATCTCCGTCCTCCCAACTCATGCATATTTTTGAGTTAAGTACAATTGTCTTCCATGACTTTATCATTTGATACATAATTGCTTATTCAATTGCCATTGATCATGACTATGAAGGTGATCCAATAGTAGAAGCACAAAACCAAAAAGATTTTGCCATTTTTCTGCATACATAAATCATGTCATCTCGTAGTCTATAGTTGGGAATTTGCTCGGGGACGAGCAAACCTTAAGTATGGGGTATTTTGATAACATGATTTATAGCATAGTTTAAGGTGCACATTTAGGTAGAATTCTCGCTCAATCATGCATTGTCTAGCACTAGTCCAATACGTTTTGCACTCAAAACATGTATTTTGTCGAGATAGACGTCTACACGGACTTGTGTGCGTTTTGTAGGTATTTCGGGAAATTTCGGGCTAAAACGAGGCGTTTGAAGGTCGCTCATTCAGAGGACACGTTTCCAACTCATTAGAGCACAAAGAATGACTCAAGGAACCTTGCAAACAAAGGCCATGCACCAAACCACAGCCTAATGATCCAAAACAAAGTTTCTGCACAGAATCACGGTCATCTGAAAGACCACGGCCGTGGAAACAACCGTGGAATTTGCAAGATTCTCGTGACAGCTGTGCCACGACTCTCATGGCCAGCTCATGAAGAAATTGGTTATAAAAGTGGTCCTTGATAGTGGTTAGAGGCAGCTGGGATTTGGGGTAGTTTTGGGAGCAGCTCACACATTCTCTATTGCTTTGAACAAAATATATTCCAAGAAGAAGAAGGATTTTTCTAGGAAGGAAAGTGCAAGAAGAAGAAGAAAGGAGCCATTGCCATTGAAGAGGAGAGGAGAAGATACCCCTAACTCTTGTATTTCGGATTTATTTCTAGAAGTTTTTGAACCCTTGAACCTTCCTTTGGAAGGGTTGTAAGTCGTTCTAATTCAATCTTCAGATTTGGACTGTGTTTGGAGTTTATTTGTTCATCTTCCTTCTCTTATTTTTCTTGCTATGGAGATTATGAATCTATGCTTGTTTGTTTTGAATTCCAATATGAATGTTGTAGGCTAGATTGATGTGATTCTAGGGTTAGGAAAGGATGGTTATGGCTAGATCTATGATAGGATGAACTTAGATGTACCTTTGGATGAATTTTGTTTATGGACGTAGCTACTGTTAGGAATCACGGGTAGTTCTTGAAGAACCACGGCCGTGGTTTCTGTAGAACGAACCGTGATTTTCCTGATTCGAAGGATCTCACCTTAGGTTCATAAAATTGTTGAAACCCTAAGTTTTTGCTGAGTTTAACCTACCCTAGGGTGTCCTAGTGTAGAGACTAAGTGTTAGGAGAGACTTACCCGGTAATCCTTGCCCTTAGAATCTAAAATAGTAAGGCCTTAGGTAATGGTGAGCCTAATAAGCCGCCATTGGATTAAGTGTGCTAGGATAGTTGCTTAGAACTTCCCTTTCCGAGACTTACCCGGTAAGGATAGGTTAGACCTCTAGGTAATAATCCGGTTTGTGTTAGAATCCTATCCTTAGGTTTTTAGAGACTTAACCGGTAATGAGACCTTAGGTGTGGACTAGTTGGATCATGAGACTTACCCGGTAATTGATCCCATTTTAGAAACACTAAAGTCCCAAGCATATCATCATCAATCCAAAGAATGAATAGATGACTTGAGATTATGCCATAACCGGAATTTCCAACCCCTAGAATCCGTTTTCCTTCTCTCTTGATCACATCTTGTTCGATTTGTTTATTTGTGCCGATTTTTCCGGTTGAGTTTGATTTGGTTGTTTGCATGAGTTGTGATCTTCAATTTGATCATCTAAAACCAACAAAAACAAATTGCGATTTCCCTTTTCCTTGCTTAGATTAGACCTTGCTAAATTCAATCACAACTTAGTTCGATTTCACCTTAGTCTTTGTGTTCGACCTTGGAGTACTTATCTTTCTACATACGTCCCGTACACTGCGGGTGCGCTTAGAATTAGGATAATTATAACAAGTATAAATTTAAGGCTTATTGCGTACACACTTTCTAGCGTAACAAGTTTTTGTAGAAAGCACAAAAACTTGTATACCACAGTGTACGGGTCGTTTTGTAGAAAGGAAAGTATTCCGAGGTCGAACTCAAGGACTGAGGTGAAACTAAGTCATTCAATGATCGAAGATAGTGTGAATCTAGACTAAGAATGAGATGAGAAATAAAGAAAATGGAAAACACAATGTTTTTGGAGGGTTTTGGGTGATCAAACAAAGATCACAAATATATCAACAAAATCAAGCAACACAAAACACAAACAAAAGATGAGAGATAAGAGGTAAGGAAATGGATTCTAGAGGTTCGGAATTCCGAATATGACTATGGACTCATGTTTCTAAAGGTCTAAGGAAGGTTGTGGTTGTTCGGAGTTGGGTGTTTCTCTAATGGGAGCAATTACCGGGTAAGTCTCATGCATCCACTAATCCAATCCTAAGGTCTCATCACCGGGTAAGTCTCAAAGAGCCTAAAGGATGGAATTCCGCACAAACCGGCCACTACCTAAGGGTCAAACCCCTCCTTACCGGGTAAGTCTCGGAAAAGATAAGTCTTAGGTAACGATCCTAGCACACTCAATCCAATAGAGGCTTTTTTGGCTCACTACTACCTAGAGTTCATCATCTTAGGTATCTAAGAGGGGAAATTACCGGGTAAGTCTCATTCCTCAATTAGTTTGCTAACAATAGGTTGCCCTAAGTTAGATTTAGCTCAACAAACATTAGGATTTCAACACATCTACATCCAAACATCAAGATTCAACAATATAAGAACAACAGAATAAAAACACGGGTGGATCATGCTAAACCACGGCCGTGGAAGCATGAAGAACAAGCCGTGGTTTGGTTCCGAGTTGGGATTTCGAACACAAATCGATCCTAAGCCAACATGGAAGCAATACAATCATAGTCCAAGTCACAAACATTATTCCTTCACTCTAGAACCACATCTATCTAGCCAATAACATTCATTTCAAGATCAAACTTCACAATCAAAACATGCTTGCAAGTCATGGTTAAATGATGAAGAACAATCCAAAGCAAAGACATTAAAAACATAGAATAGAAATTACCAAATCCTTACAAGGCTCCAAGAGCTAATCCAACTTGACAACAATCGAAGCTTCACTCGAATCCAATCTAATCTCACTCTAAAACGAGAATCTACACTAATCTCTTCCAAGAACACCCCTAATGGGTGCTTGGAAGGGAGGCAACAATGGCCAAAATGTTTTGGGGAAGAAAGGTAGGTCAAAAGAGAGGAGAAGGATCCCCAATTACAGCCTGCAAAATCCTTTAAATAACCACTAGGATGCAAGAGCAATGGAAGAGATCGTGGCCAGCTGTCGATGTGGTCCTGGCAAGAACCACGGGCATATTCCACGGCCGTGGAATGGGTCTAGACCGTGGTTTCTGACAGAAGCTTCTCCTAGGCTCGTTAAGCCATGATTTGGTGCATGGTTTGTGTTTGCAAGGTTCCATGAATCCTCCTTAGCCCTTAGCTTGCATTCCAATGAGTCCGGAAGTGTGTCATCTCGAGGAATGATCCTCGGATGTATCGATTAGGCTCTTAAATCTCCCAAAATACCTACAAAGCAAGCAAAAGTCCGAGTAGACGTCCATCTCGACAAAATACGTGATTTGAGTGCAAAACGTCGTGAACTAATGCTAAACCATGCATGAATGAGCGGAAAATCTATCTAAATGTTGTCCTAAATCACGCAATAAATCGTGTTATCAAAATACCCCATACTTAAGGTTTGCTCGTCCCCGAGCAAATGCTCAACTATAGACTAAAGGATGACATGATTTATGCATGCAGAAAAATGGCAAATCTTTTTGGAGTTGTGCTTCTAATATTGGATCACCTTCATAGTCATGTTTCATGGCAATGGACAAGCAATTATGTATCAAGTAAATGAAAGCATGGAAAGACAATTACACTTAACTTGATAGCATGCAATGAAATGTAAAGATGAAGAAGTCAAGATAATCATGAGTATATCCAATCTAAATCACTTAGTCTTACACACATGCAAGTAGGTCAAAAGGACTAGTAAAATAGAAGGCCAAGAGACGTTGTGATTAGGTGGGAATTTTCTAGGCTATGTGATGCTAATCCGGGAAAGGAACTAAACAACCACAACTTCAAATTTTCTTATCAACTTCCCTCAAGTGTATATTTTTCTTCATTTTCTTTTCTCTCTTTTCTTTTATTTTTGAGACAATGGCATTGGTGTACAAAAGCCGAAACCTTGGTGATTAGCCATTCTCGGGCTTTTTCTATTTTTCGAGATGCATCCACACCGGGCACACATACCAAAGCTCGTTAGGACTATCGGTTTATTTGACTTTGGCAAGGCACCAACACCCGATTATGTGAAGTGTGCCGAGTTACTTGTCATTTAAAACGACGTCCTCAAACCTATATTTTTGGCTACACTTTCACAACAATTTCAGCACTTCATTCACAACATTCATAATATCAACTTCTTTACCCCACACTTGCTTTTCACACACATCAACACACTAACATGCTCCTATTCCCGGATGGGTCAAAAGAGGTCAAATTTATCTCAATTGAGGTGCTCAAGCAACATGATCAAGATGAGAAGTAGAGGAAGATGAATTGCCTTAATCACTCCTAATTGATGTGCAAGAACTAGCATGCAATTTCGACTTTCAATCCTCAATTAAATCAAGGCAAGCATCATAATCACAAGTCATTCATGGAATTCAAGATAAGTATTTCAAGTCCACATATGCATCATCAATTAAACACACAAGGCCATCCATAGCCAATCCATAAGACAAGATTCATCATTAGGGTCATATCCAAGCCTAGAAAGCACAAAAACTTTTAAATTTTCTGATTTTTTTGGAATTTTCGAAATATGTATGTACAATGCAAGATATAATAAAACATGTGACTAAAAAGAAACTACTCTAGATGCTAGTAATGCAAAAGATCATGCAAACCCCACCCCATACTTAGAAACACATTGTCCCCAATGTGGTATTCAAGTAAAGAGAGTGAAAGAAGGTTCTCACAATGTAAAATGGTTTGCTTCGGTATTTGGGATGAACTCGCGTGGAGTGGTGGTGATGTATGATCGATCAAGCATGGTAGAGAGCTCTTCATAATCATTCCGGCGTCGAGACCCGCGCCAAGGTATATGTGAGATGGGAGCTCTTCCATCTAACAAGACACCTCAAGCCGTCCAAGCCTCACGTCCGCTCCACCCATGTTTGTAAACGGAATCATCGTCATCAACTCGCCTTGCAAGGCTTCCTCATTACCTAAAATCTACCACAAACACAAAACACAAAAACACACAAAAGCAAAAACAAAAGAGAAAAGGGAAAGAGTTGTACCAATGGGTTGCCTCCCATTAAGCGCTTCTTTTAGGTCATTAGCTTGACCAAACTCCGTGGATATGTTAATCCACCTCGAATACCATGGTTTGCTTGAGGAGTCCAAGCAACCATCTCTTGCCGGAATCCATGATGACAAGCAAAGGCCACTTGATGCCCAAATAAACTTTAAGTTCTCTCTTCACCGGTGAGTAGTAGACTCCTTCATCACCGCTTCCTTGATGATAGTATGGAGTTGCAACCATAGATGCCACCCCATACTTAGGCAATTTATACTCCGCGGTCACACCGGTGAAACGCTTGTCATCCTTATCCTCTATGATCCGAAGAAAGCCGATTCTTGGAAAGAATCCTTCATTGAAGTACTTCATAGCCATCATGGATCCATCATGCTTGTCTCCATCATTCAATAATGGAGAATCCTTAGGAAAGGGGCTCCAATCTTCGTGTGTACTCCGAGCAAGCAAGAAAGGGTCGGAGGGAGCTGAAAGTGGCTTAGGATCACCTAGGAAAGCAGCTTCCACGGGCGTGATTTGTACTCCACGGGCGTGGTTTTCTTTGTTGGCTTCATTCCTCATGTGCTCTTCGAGTGTGGTTCCGGGATTAATGGCAAGGATGTCCGGGGATGAGAGTTCTTCATTGCACTCCTCCAAAGGTGAAGGAGGTGGAGGTGAACCTTGGAGAATGGTAGGATCTCCTAGCATAAGAGCATTCCTAATCTCCTCAATCTCCCTCCTCATTCGTTCCTCTCTCTCGGTATTCAATCTCCTTTCTTCCTTCAGGGCCAAATTCCTTAACCACAATTGCTCTCGAGCTTCATTCAACTCTTCCTCAAGGCTTCTATTGGTTATGGTTGAATCGGGCAATTCTTGGATCTCCTCATAGTGAACCTCCTCTTGATGACAAACTTCCGTTTCAAGCTCCATGTGGGAACTAGAAATGGAAGCAAGGTTGCTCTCTAGATCATCCATCTTCCTCAACATTTCTTCTAGCATTGATTCCACTCGGTCATTGTGAGGTTGATGGTGAGGTTCCTCATGAGGTAAAGTAGTCATGTGAGCTTGATCATGGGACTCATGATAGGCATTGAACTCC
Source organism: Fagopyrum esculentum (assembly GCA_033239045.1). Taxonomy (NCBI): domain Eukaryota; kingdom Viridiplantae; phylum Streptophyta; class Magnoliopsida; order Caryophyllales; family Polygonaceae; genus Fagopyrum; species Fagopyrum esculentum. Next base: position 8,370,939 of record BSUD01000003.1, read on the forward strand.
TCCCAATACTCAAACTCATCATGGAGAGGTCCTAGATCTTGGCCTTCCATCCACTCCTCATACTCCATGTTGTCAAGGTCGTCTTGGAGGTACAATCCGTCCATGGCAAACATGAAAAGGCAAAGACAAAAACAACACAAGATCAAAAGTAACAAGAAAGATAAACACTAAAAACAATCAAAGGCAAATGACTTAATCTTAACCTAGTACCCGGCAACGGCGCCAAAAACTTGTTACGCTAGAAAGTGTGTACGCAATAAGCCTTAAATTTATACTTGTTATAATTATCCTAATTCTAAGCGCACCCGCAGTGTACGGGACGTATGTAGAAAGATAAGTACTCCAAGGTCGAACACAAAGACTAAGGTGAAATCGAACTAAGTTGTGATTGAATTTAGCAAGGTCTAATCTAAGCAAGGAAAAGGGAAATCGCAATTTGTTTTTGTTGGTTTTAGATGATCAAATTGAAGATCACAACTCATGCAAACAACCAAATCAAACTCAACCGGAAAAATCGGCACAAATAAACAAATCGAACAAGATGTGATCAAGAGAGAAGGAAAACGGATTCTAGGGGTTGGAAATTCCGGTTATGGCATAATCTCAAGTCATCTATTCATTCTTTGGATTGATGATGATATGCTTGGGATTTTAGTGTTTCTAAAATGGGATCAATTACCGGGTAAGTCTCATGATCCAACTAGTCCACACCTAAGGTCTCATTACCGGTTAAGTCTCTAAAAACCTAAGGATAGGATTCTAACACAAACCGGATTATTACCTAGAGGTCTAACCTATCCTTACCGGGTAAGTCTCGGAAAGGGAAGTTCTAAGCAACTATCCTAGCACACTTAATCCAATGGCGGCTTATTAGGCTCACCATTACCTAAGGCCTTACTATTTTAGATTCTAAGGGCAAGGATTACCGGGTAAGTCTCTCCTAACACTTAGTCTCTACACTAGGACACCCTAGGGTAGGTTAAACTCAGCAAAAACTTAGGGTTTCAACAATTTTATGAACCTAAGGTGAGATCCTTCGAATCAGGAAAATCACGGTTCGTTCTACAGAAACCACGGCCGTGGTTCTTCAAGAACTACCCGTGATTCCTAACAGTAGCTACGTCCATAAACAAAAATCATCCAAAGGTACATCTAAGTTCATCCTATCATAGATCTAGCCATAACCATCCTTTCCTAACCCTAGAATCACATCAATCTAGCCTACAACATTCATATTGGAATTCAAAACAAACAAGCATAGATTCATAATCTCCATAGCAAGAAAAATAAGAGAAGGAAGATGAACAAATAAACTCCAAACACAGTCCAAATCTGAAGATTGAATTAGAACGACTTACAACCCTTCCAAAGGAAGGTTCAAGGGTTCAAAAACTTCTAGAAATAAATCCGAAATACAAGAGTTAGGGGTATCTTCTCCTCTCCTCTTCAATGGCAATGGCTCCTTTCTTCTTCTTCTTGCACTTTCCTTCCTAGAAAAATCCTTCTTCTTCTTGGAATATATTTTGTTCAAAGCAATAGAGAATGTGTGAGCTGCTCCCAAAACTACCCCAAATCCCAGCTGCCTCTAACCACTATCAAGGACCACTTTTATAACCAATTTCTTCATGAGCTGGCCATGAGAGTCGTGGCACAGCTGTCACGAGAATCTTGCAAATTCCACGGTTGTTTCCACGGCCGTGGTCTTTCAGATGACCGTGATTCTGTGCAGAAACTTTGTTTTGGATCATTAGGCTGTGGTTTGGTGCATGGCCTTTGTTTGCAAGGTTCCTTGAGTCATTCTTTGTGCTCTAATGAGTTGGAAACGTGTCCTCTGAATGAGCGACCTTCAAACGCCTCGTTTTAGCCCGAAATTTCCCGAAATACCTACAAAACGCACACAAGTCCGTGTAGACGTCTATCTCGACAAAATACATGTTTTGAGTGCAAAACGTATTGGACTAGTGCTAGACAATGCATGATTGAGCGAGAATTCTACCTAAATGTGCACCTAAAACTATGCTATAAATCATGTTATCAACAAACAACAAAGAAGGGAATCTAAGATGATCTTACAAAAACCCTTCAAAAAGCTATAAAATCTATAGACTTTCTTCCTTCAACCTTCAAAAAGGTTCTTCAAATCTCCCAACTGGAGTGTGGCTGCAGCGGTGTATTAGGATGTAAGCAAGTTGGTCCGGGTGATAGCGGATGTCGTGATCCGAAGATCTGTGATCCGTAGATCCGATGATGATTGAATTGTGGAAAATTCAACCCTTTATATAGGAGAATTATATTCCAAAGAAAAGATATCTTAAAAGATAATTCCCTAATAAAAATATATCTACCTCCTAAAATAAATATCTTCCTAAGATAATCTTATAGGAAATATCTTAAAAGATATTTTTCTAATAAAATATATCTTATCTCTAAAATAGATCTCCTAAATATATGATCTTCCTTCTAGAAATCCAGCTAAAAATATAAGATCCTCCTTCCAAAAATAAAAGATCTCAGCGAAGAATAAAATATCCTTGCCGCGTCCAAGGTGTTCGCCTCGGTCGAGTCGGCTCCTCTAGATCACCTCGGTCAAGGTGACTTTGTAGTCAACCGAGGTGAATCACAACTGAATGTGAAATCTCTCAAATCTGGTCCAAAGTGAATCTTTAATTCAATTCCATGCTTCCTGGATTCTTCCTTAAGCTCCTGAATGTAGCTCCAACAACTCCTTAGCTCATTTAGCTCCATTTTAGTCCAAAATGTGCCATTTTACCTACGATTACAACGAAACTTGGTGTAGACCTCGATTCCCGCAAAGGTAGATGCAACGACAATATAATCACATAATACACATCCAAACATGCTGATTATTGAAGATAAAACGTCTAAACAGGCCTCAAAATATAGACAATAATTCATGCTATCAAAATACCCCATACTTAGCGCTTGCTTGTCCCCAAGCAAGTTCTGCATATAAAATACAAGATAGAATGGATTATAAGTCATGAAGATCAATGAAAAAGTCTTTTAAAAGCTTTTAATGGTGTGCTACAATCATAGATCACTCTAAGAGAATGCTTCATGGAATTTAAAATCAAAATATGATCAAAACATTTTATAAATATAAGAAAGTTGTTCATCTTTGCATAAAATCGTAGAATGCATAATAAATTATAATTATCAAAATTAATCATGTATAATCCAGTTTAAACCACTAAGTCAATCAACATGCTCGAGGTCTCAAGGGCTTCCCAAAAGAAAGGTCAAAAAACGTGTAGGGTAGGGATGTATAGAAGGTAATGTGGTGCTAGAATCCGGGAAAAGGATATCACTTCACTTTCACTTGACTTTCAACATCATCCACCAATAAGCTTTGCTTATTTCACACTTTTCTTTTTTTACTTTACTTTTTGGGATGCATGGACAGAGGTGCACAATAACCGAAGCCTAGGAAATCAGTAATCATCAATTTCTTGAGATGCATCAAACCCTTGATGCACATACCATGACCCGTTAGGAATATCGCTCAATCCGACTTTGGCAAGACACAAACACCCGACTATGTGAATGGTGCCGAGTTACTCATCATTATGATTGAATTCCCCAAACCTATTTATTATTTTCTAACGCTTTCAGCCAACATCTCAACTTTTCTTTCACTTGCTTGGTTTCAAATTCCCGGTTAGGTAAAGGAAGGCAAAAATGTATATGAGGGGCTAAGCATGATCAAGAAGAAGAAGAAGAGAAGAGAATGAATTGCCTTGGTCTTTCCAGGAAGAAAGTGAGAGAACTCATCGTGTGGTGTCAACCTTCAAATTCAACATAATTTGGACAAAAACAAAGTATTAAACATCCTAAAATTTCAAACAAAGCATTTAGCAACTTAAACATATCATAAAACCTTTCAAACATATAAAGATTTCAAAGCCAGTCAGCAAACAAAATCAGCACTGAGGTCATATCCCGATAAGAAGCACAAAAATCGTTTCAAAAACGTCTCAGTTAAGCCACACCTCAGTCGAGATGTTCTAAGTCAACCGAGGTACTACACCTCGATTGGTCAGAATCACTTCGGTCGAGGTCATAATTTTTTTTTCTTAACCAGTTTTTGACGTTTTTCTCAATCAAATAATTTGTATGTATGCATGTAGTCTCAGATAAACACATAGAGCAAGATAAAACAATAATATCCGGTAGAGTCATCCAAGCATACACATAAGTCACATAAATACATCCATATACCCCATACTTGGGACACATTGTCCCAATGGGTCAAATAAGAGTCAAGGAAAACAAGAAACTTACTGCACATAGCTGAACCACATAAAGAAATAGGAAACAGCTCCAGATAAGACCGTCTCGGTTGGAGAAGAACATCTCGGTCGAGGTCTGTGGCTGAACCCGAGATGTGTCTCAGTCAAGCTCCGTTGCCTCAATTTCTCGAACCTTTGTCCTTCTAGTGTAGTTCCTGAGTTGTAATCCTTCCTTAGAAAGTACCTAGTTCCTGTCTAAAGGAGGCCAAAATCAAAGCAAAGCAAACTATCTAAAAATAAGCTAGAAAAGGGGAAAGAAAGCAATACCTTGGGTTGCCTCCCAAGAAGCTCTTGGTTTAAGGTCGCTAGCTGGACCTTTCTCCATAGAATTACTCAATGTACCTCGAACACCTTGGAGTGCTCATCACATCCATCATAAAATTCTTCCGAAAAGGTTCCGGTTCCTAATTTCACTGGCAAATGGTAAGATCTCCCACGTACATGCTTGTACGGTTTGATTCTCATCGAAATCCTTCTAGCTTTCCTGCACTTCAATGGGACATCATCTAGCTTGGCGTCCCATCCTTTCCTGGATCAAGAAAATAGCTTTTCGAGAATCCTAGTAGCTTCCCCATCTCCAGTTTGGGGGTAGTGCAAGGTCTTTGTCATGTGAATGACCCCATACTTGAACAAATAACACTTCGTTGCCTTAGCGGTGAAGCGCTTGTTAACTTCACTCCTTATAATCCAAGGAGTATCTTTTTTCAACAATTTCAAGAGAGGTTTCATCTTGAGTTTAGGAGGTTCTTTCGGAAGAGACCTCCAACTCTTCGGTGCATCCCTGAAGAAATCTAGAACTTTAGTAGGAATTTCAAATGGAGTAAGAGAAGGCACCTTATAAAGTTCTCCAAAGCTTGGGACACGTTTCATGTTAGGTTGATAATCCACACATGAAATTTCTCCCAACTCAGTTGATCTTTCTTCAACCTTGGCCACAGTCTTAGTAGTTTGGCCAAAGTTCTCTGCATCTTCCACTTCCAGTTCTACAAATTCTTCTTCCATCTCGGCCGATTTCTCTTCCACCTCGGCCGATCTCTCTTTCACCTCGGCTGAAGTCTCAACAGTTAGATCGAGATCTTCCACATCTTCACCTTCCTTAAAAGCTTCAGGAGAAACTTTAGGTTCGATTGGAGGAATGCATGAAACTTGCAGCACTTCCTTATGCTCCTCTTTCGGCTTAGCATAGGATAGGGTGCTTTCCTTGAGCTCCTCCAGCTTGTTCATAACCTTCTCCAATTTTGATTCAAGCGAATCTTCAAGAAGTTGCTCATAAATCTTTCCAAGGACATTCAACTTATCCCATATCGCAAGCTCTTTCTCAATGGCCTTTTCTCTTTCCCCTTCGTTGTTAAACAAATAGAAGGAGTATTTCTCTTCCAAGTATTCATAATGGTCCGCCCTAGCAGTTTGTCTTGCTATCCAGGCTGGATCAAATGTAGTCATCAAATATCCTGAAAACTACAAAACTCATAGGAAAACTTGTTCTTTGGCAAAATTTTGTTCCGTTGAGAACTTTATATGTACCTAAGAACACAAATCTGCAAGAACACTCAAGTAGAATGGTTAGTAGCGACAGGGGCAATAGCCCCGAAAGATAACCACAACCGGCTCGGTCTAGACCGAGTCCCCGGCAACGGCGCAAAAAACTTGTTCAGGCGCTGCCGAGGGACAAAACTAAGTCTATTTTGAACAGTTCGATCCCCGGCAACGGCGCCAAAAACTTGTTCGCTCCAAACGGTGTGTGCAAGCTTTAAATTTATAACCCTAGATGTAAGCTTAAAACAAGGATGCGAACCCGCAGTGTACGGGTCAATCGTAGTAAAAAGCAAGGAATTCCAGGGGTCGATCACAGGGACTTAGTGAAAGAAAGTCGGAATAGGTAAGCTTTAGCAATTACTAACCACAAAAGTAATTAAAACAATCAAGGATGATAGAAAGTCAATAAAGGAAGTATGTAATTCTAGGGATTAAAGCATCTAGTTGTGGTTCCAACTCAAGATCTAAAGATAAGCGGACAAAGCTGAGATTTTGCATAGGGAAGGTGTTACTAAAATGGAATAGATCACCGGGTAAGTCTCACTACTCACTAATCCTAAACCATAACTCCTATTACCGGGTAAGTCTCAAGGAATCAAGGAAAAGAACCATAACCTCAAACTAACACACCACCTAAGGGAATAGAATCAACCTTTACCGGGTAAGTCTCGGGCTAACTCACAAAGATGGGATGAAAGCACACTCGAACCCCAATAAAGGATAAACCTTTATTACCTACACTTATGATCTTAGGTAAACAAACTAAGGAATTACCGGGTAAGTCTCATCCTAGGCTTGCATTGAACCAGGAAAGGTGTAATAAGAATAGGATTTGGCAAACTCTAACACTTAACTCTCAGTTTCGATCAGATAAGTCACCTCGGTCAGCCAAATTCCACCCCGGCCGAGATGTTCATCGACTGAGCGAGACGCTTAGGGTTAAGGTAAAGACTCGAACTTTCAGGGTCCTACTGTGATTAAGATTATTCTATCAATGTTTTTCCCACAACCTTTAGCCAATCACCCTAGAACCACACAAAGAGATTAGCCACTCATCATCATGAAAGTATTAATCAAATATATGGGAAGAAAGAGAATAATTGAACAAGAAAACCTTAAGAAAAAGGCTTCAATAACTAAATCAATTATCAAACAAGCGTTCCTTGGATAGAAATCCAACAAGACAAACAACAAAGAAGGGATTCTAAGATGATCTTACAAAAACCCTTCAAAAAGCTATAAAAGCTATAGACTTTCTTCCTTCAACCTTCAAAAAGGTTCTTCAAATCTCCCAACTGGAGTGTGGCTGCAGCGGTGGATTAGGATGTAAGCAAGCTGTTCCGGGTGATAGCGGATGTCGTGATCCGAAGATCTGTGATCCGTGGATCCGATGATGGTTGAATTGTTGAAAATCCAACCCTTTATATAGGTGAATTATCTTCCAAAGATAAGATATCTTAAAAGATAATTTCTTAATAAAAATATATCTTCTCTCCTAAAATAAATATCTTCCTAAGATAATCTTATAGGAAATATCTTAAAAGATATTTTCCTAATAAAATATATCTTATCTCTAAAATATATCTCCTAAATATATGATCTTCCTTCTAGAAATCTAGCCCAAAAATATAAGATCCTCCTTCCAAAAATAAAAGATCTCAGCTGATAACGTGATTTATGACGTTAGTATAGGCATACAATTAGATAGTTTTTCCCGTTATTCATGCACGGTTTGACATTAGTTTAAGACGTTTACACTCATTTCGTGCAATATTTCTAGAAAAGACGTCTACACGAGCTTTTTTTCGGTTTTGTAGGTATTTCGGGGATCTTTTGGACATTAATCGATGCATTCGAGGGTCAAGCCTCATGATGGTACACATCCAAGGCCTTGAAGGAACATAATTGGAGCAATGAAGGACACAAGGACCCTAATTGGTGCAAGCAATGGAGCAACTCATGGCTAGATGATCATAACATCCCTCTGTTGAAGAAAATCGGACCATCACTCAGGAAAATCGGCCGATTTTCCTGACTGGGTCGATTTTTTGGCCTTCAATAGCTTAAGCCACGTGTCCCACGATCTCTTGATCCGGCCTTGCTCTTGGTGGAGAATATAAGTGGGCCTGCAAGCTGTTGCTGAGCATCTCTCCTCTCCCACATTCTCTCATTGACAGCTCATTGGATTGGGATAGACTTGGAGAAGAGAAAAACTCTCTCAAATTGAAAGAAGAAGAAGAATACCAATCTAAGAGTGATAGTGAGGTTTTGAGTGATTTTGAGTGATTTTTGGAGTCTTTGATTGAAGAACTATTGCAAGGATTGTTAAGAACGTTTTGGAACTTCATTTGAAGGGTTTTTAGTCTTGCTAAAACTTAGATTCAGCTGAGATTTATTGTTTTTACTTACTTATCTTTCATCATCCATCTATGAAAACCATGTATGCTTGTGTGTTGATTTTGGATCTTGATATGCATATTATTGGCTAGTTTATTGTGATTCTGGAGTGATGGATTGATGGTTATGGCTTGGCTGATGATAGGATGGACTTATATGTTAGTTTAGGAAGATTTGTATGCACAAAACCCATTCCAGAAGAAAAAATCGGGCTGTTCTTCAGTCAAATCGGCCGATTTTTCCATGATCCACCCGATTTTCCTCTCTGTTGTTCTTTAATTGATGAATCTGTATGTTAGGGTGTTAGGTTGTTGAAATCCTAGTGTTTATTTAGCTTAATTTAGCTTAGGATCACCTAATGTTATCAACCTAAGTAAGGGAAGAGATCTACCCGATGATTTCCGATCTTAGATACCTAAGATGATGAATTCTAGGTAGTAGCGAGCCTCACAAGCCGCTATTGGATTTAGTGTGCTAGGATTATTGCTTGAGACTTACTTTTCCGAGACTTACCCGGTAAGGAGAGGTTTGCCACTTAAGTAGTGTCCGGTTTGTGTAGAATTCCCTACTTTACCTCCTTGAGACTTACCCGGTAATAGGAGTTTGATGCGGGATTAGTGAAGTAAGAGACCTACCCGGTAATTGCTTCCATTAGTGAAACACCCTTTCCCAACACCGCAACCTTATCCTTAGAATCTTTAGAACCTTGAGTCCAATGCCATAACCGGAAATCTTGACCTCTAGAATCCACTTTTCTCTCTTTTATCACATATTTTGTGCTTGTGTTACTAGTTTACCTTGCTAGCTTGAGTTGTTAGTTTGTTTTATTATCTTGCTTGATTTGTGATCTTTGCTTGATCACCACAAAAACCAACCAAAAATATCGAGATTTTCATTTCTTTGTTCCTTGACCTTTTCTTAGACTAGATCCACACTATCTATGACCATTGTTTGACTTGATTTCACCTTAGTCTTTGTGTTCGACCTCGGAATACTATTCCTACTACAAACGTCCCGTACACTGCGGGTTCGCTAGGAGTTAGGAGAAATATATCGAGTTTATAAATTGTAAAGCTTTTTGTGCTACACGTTTCTAGCGTAACAAGTTTTTGGCGCCATTGCCGGGGACTAGGTCTAGATCGAGTCATTTTTGTGATTGTTTATAGTGTAGATCTTTCTTGTTGCTTTTGATCTCTTTTGGTGTGTGTCTTTGCTTTTCAGGACATCTCTCACCCTTTAGGTGTATGCGAAGATCTCGTGGCAAGGATTTAGCTCCATTCGATGCCGAACCAGAGAAAACCTTTAGATCTAGATCCAAGAGCATTAGAAAAGGGAAAATTACGGCCAGAAGAGATCTCCAAGCTGAGTTGGATGAGGCTTTAGAGCAAATTAGGCTAAGAGATGAGCTCTTGTAGGAAGAAAGAAGACTTGCCAATGAGAGGCAAGAGGCAACTAGGAGGGAGATTGAAGAGATTAGGCAAGCTCTTGTGCAAGGAGAGCTTAATCGTCAACAACCTCCACCTCCCCACCACAACCATTAGGGCGACGTATGGATCCAACACAAAGAGCACACCGTCCGGGTGTGAACTTAGGAGATCCCGCAACCCACAATTACGAGCTCCGCCCTCAAGTTCTACAAATGATCCGGCATAATCAATTTAGAGGGATGGAAGGAGAGTCTCCTCATCAACACTTGATGAACTATGAGATCTTGATGGAGACTCTTAGACCGCCTAGGTTGGAGAACAACAACCATAAGCTTAGGGCTTTCTCCTTCTCACTTAAGGATAAAGCCTTAGCTTGGTATCAATCTATTCCACAAGGGCGAGTGAGTACTTGGGAGGAGATGACAACCGAGTTTTTGACTAAGTTCTTCCCACCTTCCAAGACTACCAAGTTAAGAGGGAAGATCAATGCCTTCGTGATGAAGGATAGAGAAAGCTTGTTCAAGTCTTGGGAGAGGTTCAAAGACCTTCTCCTAGATTGTCCACACCATGGTATACCGAAAATTGAGCTATTGGAGATCTACTTCAAAGGACTTGATGAAGATAGCCAATTCAAGCTCCAATCTCTTTTTGGTGGGACTTTCATGGAAAAGAATGTAGATGAAGCTTGGGAGTTTGTAGAGAAACAAGCTTTAGTGATTGAGAAGTACTCCCATAGGAAGAGTGATGGGAGGAAGGCGGGAGCATATGAGGTGAGTGAAGTCACCATGAGCAATTTCAAGCTTGACGTCATCAACAACGAGCTAAAGTCTTTGAGGGAGTTGTGTGCTACAACTTTGAAGAACCAAGCAACCCCTCAAGTGCAAGTGCAAGCAAATTTGTCTTCCAAGGAGAAAGATGTGAACTACATGAGAAGGGGCAATTACAACAACTATCAAGGCCCAAGGAACTTCAACAACAACCGGCAATTCAACAATTACCGGCCTAACCATAACCATCCCGGGTTTTCCTATTCTAACCCGGATGGAGCCTTGAACCCTCCCGCTTCCACAAGCACAACTCCACCACCAAAGGCTTCACAAGAACCTCCACCCGGATTCACTCAACCTCCAAAGGATAGAACCGAAATGATGTTTGACCAATTGCTTGGAAGGTTAAGTGGTCTTGAGAGCACGGTGACTTCTATTTCTAAGGCTCAAAAGGTTTTGGAAGCACAAGTGTTCCAAAAGGCGGATGAAGCTCATAGAGATCCGGGAAAGCTTCCCGGAAGAACCGAAGATAACCCAAGAGGCCAAGTGTTGGCTATCACAACGAGAAGTGGGTTGAGCATGAAGGATCCCTTACCTAAGGGAAATGACAAAGGGAAGCAAGTGGTGAATGAAGAAGAGCCATTGCAAGAAGATGGAGAAAAGAGCAAGGAAGATGAGCCATCATATGTGGCACCACCTCCATACAAGCCACCACTACCATTCCCACAATCATAAGCAAGAGCTCGTTTGGACAAGCACTTTGGTAAATTCCTTGAACTTATGTCTAAATTGCATATTAACATTTCGTTCATGGATGCCATTTTAGGAATGCCGGCGTATGGCAAGTTCTTGAAGGAAATACTCTCCAACAAGAGGAAGTTGGAGGAGTATGGGGAATAAGGATGACAAAGAGATCCTCGGAGTTGATTCAAACGATGAAGGAGGAGATGCCTCCTAAGCTAAGAGATCCGGGATCCTTTTGTGTGCCAATCGGAGTAGGAGAGGTGAAGTATGACGCCCTATGTGATCTTGGGGCAAGTGTAAGCATCATCCCGCTTGCACTTTGCAACAAGGTTGGGCTAGGAGAGCCAAAGCCGGTCAAGATGACCCTTTACATGGCGGACCGCTCAATCACTCATCCGGTTGGAATCTTAGAAGACATTCCGGTGCAACTAGGAAAGTTCTATGTGCCCATAGACTTCGTTGTTTTGGACATTCCGGCGGACTATCCGGTTCCTATCATCTTGGGGAGACCTTTCCTAGCTACTTCCGGATGTTTGGCGGATTGTAAGAATGGAATTCTCTCCTTCAACATTGGAGAAGAGAATATCAAGTTTAATTTGTCCATAGTGGTGAAAGGGCCAGCCCTAGGTGAAGATGTCTTCAATATTGTTGAGGAAGAGGAGTCTAGAGAGGTTGTGAGCTCAATCTTGCTCAAAGATCCACTTGAGAAGGTTCTTAGCTCAAGTTTGATGGAGGAAGGAGTTGAGGAGAGTAGCAATGAAGTAATCAAAGCCTTGAGTGCATTGGACGAGCTACCAAGTGTTTGATTTGAAGTCCTAGAAGAAGAGAGAAGCAGGCAGAAAAATCGGCCAGAGAGGGCAAAATCGGCCGATTTTTGGACTTATCCTGAAGTTTCATCCAGTTCTGCAAATACAAAAACTCAGATCGACCTACACTCAGGAAAATCGGCCGATTTTCCTGACTGGGCCGATTTTCCTGAGTCTTTTGAGCATCAACCACTTGCTTGTGAGCAATCATCAAGGGACTTAGGGGAGGCTTCCATGGCTTTGCAATCATCTCAACCTACATTGTATGGTTCATCTCCAACCGAAAAAGGTCCTCCTCAACTTGATCTTAAACCTCTCCCATCTCATTTAAAGTATGCTTTCCTTGGTTCAAATTCTACTTATCCGGTGATTGTGAATGCATCTTTGAATGATGATGAACTTAATAGATTGTTGAATGAATTGAAACTGCATAGAAAGGCAATAGGATACACCATTGATGACCTTGTTGGCATTAAGCCTTCTTTGTGCATGCATAAGATAATGATGGAAGATAACCATAAACCCTCTATTGAACATCAAAGAAGATTGAATCCCATAATGAAAGAGGTAGTCAAGAAAGAGATCATTAAGTTGCTAGATGCGGGAATCAGCTACCCTATTTCGGATAGTAAGTGCGTTAGTCCCGTTCATATAGTTCCTAAGAAGGGTGGGATGACCGTATTAACTAATGAAAACAATGAACTAATCCCAACTAGGACGGTTACGGGATAGAGATGTGTATTGACTATAGGAAATTGAACATGGCCTCTAGGAAAGATCACTTCCCTCTCCCTTTCATTGACCAAATACTAGAGAGGTTAGCTCAACATTCTCACTTTTGCTACTTAGATGGTTATAGTTGGTTCTTCCAAATCCCTATCCACCCCGATGACCAAGAGAAAACCACATTTACATGTCCGTGGGGTACTTTTGCATATAGGAGTATGCCATTTGGGTTGTGTAATGCACCCGCCACCTTCCAAAGGTGTATGATGGCTATCTTTTCGGAATACATTGAAAACATCATAGAAGTGTTTATGGAAGATTTTTCTGTTTATGGTTCTTCCTTTGATAATTGCTTAGCTAACTTGTCATTAGTATTGAAAAGATGTGAGGAGACAAATCTTGTCTTAAATTGGGAAAAATGCCACTTCATGGTAAGTGAAGGTATTGTGTTGGGACACTTGGTGTCCAACCGTGGCATTGAGGTTGATAGGGCCAAGATTGAAACGATAGAGAAGTTGCCACCACCTACCTCGGTGAAGGGGGTAAGGAGCTTTCTAGGGCATGCCGGTTTTTACCGGAGGTTTATTAAAGATTTCTCTAAGATTTCAAAGCCTCTTACTAACCTACTAATGAAAGACATTGAATTTGTTTTCTTCAAAGATTGCCTTGAAGCATTTTGTAGGTTGAAGAATGCTTTAATCTCCGCACCTATCATGCAACCTCCAGATTGGAGCGTACCATTTGAAGTGATGTGTGATGCAAGTGATGTGGCCGTTGGGGCTGTTTTAGGACAAAGGAAGGATGGGTGTACACATGCCATCTATTATGCTAGCAAGACGCTAGATGATGCCCAACTTAACTATGCCACAATCGAGAAAGAGTTGCTAGCGGTGGTGTATGCATTTGAGAAGTTCCGCTCATATCTTGTTGGAGCGAAGGTCATAGTGTATACGGATCATGATGCAATCCGTTATCTCCTTACAAAGAAGGATGCCAAGCCTAGGTTGATTCGGTGGATCCTTCTTCTTCAAGAGTTTGATTTTGAGATCCGGGACAAGAAGGGATCCGAAAATTCAGTGGCGGATCACCTTTGTAGATTCCCACCATTAGAGCTTGATAGAGATGACATCCCTATTGATGACTCATTCCGGGATGAGAAATTGCAAATGGTGGAAGAATGGTTGTTCCAAGTGTCTAGAGGAAGTGAGCCATGGTATGCCGACATTGTAAACTACCTTGTGTGTGAAGAAGTGCCTCCCGGTTTGTCATATGCCCAAAGGAAGAGGTTCTTCAAAGATGTGAGGCACTACTATTGGAGTGAACCACTTTTGTTCAAAAAAGGGCCGGATGGAGTCTTTAGAAGGTGCATACCGGAAGATGAGGTGGAGAGTGTGATCCGCCATTGTCATTCCTTGCCATGTGGAGGGCATGCTAGCTCACACAAGACATGTGCTAAAGTGTTGCAATCGGGCTTCTTTTGGCCAAGTTTGTTCAAGGATGTGCAAAACTTTGTGGTAGCTTGTGATGCTTGCCAAAGGACGGGCAACATCTCAAGGAGGAATGAAATGCCCTTGAACAACATACAAGAGGTGGAGATATTTGATGTATGGGGTGTGGACTTCATGGGACCATTCCCTTCTTCATGTGGCAACCTCTACATCCTATTGGCGGTAGACTATGTTTCGAGATGGGTGGAGGCATTCGCCTCTCCCACTAATGATGCCAAGGTGGTGGTGCGGTTCTTCAACCGAGTAATCTTTCCTAGGTTTGGAACACCAAGGGTGATCATAAGTGATGGAGGAAAGCACTTCACTAATAGGAACATTGGAGCACTTTTGGCTAAGTATGGGGTGACTCACAAGGTGGCAACACCTTACCATCCCCAAACTAGTGGCCAAGTGGAGATCTCCAACCGAGAGATAAAAGGAATCCTTGAGAAGACGGTTACTAGAACAAGAAAGGATTGGGCTATGAAGCTCGATGATGCCTTGTGGGCTTATAGGACCGCTTTCAAGACACCAGTTGGCACCACTCCTTACAAGTTAGTCTATGGCAAGTCTTGCCACCTTCCGGTAGAGTTGGAGCATAGAGCATATTGGGCTATAAGGTGGTTGAATTTTGACCTCAAGAAGGCCGGTGAGAAGCGGTTGCTAGACATGAACGCCCTTGAGGAGATCCGGTTGGATGCTTATGAGAATGCCCGGATCTACAAGGAGAGGACCAAGCGTTGGCATGATAAGCGCCTCATCCCAAAGGAGTTGAATGAGGGTCACTTAGTGCTTCTCTTCAACTCGAGGCTGCGGCTCTTCCCCGGAAAGCTCAAATCAAGATGGACGGGTCCTTATGTTGTGAAGAAGGTCTTTCCTCATGGTGCGGTGGAGATAGGAGGAGATCATTGTGGTAACTTCAAGGTGAATGGGCACCGTTTGAAGAAGTATATCCCGGAAGCCCCGGTGGAAGTGATTGCTCCACTTCACCTTGAGTGAAACGCTCCTGATTTTGGTCAAGCTAATGACCTTAAAGAAGCGCTTAATGGGAGGCAACCCATTGGTACATATTTTTCCCTTTCATTTTTCTTGTTTTTGTTTGATCTCACTCTTGGTGTGTTTTGTTTTTCTTTTGTGTTTTTGTGTGCTAGATCTTGTTGATTGTCATATGTGATGAGATGTTGGAGGTCATATGAAAACCTCATGGAACTGTTGAAGGTACAAGATCCAAGCACATGGACGAGGAAGAAAACACCCAGGAAAATCGGCATGTTCTTCAAAAAAATCGGCCGATTTCCTGGGCAGTTGGTCCGATTTTTCCCTCTGTCAAGGAAAGTGATGATCTCCAATCAAGCATGGGTGGATCGGACGTAGAACTTGGATGGCTTGCGGTGCTAAGCGCGGGTTCCGACACCACAATGAACATCAAGAGCTCTCTACCATCCTTGATCGATGATCCACCATCATCATTCGATGTGAACCGAAATACCAAAGCATCACCAATTTTACATTGTGACGACTCTCTTTCACTTCTTTATTTAGTTTCCACATTGGGGACAATGTGTTTCTAAGTATGGGGTGGGGTTTTCATGATCACTTGCATGATTATTATATAGGATAGTTTAACATTATCACATGTCTCATTATGTCTTGCATTGTACATACATATTTCGAAAATCCAAAAAAATCAGAAAATTGAAAAAATTTTAGTGCAAATTTTAGTGCTTCTAAGCTTGGGAATGACCCTTATGATGAAATTTGTCTTGTGAATTGGCTATGGATGGCCTTATGTGTTGAATAGATGAACGCATATGTGGACTTGAAATCCTTATCTTGAATCCCATGAATGATTTGTGATTATGATATTTGCCTTGATTGAATTGAGGATTGAAAGTCGAAATTACATGCTAGTTCTTGCACATCAATTAGGAGTGATTAAGGCAATTCATCATTCTCTACTTCTAATCTTGATCATGTTGTTTGAGCACCTCAATTGATGAAAAATTTGACCTCTTTTGACCCATCCGGGAGTAGGAGCATGCTAGTGTGTTGAGTGTGTGAAAAGCAAGTGTGGGGTGAAGTTGTTGATGAAAGAATGTTGTGGATGAAGTGCTGAATTTGTTGTGAAAAGTGTAGAACAAAAATATAGGTTTGGGGATGTTGGTTTAAATGACAAGTAGCTCGGCACCATTCACATAATCGGGTGTTTGTGCCTTGCCAAAGTCAAATAAACCGATAATCCTAACGAGCATTGGTATGTGTGCCCGGTGTGGATGCACCTCGAAAAATAAAAAAGCCCGAGGACGGCTAATCACCAAGGTTTCGGCTTTTGTACACCAATGCCATTATCTCAAAAATAAGTGAAAGAAAAAGGAAAGAAAACAAAGAAAAAATGGATAAAATTATACACTTGTTGGGAAGTTGAGCAAAAACGAAATTGTGGAGTTAGTTCCTTTTCCGGATTAGCATCACATGACCTAAAAATTCCCACCTAATCACAACGTTTCTTAGCTTCTTCTTTTCTTAGATCTTGTGATCTAAATGCATGTGTGTAAGACTTAGTGATCTAGATTGGACATACTCATGACCATCTTGACTTTTTCATTTTCACCTCTCATGCATGCTTTCTAGTTAAGTATAATTGTCTTTCCATACCTTTATTCGTTTTATGCATGATTGCTTGTCCATTGCTATGAAACATGACTTTGAAGGTGATCCAATGTTAGAAGCACAATTCCAAAAAGATTTAGTTGTTTTTCTGCATGCACAAATCAGGTCATCTCTTAGTCTATAGTTGGATCTTGCTCGGGGATGAGCAAATCTTAAGTATGGGGTATTTTGATAACGTGATTTATGACGTTAGTATAGGCATACAATTAGATAGTTTTTCCCGTTATTCATGCACGGTTTGACATTAGTTTAAGACGTTTACACTCATTTCGTGCAGTATTTCTAGAAAAGACGTCTACACGAGCTTTTGTCGGTTTTGTAGGTATTTCGGGGATCTTTTGGACATTAATCAATGCATTCGAGGGTCAAGCCTCATGATGGTACACATCCAAGGCCTTGAAGGAACATAATTGGAGCAATGAAGGACACAAGGACCCTAATTGGTGCAAGCAATGAAGCAACTCATGGCTAGACGATCATAACATCCCTCTGTTGAAGAAAATCGGACCATCACTCAGGAAAATCAGCCGATTTTCCTGACTGGGTCGATTTTTTGGCCTTCAACAGCTTAAGCCACGTGTCCCACGATCTCTTGATCCAGCCTTGCCCTTGGTGGAGAATATAAGTGGGCCTGCAAGCTGTTGCTAAGCATCTCTCCTCTCCCACATTCTCTCATGGACAGCTCATTGGATTGGGATAGACTTGGAGAAGAGAAAAACTCTCTCAAATTGAAGGAAGAAGAAGAACACCAATCTAAGAGTGATAGTGAGGTTTTGAGTGATTTTGAGTGATTTTTGGAGTCTTTGATTGAAGAACTATTACAAGGATTGTTAGGAACGTTTTGGAACTTCATTTTAAGGGTTTTAAGTCTTGCTAAAACTTAGATTCAGCTGAGATTTATTGTTTTTACTTACTTATCTTTCATCATCCATCTATGAAAACCATGTAAGCTTGTGTGATGATTTTAGATCTTGATATGCATATTATTGGCTAATTTATTGTGATTCTGGAGTGATGGATTGATGGTTATGGCTTGGCTGATGATAGGATGGACTTATATGTTAGTTTAGGATGATTTGTATGCACGAAACCCATTCCAGAAGGAAAAATCGGGTTGTTCTTCAGTCAAATCGGCCGATTTTTCCATGATCCACCCGATTTTCCTCTCTGTTGTTCTTTAATTGATGAATCTGTATGTTAGGGTGTTAGGTTGTTGAAATCCTAGTGTTTATTTAGCTTAATTTAGCTTAGGATCACCTAATGCTATCAACCTAAGTGAGGGAAGAGATCTACCCGATGATTTCCGATCTTAGATACCTAAGATGATGAATTCTAGGTAGTAGCGAGCCTCACTAGCCGCTATAGGATTTAGTGTGCTAGGATTATTGCTTGAGACTTACTTTTCCGAGACTTACCCGGTAAGGAGAGGTTTGCCACTTAAGTAGTGTCCGGTTTGTGTAGAATTCCCTACTTTACCTCCTTGAGACTTACCCGATAAGAGGAGTTTGATGCGGGATTAGTGAAGTAAGAGACCTACCCGGTAATTGCTTCCATTAGTGAAACACCCTTTCCCAACACCGCAGCCTTATCCTTAGAATCCTTAGAACCTTGAGTCCAATGCCATAACCGGAAATCTTAACCTCTAGAATCCACTTTTCTCTCTTTTATCACATATTTTGTGCTTGTGTTACTAGATTACCTTGCTAGCTTGAGTTGTTAGTTTGTTTTATTATCTTGCTTGATCTGTGATCTTTGCTTGATCACCACAAAAACCAACCAAAAATTTCGAGATTTTCATTTCTTTGTTCCTTGACCTTTTCTTAGACTAGATCAACACTATCTATGACCATTGTTTGACTTGATTTCACCTTAGTCTTTGTGTTCGACCTCGGAATACTATTCCTACTACAAACGTCCCGTACACTGCGGGTTCGCTAGGAGTTAGGAGAAATATATCGAGTTTATAAATTGTAAAGGTTTTTGTGCTACACGTTTCTTGCGTAACATCAGCCAAGAATAAAATATCCTTGCCGCGTCCAAGGTGTTCGCCTCGGTCGAGTCGGCTCCTGTTCGCTTCAAATGGTGTGTGCAAGCTTTAAATTTATAACCCTAGACGTAAGCTTAAAACAAGGATGCGAACCCGCAGTGTACGGGTCAATCGTAGTAAAAAGCAAGGAATTCCAGGGGTCGATCACAGGAACTTAGTGAAACAAAGTCCAATTACGGTATGCTTATGTAAATACTAACCACAAGAGGTAATCACAACAATCAAAGATGATATAGAAGTCAATAAAGGAAATATGCAATTCTAGGGATTAAAGCATCTAGTTGTGGTTCCAACTCAAGATCTAAAGATAAGCGGACAAAGCTGAGATTTTTGCATAGGGAAGGTGTTACTAAAGTGGAATAGATCACCGGGTAAGTCTCACTACTCACTAACCCCAAACCGTAACTCCTATTACCGGGTAATTCTCAAGGAATTAAGGTAAAGAACTATAACCTCAAACTAACACTCCAACTAAGGGAATAGAATCAACCTATACCGGGTAAGTCTCAGGCTAACTCACAAAGATGGAATGGAAGCACACTCGAACCCCAATAAAGGATAAACCTTTATTACCTACACTTATGATCTTAGGTAAACAAACAAAGGAACTACAGGGTAAGTCTCATCCTAGGCTTGCGTTGAACCACGAAAGGTGTAATAAGAATAGGATTTGGCAAACTCTAACACTTAACTCTCAGTTTCGGATCAGATAAGTCACCTCGGTCAGCCAAATTCCACCTGACCGAGATGTTCATCGACTGAGCGAGATGCTTAGGGTTAAGGTAAAAGACTTGAACTTTCAGGGTCCTACTGTGATTAAGATCATTCTATCATTGTTTTTCCCACAACCTTCAGCCAATCACCCTAGAATCACACAAGGAAATTAGCCACTCATCATCATGAAAGCAATGATCAAATGTATGGGAAGAAGGTGAAAATTTGAACAAGAAGAATTTAATGAAAAGACTTCAATAACTGAATCAAATATCACAATAAAAGCGTTCCTTGAATATAAATCCAACAAAGGAAGACAACAAGGAAGGGAATCTAAGATAGTCTTACTAAACCTTTCAAAAGCTATAAAAGCTATAATCTTCCTTCAACCTTCAAAAAGGTTCTTCAAATCTCCCAACTGGAGTATGGTTGCTGCGGTGTATAAACCCTGATCGGTGGTATAGCATGATATGCAGGATGTTGGATTTGTGGAAATCCAACCATTTTTATAGGAAAATAACCCTCCAAACATAAGATATCTTAGAAAGATCTCTTCCCATAAAAATAGGTAAAATATAAGATCTAATATATCTTTTCCTTCCAGGAGCCAAGCCCAAAAATATAAGATCTCTTTCCAAAGATAAAAGATCTCAGCCAAGAATAAAATATTCTCGCCGCGTCCCAGGTGTTCGCCTCGGTCGAGTCGGCTTCTCTGGATCACCTCGGTCGAGGTGAATCTGTGGTCAACCGAGGTGAGTCACAACTGAATGTGAAATCTCTCAAATCTGGTCCAAAGTGATTCCTAAATCCATGGCTATGCTTCCTGGATGGTTCCTTATGTTCCTGAATGTAGCTTCAATGACTCCATAGCTCCTTTTGCTCCTTTTCGATGCAAAACGTGCCATTTTACCTACGATTACAACAAAATTAGGTGTAGACCTCGATTCTCGCAGAGGTAGATGAAATGGTAATATAATCACATAATATACATACAAACATGCAGATTATTGAAGATAAAACGTCCAAACAAACCCCAAAATATAGACTATAATTCATGCTATCAAAATACCCCATACTTAGCCCTTGCTTGTCCCCAAGCAAGTTCCGCATATACAATACAAGATATAATGGATTATAAGTCAATAAAATCAATGGAAAGTCTTTCAAAAACATTTTTATGGTGTGCTACAATCATAGATCACTCTAAGAGAATACTTCATGGAATTTAAAATCAAAATATGATCAAAACATTTTATAAATATAGTAAAGTTGTTCATCTTTGCATAAAATCATAGAATGCATAATAAATCATAATTATCAAAATTAATCATGTATAATCCAGTTTAAACCGCTGAGTCAATCAACAAGCTAGAGGTCTCAAGGGCTTCCCAAAAGAAAGGTCAAGAAACGTGTAGGGTAGGGATGTATGTAAGGTAATGTGGTGCTAGAATCCGGGGAAAGGATGAACTTCAGTTCACTTTGACTTGCAACATCTTCCACCCATAAGCTTTGCTTATTTCACACTTTTTCTTTTTTTTTTTTTACTTTTTGGGATGCATGGACAAAGGTGCACAATAACCGAAGCCTAGGAAATCAACAATCATCAATTTCTTGAGATGCATCAAACCCTTGATGCACATACCATGACCCGTTAGGAATATCGCTCAATCCGACTTTGGCAAGACACAAACACCCGGCTATGTGAATGGTGCCGAGTTACTCATCTTCATGATTGACTTCCCCAAACCTATTATTACTTTCTAACACTTTCACTTCCAGCCAACTTCTCAACTTTAACTTCACTTGCTTTCACCACTTTGCTTGCTTCCAAATTCCCGGATAGGTAAAGGGAGGCAAAATGTATATAAGGGGCTAAGCATGATTAAGAAGAAGAAGAGAGAAGAATGAATTGCCTTGGTCATTCCAGGAAGAAAGTGAGAGAACTTATCTTGCGGTGTCAACCTTCAAATTCAACATAATTTAGACAAAAACAAAGTATTAAACATGCCAATAATTTCAAACAAAGCATTTAGCAACTTAAACATATTATAAAACCTTTCAAACACATAAAGAATTTCAAAACTAGTCAGTAAACAAGATCTTCACTGAGATCATATCCAGATAAGAAGCACAATAATCGTTTCGAAAACTCTCAGTTAACCCACCTCGGTCAAGGTGTTCTTAGGTCAACCGAGGTGAAACACCTCGTTCGGCCAGAACTACCCCGGGTGAGATCCAAATTTTTTTTTAAAACCAGTTTTCTTTCAGTTTCGACGTTTTTCTCAATCAAATAACTTGTATGTATGCATGCAGTCTCAGATAAACACATAGATGCAAAAGTGAAGCATAAATATGAATAAATATCCGGTCAAATAAAGTCATACATCACATAAGTGTCAAATACATCAAATAAACACCCCATACTTAGGACACACTGTCCCAGTGGGTCAAAATAAGTCTAAGGTAAAAGTACTCACCGGATAATAAGCTGAACTGCATAAAGATAAGAAAAGAAAATCCTACAGCTCTCAGTAGTCACGATCCGGTGGTGGTGGTGGTGGCACGTACGGATACTGGGACGGGTCGAATGGATAGCCCATGACGTGCTCAAACTGAATCTGGGCCATCATGTGCTGGTAATGATGCCGCTCCTGCATCTCGCGGATATCCAGTGACAAAGCAGCATATGAATCAATAGCCTGATCCGTCAGGTCGTCGATCCGACTGTGAGCCTCTGAATCTCAGTGTCGGCATGCCCTACGCCTAGCAGGTCTAGCAGGTGATGCAGCAGGTGCAGACTCAGTATCCTCATCATCCAGATCTATAACTGGTGCGCTTGTCCCTGTAGTATATGTCCCTGTATCCATCGGGACTCCACCCTCTCTGTCATCAGCCGTCTCCTCATCATCTGCCTCCTCCTTAGCTGAGGCAACTGTTGCCTCTCTGTAATCCTCCATCAGTGGAGCCCAAGCGGTTTGCCAATAATGTGGGTCAAAAACAGTAAACTGGGCAGACCACCTGATCCCCTATGGTGCAATCAGCTCCCACGGCATAGCCACGTACGGTGTAGTCAGACCTCGGGGAACCAGAATCCGCCGAGTAATCATCTCCTGTAGCCCAAGCGGCTTGGCAGCCGCCACCATCGTGTAAGCACTGAGATCCATGTCCTGATAACTAGCTATGTGGGCGACAATCCCTCCGCAGCAGATGTCTCCCTTCGCCTTGGCCTTGATCTTGTGCAGATCCTCTGCCAGCATCAAGCCAAAGTCCGGGATACCTCCAGTAACCATGCAGTACAAACTGAAAAGCTCTCCCTGTCGGATCTTCTGGGGCGTCTCAGTACGCGCCAGAAGTGTCTCACTGAAGATCCGGTGGGCTAACCTAAAGGCTAAATGGAAGATGACCTTCTCCCTGAAATCTCCAGGGCGCCATCTGTCTGCGTGCTCAACCACGTGAGCAATCTGTCCCCAAAACTCCCTAGCTACAGATCGGGATGGGAAGTCAACAGCGGTAGGCTCAGGAAAGCCAAAAATATCTCTCCAGTACTCTAGTGGCACTATGAAGTTCCGGTTCATCAACTGGTAATTCACAAATCTCTCTATGGGGAGGTAGGTGAAGGAGCTAACGAACTCTAAGGTGGGCTCCAAATAGGCTGGGGCTCGGATCTCAGTAAACTGATCCAACCCTATTGTAGAAATCATCCTCCTAAGGTCTCCGTCTACCTGGAGGCAATCAAAAGCAGACACGTCAAGGAAGCGTGGTGCAATCACTGGACGGCCAGAAATACGCTCATAATCCACCCGGTGTCGCTCATTGATCACCGGGCGGTAAGGTCGGGAAGAAGAGGAAGAAGGGGAAGGTGAGGATCTATCCCTAAGGAGAAGGCGTCGGTCAGAACTCATTTTCAATTCAGTCACTGTCAGGTCACCTCGGTCAACTGACAACACTCAAGAATCACCTCGGCCGAGGCACAGCTCGACTGGACCGAGGCGGAAAACTGGGTTCTAATTCCTTCTGAAAATTTAGTTCTTTTCCCCCAAAATCACTACAATTGCTTCCTATGGGGTACTTAAACCTTTCCTCAACAAATGCAAGGGCAACCAAAGCCCAAATCGAAGCGAAAATGCGAGGTAGGGTTTCGGTTCTATTTTTACCTCGTTCGGCCGAATCGGTTTGATTCTCTTGCAGATCGATGTTGCACTAGGGTCCTCTGAGTCTCAATCGCATTTTGGAGACAGAAATCGTCGAAAACGAGCGAGAATCGGAAAAACGAGGTGAAACTATCGCCGCGGTCGAGGGAGAAGAGTAAAGTGAGGAGAGAGAATTCTTCGCCCCTTTTATACTCTTTTCTGGAACTGCTGTCACCTCGGTCGAGATGGTCTCGACTGGACCGAGGTGGTACAGACCGAGGTGGTTCTTCAGAAACCCTAGTCGCCTCGGTTGCTCAAGAATCATCTCGGTCGAGGTGCTCTGAAGGCAACCGAGATGTCTCAGTCAAACTTCGTCTTCTCAAAATCTCGATCTTCTGTACTTCCAGTTATGCTCCTTCCTTAGTTATCTCCTGTTATCTGTCTAGAACGCCAAAAACAAACAAATCAAAGCAAAAGCAAACTATCTAAGCTAGACTAGAAAAAGGAAAAGAAAGCAATACCTTGGGTTGCCTCCCAAGAAGCGCTTGGTTTAAGGTCGCTAGCTGGACCATCCTCCATAGAATTACTCAATGTACCTTGAACACCATGGAGTGCTCATCACATCCATCATAAAATTCTTCCAAAAAGGTTCCAGTTCCTAATTTCACCGGCAAATGGTAAGATCTCCAACGTACAAGCTTGTACGGTTTGATTCTCACCGGAATCCTTCTAGCCTTCCTGCACTTCAATCGGACATAATCTAGCCTTGCGTCCCATCCTTTCCTTGATCGAGAAAACAACTTCTCGAGAATCCTATGAGCTTCCCCATCTATAGCTTGGGGATGGTACAAGGTCCTTAGCATGCGAGGGACCCCATACTTGAACAAAAGACACTTCATTGCCTTAGCGGTGAAGTGCTTGTTAACTTCACTCCTTATAATCCAAGGAGCATCCTCTTCCAACAATTTCAAGGGATGTTTCATCTTGATCTTAGGAGGTTCTTTCGGGAGAGACCTCCAACTCTCCGGTGCCTTCCTAAAAAATTCAGAAATTTTAATAGGGAATTCAAATGAAGTAGGAGAATGTACCTCGTAAAATTCTCCAAAGCTTGGGACAAGTTTCATGTTAAGTTGATAATCCACACAAGAAATCCCTCCCAACTCGACTAGCCTTTCTTCCACTTTGACCACAGTCTCAGTAGTTTGGCCAAAGTTCTCTGCATCTTCCTCTTCCGGTTCTGCAGATTCTTCTTCCATCTCGGCGGAGGTGTCTTTCACCTCGACCGAGGTCTCAACAGTTAGATCGAAGTCTTCCACATCTTCTTCTCCCTCAAAATTTTTAGGAGAAACTTCTGGTTTGGTTGGAGGGGTGCTGGGAACTTGCAGTACTTCCTTATGCTCCTCTTCCGGCTTAGCATAGGATAGGGTGCTTTCCTTGAGCTCCTCCACCTTCTTCATCAACCTCTCCCATCTTGATTCAAGAGAATCTTCAAGAGGTTGTCACAAATCTTTTTAGGGATATTCAGTTCATCCCACATCGCAAGTTCACGCTGAATGGCCTCTTCTCTTTCCCATTCATTGTTGAACCAATAGAAGGAGTACTTCTCCTCCAAGTATTCAAAATGGTCCACCCTAGCACTTTGTCTTGCTATCCAGGCTGGATCAAACGTAGCCATCAGAAATCCTGAAAACTACAAAACTCATAGAAAGAGTAGTTAGTAGCAACAGGGGCAAGTGCCCCGAAAGCAAACCTCAACCGGCTCGGTCTAGACCAAGTCCCCGGCAACGGCGCCAAAAACTTGTTCGCTCCAAACGGTGTGTGCAAGCTTTAAATTTATAACCCTAGACGTAAGCTTAAAACAAGGAAGCAAGGAATTCCAGGGGTCGATCACAAGGACTTAGTGAAACAAAGTCCAATTACGGTATGCTTATATAAATACTAACCACAAGAGGTAATCACAACAATCAAAGATGATATAGAAGTCAATAAAGGAAATATGCAATTCTAGGGATTAAAGCATCTAGTTGTGGTTCCAACTCAAGATCTAAAGATAAGCGGACAAAGCTGAGATTTTTGCATAGGGAAGGTGTTACTAAAGTGGAATAGATCACCGGGTAAGTCTCACTACTCACTAATCCCAAACCGTAACTCCAATTACCGGTTAAGTCTCAAGGAATTAAGATAAAGAACTATAACCTCAAACTATCACACCATCTAAGGGAATAGAATCAACGTTTACCGGGTAAGTCTCATGCTAACTCAGAAAGATGGGATGAAAGCACACTCAAACCCCAATAAAGGACAAACCTTTATTACCTACACTTATGATCTTGGGTAAACAAACATAGAAATTACCGGGTAAGTCTCATCCTAAGCTTGCATTTAACAAGGAAAGGTGTAATAAGAATAGGATTTGGCAAACTCTAACACTTAACTCTCAGTTTCGGATCATATAAGTTACCTCGGTCAGCCAAATTCCACCCCGGCCGAGATGTTCATCGACTGAGCGAGATGCTTAGGATTAAGGTAAAAGACTCGAACTTTCAGGGTCCTACTGTGATTAAGATCATTCTATCATTGTTTTTCCCACAACCTTCAGCCAATCACCCTAGAATCACACAAGGAAATTAGCCACTCATCATCATGAAAGCAATGATCAAGTGTATGGGAAGAAGGTGAATATTTGAACAAGAAGAATTTAATGAAAAGACTTCAATAACTGAATCAAATATCACAACAAAAGCGTTCCTTGAATATAAATCCAACAAAGGAAGACAACAAGGAAGGGAATCTAAGATAGTCTTACTAAACCCTTCAAAAGCTATAAAAGCTATAATCTTCCTTCAACCTTCAAAAAGGTTCTTCAAATCTCCCTACTGGAGTATGGCTGCTGCGGTGTATAAACCTTGATCGGTGGTATATCATGATATGCAGGATGTTGGATTTGTGGAAATCCAACCCTTTTTATAGGAAAATAACCCTCCAAAGATAAGATATCTTAGAAAGATCTCTTCCCATAAAAATAGGTAAAATATAAGATCTAGTATATCTTCTTCCTTCTAGGAGCCAAGCCCAAAAATATAAGATCTCTTTCCAAAGATAAAAGATCTCAGCCAAGAATAAAATATTCTCGCCGCGTCCCAAGTGTTCGCCTCGGTCGAGTCGGCTTCTCTAGATCACCTCGGTCGAGGTGAATCTGTGGTCAACCGAGGTGAGTCACAACTGAATGTGAAATCTCTCAAATCTGGTCCAAAGTGAATCTTAAATCCATGGCTATGCTTCCTGTATGGTTCCTTATGTTCCTGAATGTAGCTCCAATGACTCCATAGCTCCTTTTGCTCATTTTCGATGCAAAACGTGCCATTTTACCTACGATTACAACAAAACTAGGTGTAGACCTCGATTCTCGCAAAGGTAGATGAAATGGTAATATAATCACATAATATACATACAAACATGCAGATTATTGAAGATAAAACGTCCAAACAAACCCCAAAATATAGACTATAATTCATGCTATCAGCTCCTCTGGATCATCTCGGTCGAGGTGACTCTATAGTCAGCCGAGGTGAATCACAACTGAATCTGAAATCTCTCAAATCTGGTCCAAAGTGAATCTTTAATTCAATTCCATGCTTTCTGGATTCTTCCTTAACTCCTGAATGTAGCTCCAACGACTCCTTAGCTCATTTAGCTCCATTTTAGTCCAAAATGTGCCATTTTACCTACGATTACAACGAAACTTGGTGTAGACCTCGATTCCCGCAAAGGTAGATGAAACGACAATATAATCACATAATACACATCCAAACATGCAGATTATTGAAGATAAAACGTCTAAACAGGCCTCAAAATATAGACAATAATTCATGCTATCAGGGAACTGAACTTTTCCTTCTTCGTGTCCACCACATATGACGCTTTGCGTCCATGGTATTCTAGGCTAGATTTATCACGTATCCTAAAGTTATCACCACATCTAGCATCCATATTCCAGCGCCAAGGTGTACTAGAATTCCGTTCATAAACTGCCTCACAACGGTCATCACCAACACATTTCGATTATCATAAAATGTGCACTCATTCCCCGGAGGCGTCCGGATGACACTTGTTCTCATTTTAGAATGGAGATTCTTAACACATCCTTTAAGGCCTGGAAAAACTTTTCTAACTGGCCATACGTCCGAGGACGCAAGCTGTCCTGAAAGATAATCGGGCCTCTAAGCGGTACTATCCCGCTGCCCCACAAATCTCAAGATGAAACGTCCACTTAAAACCAAAACGATGGTACTCGATACCCTAGGTAATCTCACTATTACTTGGTGGATTCCACAAATATCCGACTCATCGGCCCTGTTTCCCAAGACGGTGTAAAATGTGTTATCTCAGTCGGTCGGTACATACTGACCCAAATACGTCACAACCTTTGCGTGTTCTCAAACCGGTAGTAACCTCTATGGAGGTATCCTCCCACTCCCACTGCATAACTTGCGGTGGATGAAGTCTTGTTCCCCATCTTAGGGTTCTCAACTTGACCTACGACGAGTCACATAATGGCTATGTACTTAGCCACCACGGCCTTAAGGCCGTCTCTCCAATGTGAACATCTCGAAGGCAAATACCTCTTACCAGTACCATGGTGAACTAGTAAGGGTAGTGTGAGCCTCTTGGAGGCCCTATCTTAGCTCTCCATCATAAGCTCATATAGATGCTCCTACCGTCCCAAACAAACTGTCATCCCATAAGGGGAACTATTGGGTCTCTCCTCAGAACCTCCTATCCCGGCTCAAATCCGTTCTACAAACCCCACAATTCTGCTAGATCTCTTCACCGATCATCTATGTTAATAACCCGAATAATATCAAAATCATAAGACCACCGTCCTAAACCATCTTTAACATCACTTCTGATGGGTATTCAACCCTCGCAGAGCAAATATAAACACATATCATACTCTTATTGTTCATAAATGTCTGGCATGTTATTTCGTAGCCAAACCGACATTACCATAAGCACGCACCCCTAAGAAGCTAACTTTTGACCCTTTGCTGGTCCCTCTTCGTACATACCCACAATTGTCCACGTACACACAAAACCTCTCTTTTCAATTCATACGCATCCCAAACTCCGCTTGTACGTATCCAAAGATCCATACAGTCCCCATGACTCGATGTTTGTGTTAGAGAAAACAAAATGGAAGTAACTCACCTCTTCTGCTTCTAATAAAGCTCCATGATCACGTCTCGGTCCCACAAACTAATCGACTTCCTAAGAAAGGAGGAAGTGTCAGAACCATACCGCAACTCGGAGGTTATGGTCCACCAACTTATAGGTTGCATAGCTCCTCTACGTACCTTGGAGGTATGACTAAAACTATCACCTCGTCCTCATTGGATCAACTTGATACTATCAAAATCAATGTGTTCCTTTGGAAGTCACCTCGGACGTCCTATCTTGATTAGACAACTATGCTTATCCTCTTACATTGCATAACCCGTATCACCGTCTTCTCATGTCACGCTTGTTCCTTTAAATTCCCAAATTTTGACCCACCGTTCTCAACAAACGATAACTTGAAGGACCACTTGTACACTTTGCACAACAATAGAACCGTTAGGTCACGGTCCACCTCATATCACAACTCATACTAGTCTACAACACTAGCATAAGCTTAAGGTTCATATTGGAACCACGCGAAATCACAAAACGAATGTCTTTACTGCAAGCCGCTTCATAAACTAGATAAATGCACATCATTAACGACTCAACTCACCACGCACACTTGTGAGTCCAAAAAGGCTTCGCTATAACCTGTAGTGACCAAAACGGCACGAAACGCCGTCTTTCAATGGTCCTTTCTTTACTCCACCCAAGTCTGGGGGTATCTTTACTTCTTGTCAATCTTACAATACATAGAAATCATATGCAACTAGTTTTGACGAGCCTCCTACAATGGAGAAGATATCTCAATCTGTCATTAATCATATACCTCTCTCGATAATCCAAGTACAACTCTTCTGCCTTGTACCTTTCCTCAAAACTCGTACCAGAATTGTGCGTGGGAAAACCCGAAGAAATTCCCCATTAAAATACCGCAACTTTCAACTCGTAAATTCTCAAATGCTACCATCTTAAGCTTACAACTTGCAATATAACTACAATCTCGGTCCTCAATTCTACACCAAGCCAAATAGCTCCTTCGTCTGAGTCAAGAAACTTTGACTCATATCTCGTTCGCGGCAACGTATCAACCATTTTGTAAGAAGAGCAAACACCATGCATCCTCTTTACATATTTTCCATTTGCGTAAAGCAACTAGGGAAGTCACTCCTCTAATTTGATCCACTAGTTCCCGTTATCATGTTCCACCTTAAAGGTTCAAATCCACGCCATTCTCTTCACATGTCAATCTCATGACCGCAAAAGGTCATGTAAGGTCATTACAATCCCTCTCTGCGAGGTCTAATCATAGTTACTTGCTTTAACAACTTCACATTATATGACCAAGACACAAGCCTTAGTCGTTACACCTTCTTACCATTGGCATTGAACAGCCGGCATACATTAACTCTCAAAACCGACCCGCTATATTCTACAATCTTGTTTACTCTTCCCTTCCGGCTCATCGCTAGGCAATCCCGCACACGTACGTTCTTGATTGCCACCGACCTGATTATAGTTGGCCTCCTTGAGGTCATCGACTTAACTATCTTCTATGCTCTTCATGTCATCTTTAGCCCGAAGGCTACCCTCTTCGGGGTACTCTTACTTTAACTCCGTTAATTCAGTCTATACTCTTAGACTCTTCCCTTTCATAGGCTTAACCTCTCTCTCAAGACGTTCTACAAGTGAACCTTACAAACATCTCTATCGTTAGATGGTGTCCTCTCATGTTTCTCTTAGGTTGATAAATCAACTCCTTTCATAGTAGAAAGCTCCTTGCTGTGTTTTTCATGCTCTCGGGGTCAACATCAATTCATCTTTCTTCTTTCTTTACGTTTCTTGGCATTATTACAATTTTGGAAAAAAAACGTCAACTCCACCACGGAAATTATACTATGTGAATCCTCACCTCGCCATTCTTCTCATAATTCTCGTAAGTCCGAAGAAGTCGATCCGCCGGTATTCAAGGAAACTTTACACTTCATCTTTTGGTGCCCCATAAGCTTAACTTACGGCCTCCTAAACCTTTTGTCATTTTTTTCATGATAATACATCTCATCTTGACTCCCGTGCTTAGGAGTGTCTAGGGAAAAACTTGTCTTGAACGGGGTTGCCACTTGCAATCCTTTACACTTACTCCACTTCTTCCGTTTATCGCCACGTCACTTGGACTTCTCCGTAAGCTTGTTATCTCTAGTTGCTCCCATTCTCGCTCAATCATTGTTTCTTCAAAACCGCTCCACATCTCCATGTACTTTCTCGCTAGTATTTATTCCATCTTGACTTCTCTTAAGTTATTTTGCGTCTTCTTCTAATTGTTCGTCCTTGCGGCGATACCTTCGATAGCCTTTTCCTGGTTGCTTTGCCATCCTTGAAAGGAATCCGATGACACGTCAAGGCGGTTGCCAACACGTCATGTTCCACTTGATATCTGAGTCGTCTTTTCCTCGCATGCATACTATTCTAAGCCCGACGGCGTCGTCCAAGCGATGATGCCGAACTGTCATCTTAACTATAAGGTCCTATATCTACTTACTCTACTATATATAATAGACATAGATATATAAGACTATATAAGCCTTGTGTCAATAATACTACCAACATATCATACCACACGTATAAACTCATATAACTATAAGGGCTTATGCTACCACTATAACATACCAAGTCCATCATATGAAATTACAATCCACATACACAACAAGTCCAAAACAACTTACAATCAAACATAAATCCAAGTCCAAAAGACCCTAAGTCCATAAGTCCTTATCTATATATATATCTATATATAATAATCCATGTCTATGTCGCCGAGGTCCCCGGAGGAAGTGGTGGTCTCGTACATACTACCCCAACTGACTCATGCATATGAATTTTGAAAACGAAAAGTCAGAACCCGTGGGATTCTGTTTATTCCTCATTCGGCCTTTAGAAGGTTGCGAGTGCCATTGTTGTCAACCTAGGGCTTTAATACCACTTTGTAACACCCAAAATCCGCGGGATATTGGAATGCTACGGGCGAGACCACACAATGGGTCCCGACCCTTAGCCTGACAACAATCTAACCGGACCTTTCCAACATGACACAAATAAAGCAGAAAACTCAAAAACAAGTTTAAATGAATGACATGATTTCCGAAAATAACAAGAAAGAAAAGACATCAGCCGTCTATACAACAACACCAAGAGTACACAATATAATACACAACGATAATACATGGAATCAAACACCCAAACTCAGCCTAAGATGTACGGAACCCCGGCTGCCCACTCCTCCGGATCACTCGGCCACACCTAACCTGCAAGTCAACTACAACAATCGGTATAAAACCGTTAGCTCACATTCTAATCATTATAAAGATAGCAAAGGCACAAACACACACGGAAGCATACATAACACACAACATGCACACAAACATACACATCCGGTTCTTATCTTATCTTTTTAGGTTATTCCATTTCTAATCCATTTGTTCAAGGTGTGACACGAGAGTCTTATAACTCTCGCCTCTGTCCCTGTGTAACCAACATGAGTATGGCGGCGCCCAACCCGTATACCCTAAGGGAGTGATGAAGAAGCCCGCCCGTATACCGTGTATGGCCTTGTCGCAGAGATCCCCCCAGTCTCCTTCGGGAAACTGAGCGGTGATGTCACCGCCCGATAATAACATACAATGGGCCAAATATATATAGCCGAGTTACCCTAGTCCGGTTTCATGATATAACAAAGATAAAGCTCACACCACCATCACATATCCAAATAATGCGTAAAAGCGAGCTAAGTAAGTCCGTACACATACCTCGTCCCAAAGCTCGATAAAACCGATCTCACTTCCCGTAGGAATACTCATCTCCTGATCATAACAAGGAACACATCAATACCACTCCCATAAGCTAGAAGTCATTAGACTTCTAGACCCGATGATCTTGCAAGATCATAAACCATAACCCATACTAGGACCAATGATCCTAGTCTCCACAAAGGCAACGGTAACAACTATGTGCACATCCTGGCTCACAAACTCACATCCATGTACCAACCATCTAAAACCTCACAAAGCCTCACAATGCAACCCTACCTCATCTAATGAACCAACTCAAAAACATGCAATCATCAAGCCATAGATCATTCCGAAAACCTCACAAACTCGCTTAAGGTTCACAAGCCACTACATGGCATTGCAACTATCCTAGGTCCAATCCTAGCATGCTTCTAGTCATCAACACTCTCTAAGGTCATCAATGAACCTATACTCAAGGTAGGGAACTCACCAAGCAAAGGCACGGGCTCGGAAGGAGGAAGAACATCCGAAAAAGGGAGAAGAAGGCCACAAGGGCGTGTTGGCTGAGCTAGTGGCCGCCCCTACGGCTCCTGGTGGCCGCCCCTACGGCTCTAGCTGGCCGCCCCTACGGCTTAGGGTGTTGGCCGCCCCTGCGGCTCTGAAGATCCGCCCCTGCGGTCGAACAACAGAGGGTGCTTAGCGATGGCTTCTTCGACGATCTCCTTGATGTGCCTTGACCTCCTAGCTTCCTTGATTGGCTCCAAAACATCCACACACATAAACATCATCAACACAATAGATCTAAGATAGATCCGAGCACATGCAACACAAAGAGGAAGAAATCTAAGAATCCATGGCTTCCGCCATTGGAGCTCAAGAAAGGAGATGAAGATGAAGAAATTGAGAGGGAGGAAAGGGCTTACACTTACAAATCAAGATCTTTAGCTCAACTCATTGTTAGACATCAAACAAGAAGAAGCATGGGAAGATCATCAAGAAGGGCTTCCAATTGCTTCCAAGCCAAAGAGAGAAGAAAGAGATAAGGGAGAGAAGCTTTCACGTGAAATCAAGAATGAGAGGAGAGAGAGACAAAGGACAAGGCTTCCACCAAAAGGGGAGCTCAAAGATCAACTGACCCATTGTCCAAATATGCTAGGAACTGAGGGGTCCAAAGTGAGGGTGAAAAACGAGAGGTCGGAACGAGATTTTCGGAACAAAACCCGACGCTCAAAACTTCGTCCCTGCGGGAAAACTGAGTCACGCTTGCGCGAAGGTCGATAACCTCTCATCACCCAGAATAAAAATTTTGGATGTTAGAAACTCCAATTCGAATAATTCTTCCAACCCTTTCTCCTCTTCCTCTACTCCATTGAAGATCCAAGAGCCTGGGTCAAGCTCATCACAACCAAAGAAGAAAGATGCAGTGCTGGAAGCCATCTTGATCAAGCTTAACGCTATGGAGATATCCATGACTTCATTTTCGAAGGCACAAAAAGCCTTGGAGCAACAACTTTTTAATAAGGCGAATGAAGCACCAAGAGATCCAGGGAAGCTCCCAGCAAGGACAGAGAGAAACCCCAAAGGACAAATAATGGCATTAACGATGATAAGTGGACTGAAAACTGCAGATTCAGTGCCTCGGTCGATGCCAGTACAAACGAAGAACACCTCGGTCTAGGTCCAGTCGGAGAACAATTCGGCCAAGGTACCAACTGAGGCGGAGCCTCAGAAAGCGGAGGAGAAATCTGAAGTTTATGTTCCACCTCCTGCTCATAAACCACCACTTCCATTCCCCCAGTCAAGGGCCAGAGCTCATCTAGACAAACACTTCGGTAAGTTCCTTGACTTGATGAATAAACTACATATTAACATACCTTTGCTTGATGCTATTTTAGGGATGTCCGCATATGGGAAGTTCTTAAAGGAGATTCTATCAAGGAAAAGGAAGCTAGAAGACTTTGGTGAAGTAAGGATGACATCTAAATCATCGGAGCTCATTCAAATCATGAAGGAGAAGATGCCACCCAAATTAAGAGATCCCGGCTCATTTTGCATTCCCATTCAAGTTGGGGATGTGACTTGTGAAGCCTTGTGTGATCTAGGAGCCAACGTGAGTATCATTCCATTGGAGCTATGTGTGAAGATCGGACTTGGAGAGTCCAAGCCGGTTAAGATAAGGTTATACATGGTGGACCGCTCCATTACCCATCCCGTGGGTATTTTGGAAGATGTTCCAGTTAAGTTAGGTAACTTCTATTTTCCTATAGACTTCGTTGTGCTTGATATTCCCGTAGATTATCCCGTTCCTATCATTCTCGGGAGACCATTTTGCTCGCTCCAAACGGTGTGTGCAAGCTTTAAATTTATAACCCTAGACTTAAGCTTAAAACAAGGATGCGAACCCGCAGTGTACGGGTCAATCGTAGTAAAAGCAAGAAGATTCCAGGGGTCGATCACAGGGACTCGGTGAAACAGAGTCAATACGGTATGCTAATGTCAAGCTAACCACAAGAGCAATTAACGCAATCAAAGATGAATAAGATGTCAAATAAAGCAAACATGCAATTCTAGGGATTAAAGCATCCAGTTGTGGTTCCAACTCAAGATCTATAGATAAGCGGACAAAGCTGAGATTTTTGCGTGGGGAAGGTGTTTCTAAAATGGAGTAGATCACCGGGTAAGTCTCACTACTCACTAATCCTAAACCGTAACTCCTATTACCGGGTAAGTCTCAAGGAATTAAGATAAAGAACTATAACCTCAAACTAACACACCATCTAAGGGAATAGAATCAACCTTTACCGGGTAAGTCTCAGGCTAACTCACAAAGATGGGATGGAAGCACACTCAAACCCCAATAAAGGATAAACCTTTATTACCTACACTTATGATCGTTGATACACAAACTAAGGAATTACCGGGTAAGTCTCATCCTAAGCTTGCATTGAACCAGAAAGGGTGTAATAAGAATAGGTTTTGGCAAACTCTAACACTTAACTCTCAGTTTAGGATAGGATAAGTCACCTCGGTCAGACGAATTCCACCCCGGCCGAGATGTTCATCGACCGAACGAGATGCTTAGGGTTAAGGTTAAAGACTCGAACTTTCAGGATCCTACTGGAATCTAAGATTATTCTATCATTGTTTTTCCCACAACCTTCAGCCAATCACCCTAGAATCACATAAGGAAATTAGCCACTCATCATCATAATGAAAGTATTAAATGTAAGGGAAGAAGGTGAATATTTGAACAAAGAAGAATTTAACGAAAAGACTTCAATAACTGAATCAAATATCACAAACAAAAGCGTTCCTTGGGTAATAATCCAACAAGACAAGACAACAAGGAAAGGAATTGAAGACAATCTTACAAAACCCTCCAATAAAGCTATAAAAGCTATGATCTTCGATCTTCCTTCAACCTTCAAAAAGGTTCTTCAACCCTAAGCGGATGTTCCCAGCCGTATGCGGGAGTATGCAGGATTACTTGCGCTGATAGCGGATCCCTCATTTGTGGAAAATCCGACCCTTTTTATAGGAAAAATAACCCTCCAAAGATAATAAATCTTAAGAAGATATTATCCCATAAATATAGGTAAAATATATGATTCTGCATATCTCCTTCCTTCCAGAAGCTCAGCCCAAAAATATAAGATCACTTTCCAATTTTAAAAGATCTCAGCCAAGAATAAAATATTCTCGCCGCGTCCTAGGTGTTCGCCTCGGTCGAGTCGACGTCTCTGGATCGCCTCGGTCGAGGTGAATCACGAGTCAACCGAGGTGAGTCATAACTGATTGTGAAATCTCTCAAAACTGGTCCAAAGCAATTCTTCAATCCATGGCTATGCTTCCTGGATGTAGCTCCAAATGACTCTTGACTCCTTTTGCTCCTTTTTGATGCAAAACGTACCATATTACCTGCAATTACAACGAAACTAGGTGTAGACCTCGATTCCCGCAAAGGTAGATGAAATGGTAGTAAAATCACATAATGTACATACAAACATGCAGATTATGAAAGATAAAACGTCCAAACAAACCCCAAAATATAGACTATAATTCATGCTATCAAAATACCCCATACTTAGCCCTTGCTTGTCCCCAAGCAAGTTCTTTATATAGAAGACAAGATAGAATGGATTATAAGTCAAGAAAATCATGAAAAGTCTTTCAAAAACATTTTATGGTGTGCAACTATCATAGATCACTCTAAGAGAATACTTCCTGGAAAAAAACTCAATATGATCAAAACATTTTATAAATATAGAAAAGTTGTTCATCTTTGCATAAAATCATAGAATGCATAATAAATCATAATTATCAAAATTAAGCATGTATAATCCAGTTTAAACCGCTAAGTCAATCAACAAGCTCAAGGTCTCAAGGGCTTCCCAAAAGAAAAGGTCAAGAAACGTGTAGGGTAGGGATGTATGTAAGGTAATGTGGTGCTAGAATCCGGGAAAAGGATAAACTTCACTTTCACTTTGACTTGCAACATCTTCCACCAATAAGCTTTGCTTATTTCACGCTTTTTCTTTTACTTTATTTTTTTGGGATGCATGGACAGAGGTGCACAATAACCGAAGCCTAGGAAATCCGCAATCACCAATTTCTTGAGATGCATCAAACCCTTGATGCACATACCATGACCCGTTAGGAATATCGCTCAATCCGACTTTGGCAAGACACAAACACCCGGCTATGTGAATGGTGCCGAGTTACTCATCTTCATGATTGACTTCCCCAAACCTATTATTGCTTTCTAACACTTTCACTTCCAGCCCACTTTTCAACTTTAACTTGCTTTCACCACTTCGCTTGCTTCCAAATTCCCGGATAGGTAAAGGGAGGCAAAACGTATATGAGGGGCTAAGCATGATCAAGAAGAAGGAGAAGAAGAAGAATGAAATGCCTTGGTTTTTCCAAGAAGAATGTGAGAGAACTTAACCTGCGGTGTCAACCTTCAAATTCAACATAATTTGGATAAAAACAAAGTATTAAACATGCCAATAATTTCAAACAAAGCATTTAGCAACTTAAACATATTATAAAACCTTTCAAACACATAAAGAATTTAAAACCAGTAGGTAAACAAAATCTTCACTGAGATCATATCCAGATAAGTAACAAAAATCGTTTTCGAAAACTCTTAGTTGACCTACCTCGGTCGAGATGTTCTTGGTTCAACCGAGGTGAAATGCCTCGTTTCGCCAGAATCTCCCCGGTCGAGGTCAAAAATTTTTTTTTTAAAACAATATATTTTTTTTTTCGGTTTCGACGTTTTTCTCAATCAAATAACCTGTAGGTATGCATGCAATCTCAGATAAACATATAAATGCAGAATGAAGCATAAATATAAATATCCGATAAAATATCATACATCAAAAGTGTCGAATACATCAAGTAGTCAAATAGTCAAATAATACAGACAAATACCCCATACTTGAGATACACTGTCCCAGTGGGTATAATAAAAGTCTAAATGAAAGGGGACTCACCGGATAAAGAGCCGAACTGCATAAAAATATAATAAATAAAACTCTGCAGCTCCTCAGTAGTCCTGATCCGGTGGTGGTGGTGGTGGTACATAAGGATACTGAGCCCGGATCTCTCAACTTAGGTGGCATCTTTTCCTTCATGATCTTGATAAGCTCCGAGGATTTAGATGTCATCCTAACTTCACCAACATCCTCCAGCTTCCTTTTCCTTGATAAGATCTCTTTTAAGAACTTCCCGTAGGCGGGCATACCTAAAATAGCATCAAGGAAAGGAATATTAATATGTAGCTTATTCATCAAGTCAAGAAACTTACCAAAGTGCTTGTCTAGATGTGCTCTGGCTCTGGACTGAGGGAAAGGAAGTGGTGGCTTATATGCAGGAGGTGGAACATAAGTTTCTGTCGTTCCTCCTACTTTCTGTTGCGCCGCCTCGGTTGGCATCTCGGTCGAGGTGTTCTTCGACTGGATCTGGACCGAGGTGGTCTGCGTCGAGCGAGGTACTGGATCTGCAGTTTTGAGTCCACTCCTCGTCGTTATGGCCATGCACTGGCCCTTAGGGTTAGTTTCCGTCTTTGCTGGAAGCTTCCCTGGATCTCTTGGCGCTTCATTCGCCCTATTAGCAAGTTGTTGTTCGAAGGACTTTTGGGCCCTCGAAAATGAAGTCATAGAATTCTCCATAGCATTAAGCTTGATCAAGATTGCTTCCAGGACTGCGTCCTTCTTTTCCGGTTGAGACGAACTTGATCCTTGCCCTTGGCTTTTCAATGGAGTAGAAGAAGAAGAAGGAGAAGAGAGGAAAGGGTTAGAGGAATCATTAGAGTTGGAGTTCGAATAATTGTTACCGTGGTTTTGATTATTCGCCCTCCAGTTATTGCTATTGGACCCTCTATTGTTGTTGTTGTTGTAGTTGTTGTTTCGGGGTCCGTTGTTGTTGTTACGGTACCCGTTATTGTTGTTGTTGTTGTTCCTTTGCCCTTGCTCTTCCTTCTTAGTTTGAGCCATCAAGAGCTCCTTTAATTCCTTCACGTCGTTCTTCAATGACGTGAGTTGATTGTTGTTGGGTTGAGTCTCTTGAAAGTTGACTCTTTTAACTCCACCTTCAGCTCCTTGGTGGGTGTACTTCTCCATGTGCAAGGCTTGCTTCTCAATGAAGTCCCAAGCCTCGTCAACCGCCATGTCCATGAATGTACCGGCGGAGAGTAGTTGGAGATTGAACTGGGTGTTTCCGTCCAGCCCTTTGAAGTAGATCTCCAACAACTCGATCTTTGGAATCCCATGATGTGGGCAATCCAAAAGGATATCCTTGAACCGCTCCCAAGACTTGGACAAGCTCTCCTTGTCCTTCATGATGAAAGCATTGATCTTCCCCCTCATTTCAGCAGTCTTTGAGGGTGGAAAGAATTTGGTTAGGAATTCCGTAGTCATCTCCTCCCATGTGCTAATTTTTCCTGGAGGAAGAGATTGATACCAAGTAAGAGCTCTATCTTTTAAAGAAAAGTAAAAAGGTCTTAGCTTGTAGTTGTTGTTCTCAATTCTGGGAGGTCGCAAGGTCTCCATCAAGATCTCGTAGTTTTGAAGATGTTGATGCGGCGACTCCTTCTCTAGCCCTCCGAATTGACATTGGCGAATCATGGCTAGAACTTGTGGTCGAAGTTCGTAATCATGATCCGCTGGATCTCCTAGGTTCACTCTTGGACGCCTCAGCTGTTGATTAGGGTCCATCCTTTGACCTAGGGTTTGTGGGATTCCTGCAAGAAGAACATCTCGGACTGGCATCCGAAGTGGATGTACCTCGGCCGGGGCGTTAGGTACTGGAATCTGCCTCGGTCGAGGATCAACTACTGGATCCTGCATCGGTCGAGGATCAACTACTGGATCCTGCATCGGTCGAAGTAGAATCTGGTTCCGGATGGCTGCAATCTCAGCTTCGATTGTTGCAGTCCTAGCCTGATTCTCTTCTTTCTCTTGCCTTAGCTCTTCTTTACTGAGACGTAGCAGCTCCTGCGTCTCTCTTAATTGGGCCGCAAGATCGCGATCGTCTTGTTGGGCCATCTTCGCTTCTCTTAAGCGTCGCTTGTACGTCTTTTCCGGTTCGGGATCGTAAGGAACGATTTCCTTCCCAGTGCGGGTTCTTCGCATATACCTAAGAAAGAACCTGCAAAAGTCACTCAAGTAGAGTGGTTAGACAAAACGGGGCAAGCGCCCCAAGAGCAAACCGTACCGGCTCGGTCTAGACCAAGTCCCCGGCAACGGCGCCAAAAACTTGTTCGCTCCAAACGGTGTGTGCAAGCTTTAAATTTATAACCCTAGACTTAAGCTTAAAACAAGGATGCGAACCCGCAGTGTACGGGTCAATCGTAGTAAAAGCAAGAAGATTCCAGGGGTCGATCACAGGGACTCGGTGAAACAGAGTCAATACGGTATGCTAATGTCAAGCTAACCACAAGAGCAATTAACGCAATCAAAGATGAATAAGATGTCAAATAAAGCAAACATGCAATTCTAGGGATTAAAGCATCCAGTTGTGGTTCCAACTCAAGATCTATAGATAAGCGGACAAAGCTGAGATTTTTGCGTGGGGAAGGTGTTTCTAAAATGGAGTAGATCACCGGGTAAGTCTCACTACTCACTAATCCTAAACCGTAACTCCTATTACCGGGTAAGTCTCAAGGAATTAAGATAAAGAACTATAACCTCAAACTAACACACCATCTAAGGGAATAGAATCAACCTTTACCGGGTAAGTCTCAGGCTAACTCACAAAGATGGGATGGAAGCACACTCAAACCCCAATAAAGGATAAACCTTTATTACCTACACTTATGATCGTTGATACACAAACTAAGGAATTACCGGGTAAGTCTCATCCTAAGCTTGCATTGAACCAGAAAGGGTGTAATAAGAATAGGTTTTGGCAAACTCTAACACTTAACTCTCAGTTTAGGATAGGATAAGTCACCTCGGTCAGACGAATTCCACCCCGGCCGAGATGTTCATCGACCGAACGAGATGCTTAGGGTTAAGGTTAAAGACTCGAACTTTCAGGATCCTACTGGAATCTAAGATTATTCTATCATTGTTTTTCCCACAACCTTCAGCCAATCACCCTAGAATCACATAATGAAATTAGCCACTCATCATCATAATGAAAGTATTAAATGTAAGGGAAGAAGGTGAATATTTGAACAAAGAAGAATTTAACGAAAAGACTTCAATAACTGAATCAAATATCACAAACAAAAGCGTTCCTTGGGTAATAATCCAACAAGACAAGACAAGAAGGAAAGGAATTGAAGACAATCTTACAAAACCCTCCAATAAAGCTATAAAAGCTATGATCTTCGATCTTCCTTCAACCTTCAAAAAGGTTCTTCAACCCTAAGCGGATGTTCCCAGCCGTATGCGGGAGTATGTAGGATTACTTGCGCTGATAGCGGATCCCTCATTTGTGGAAAATCCGACCCTTTTTATAGGAAAAATAACCCTCCAAAGATAATAAATCTTAAGAAGATATTATCCCATAAATATAGGTAAAATATATGATTCTGCATATCTCCTTCCTTCCAGAAGCTCAGCCCAAAAATATAAGATCACTTTCCAATTTTAAAAGATCTCAGCCAAGAATAAAATATTCTCGCCGCGTCCTAGGTGTTCGCCTCGGTCGAGTCGACGTCTCTGGATCGCCTCGGTCGAGGTGAATCACGAGTCAACCGAGGTGAGTCATAACTGAATGTGAAATCTCTCAAAACTGGTCCAAAGCAATTCTTCAATCCATGGCTATGCTTCCTGGATGTAGCTCCAAATGACTCTTGACTCCTTTTGCTCCTTTTTGATGCAAAACGTACCATATTACCTGCAATTACAACGAAACTAGGTGTAGACCTCGATTCCCGCAAAGGTAGATGAAATGGTAGTAAAATCACATAATGTACATACAAACATGCAGATTATGAAAGATAAAACGTCCAAACAAACCCCAAAATATAGACTATAATTCATGCTATCACATTTCTAGCAACTTCGGGTTGCAATGTGGATTGTAAGAACGCCAAGTTGAAATTCAATATTGGCGGAGATCAAGTGGAGTTTTCATTTCTTGCTGCAATTAAAGGAGAGCCGCTGGGAGATTATATCTTCAACATCTACGATGAAGAAGAATCAAGAGAATTGGTGAGCTCTATCCTTATTAATGACTCTGTTGAAAAATTTATTAGTTTTAGCTTAATGGAGGAAGGTATAGATGCTTCTTGTGATGCATATATACGGAGCTTGAGAGCGTTGGAAGAAGATCCATGAGCAAAAATTGAAAAACTAATCCAGGAGAAGAAAATATCCAGTTTCGGTCCTAGTTGCAGTACCTCGACCGAAGCACCTTCTAGACCAAGCGAGGTGTTCTTAGGTGAAGATCATCTCGGTCACCCACTCTGGACATCGACCGAGGTCAAAAACGAGATGATGTCAATTGAGACTTCCGAAAGTCCAGTTCTTCGATCTAAGTCTACTCCACTGGAAGGAGGAAGCAAGGACCCCCCACAGTAAGCACCCCCAGTTGTGGAGCTTAAACCGCTTCCAAGTCACTTGAGGTATGTTTTCCTTGGACCGGATTCTACATATCCCGATATTGTAAGCGCTTCCCTTTCCGAGACTGAATTGTCTAAACTGATGCATGTCCTGAGAAAACATCAAAAGGCTTTAGGTTATACTATTGATGATCTTATATGCATTAAGCCTTCTTTCTACATGCATAGAATACTAATGGAGGATGATCACAAGACTTCACAGGAACCTCAAAGATGGTTAAATCCGATCATGAAAGAGGTTGTGAAGTGTTACGCTAGGATTAGTAGCACAAAAAGCTTTAAATTTATAACTCGAACTAAATCCTAAACTACCTAGCGAAAAACCGCAGTGTACGGGTCGTTTTGTAGAAAGGAAAGTATTCCGAGGTCGAACACATGGACTGAGGTGAAACTAAGTCATTCAATGATCGAAAATAGTGTGAATCTAGACTAAGATAAGATGAGGAATAAAGAAAATGGAAAACACAATGTTTTTGGAGGGTTTTGGGTGATCAAACAAAGATCACAAATATGTGAACACAATCAAGCAACACAAACACACACTAACACAAAAGGTAGGAGAATGGAAGTAACAAAGCGGATTCTAGAGATTGGAAGTCCGGTTATGGCATAGACTCAAGCTATCTATTCATTCCTTGGATTAACTATGATATGTTGGGATTAAACATTTCTAGATTGGGATCAATTACCGTGTAAGTCTCATGATCCACTAGTCCATTCCTAAGGTCTCATCACCAGGTAAGTCTCTAAGAACCTAAAGATAGGAATTCTACACAAACCGGATTGTTACCTAGGGGTCTAACCTATCCTTACCGGGTAAGTCTCGGAAAGGGAAGTCCTAAGCAACTATCCTAGTACACTTAGTCCAATGGCGGCTTGTGAGGCTCACCACTACCTAGGGTTTGTCATCTTTTGAATCTAAGAGTAAGAATCATCGGGTGAGTCTCTTCTAAACACTTAGTTGCTAACACTAGGTCTCCCTAGGATAGAATTAGCTCAACAAACACTAGGATTTCAAGAACAAGAGTCATCCAAGGGTAAAAATCTAAGTTCATCCTATCATGGTCCTAGCCATAACCCTTCTTTCCTTACCCTAGAATCACAATCTATCTAGCCAACAACATTCATTTCAAGATCAATCTCCACAAATAAAGCATGCTTGCAAGTCATGGTCAATTGATGAAGAACAATCCAAAGAAAATACATTAAAAGCATAGAATAGAAATTACCAAATCCTTACAAGACTCCAAGAGCTAATCCAAGTTGTCAACAATGAAACTTCTCTCTCAAATCCACTATAATCTCACTCTAAAACGAGAATCTACAATAATCTCTTCCAAGAACACCCCTAA
This sequence comes from Fagopyrum esculentum, assembly GCA_033239045.1. Taxonomy (NCBI): domain Eukaryota; kingdom Viridiplantae; phylum Streptophyta; class Magnoliopsida; order Caryophyllales; family Polygonaceae; genus Fagopyrum; species Fagopyrum esculentum. The sequence continues at coordinate 8,415,075 of BSUD01000003.1, forward strand.
TGGGTGCTTGGAAGAGAGGCAACAATGGAGAAGTGTTTTGGGGAAGAAGATAGGTCAAAAGAGAGGAGAAGGATCAATGGGAGAGAGCCAGCAACAGCTTTGAAGGACCACTTATATTCTCCACCAAGAGCAAGGCCGGACAAGAGATCGTGGGACACGTGGCCTAAGTTGTCAAAGGCCCGAAAATCGACCCAGGGAAAAAAATCGGCCGATTTTCCTAGGTGTAGGTCGATTTTCTTCAACAGAAGCATGCTATGATCGTCTAGCCATGAGTTGCTCCATTGCTTGCACCAATAGTGGTCTTTGTGTCCTTTGTTGCTCCAATTATGCTCCTCCAAGGCTTTGGATGTGTACCATCATGAGGCTTGGCCCTCAAATGTATTGATTAACGTCCAATAGATCCCCGAATTACCTACAAAACCGATAAAAGGTAGTGTAGACGTCTTTTCTAGAAATGTGCATGAATTGAGCGAAGACGTCATGAACCAATGCCAAAACGTGCATGAATGAGTGAGAAATCTATCTAAATGATTACCTAATCCTAAGTCATAAATCTTGTTATCAAAAATACCCCATACTTAAGGTTTGCTCGTCCCCGAGCAAATTCCCAACTATAGACTAAGAGATGACATGATTTATGTATACAGAAAAATGGCAAAATCTTTTTGGAGTTGTGCTTCTAATATTGGATCACCTTCATAGTCATGTTTCATGGCAATGGACAAGCAATTATGTATCAAATAAATGAAAGCATGGAAAGACAATTGTACTTAACTTGATAGCATGCAATGAAATGTAAAGACGAAGAAGTCAAGATGATCATGAGTATATCCAATCTAAATCACTTAGTCTTACACACATGCAAGTAGGTCATAAGGACTTGTGAAATAGAAGGCCGAGAAACGTTGTGATTAGGCGGGAATTTTCTAGGCTATGTGATGCTAATCCGGAAAAGGAACTAAACAACCACAACTTCAAATTTTCTTTTATTTTTGAGACAATGGCATTGGTGTACAAAAGCCAAAACCTTGGTGATTAGCCATTCTCGGGCTTTTTCTATTTTTTCGAGATGCATCCACACCGGGCACACATACCAAAGCCCGTTAGGACTATCGGTTTATTTGACTTTGGCAAGGCACCAACACCCGATCATGTGAAGTGTACCGAGTTACTTGTCATTTAAACCAACGTCCCCAAACCCATATTTTTGTCTACACTTTCACAACAATTTCAGCATTTCATTCACATCATTCTTTTATCAACAACTTCACCCCACACTTGCTTTTCACACACATCAACACACTAGCATGCTCCTATTCCCGGATGGGTCAAAAGAGGTCAATTTATATCAATTGAGGTGCTCAAGCAACATGATCAAGATGTGAATTAGAGAAAGATGAATTGCCTTATTCATTCCTAAATGATGTGCAAGAACTAGCATGTAATTTCGACTTTCAATCCTCAATTCAATCAAGGCAAACATTCATGATCACAAATCATTCATGGGATTCAAGATAAGTACTTCAAGTCCACATATGCATTCATCTATTCAACACATAAGGCTATCCATAGCCAATTCACAAGACAATTTTCATCATAAGGGTCATTTCCAAGCTTTAGAAGCACTAAAAATTTTTAAATTTTCTGATTTTTTTGGATTTTTCGAAATATGTATGTACAATGCAAGACATAATGAAACATGTGACAATATTAAACTATCCTAGATGCTAATCATGCAAGTGATCATGAAAACCCCACCCCATACTTAGAAACACATTGTCCCCAATGTGGAAGCTAAATAAAGAAGTGAAAGAGAGTTCTCATAATGTAAAATTGGTGATGCTTTGGTATTTCGGTTCACAACGAATGATGATGGTGGATGATCGATCAAGGATGGTAGAGAGCTCTTGATGTTCATTATGGTGTCGGAACCCGCGCTTGGCACCGCAAGCCGTCCAAGTTCCACGTCCGCTCCACCCATGCTTGATTGGAGATCATCACTTTCCTTGACAGAGGAAAAATCGGACCATATCCCAGGAAAATCGGCCGATTTCTGTGAAGAACAGTCCGATTTTCCTGGGTGCTTTCTTCCTTGTCCATGTGCTCGGATCTTGCACCTTCTTCTCAACAGTTCCATGAGGCTTTCACATGACCCCCAACATCTCATCACACATGACAACAACAAGATCTAGCACCCAAAAACACAAAAGAAAAACAAAGCACACCAAAAATAAAAGCAAAAACGAAGACGAAAGAGAAAAGGGAAAGAGTTATTACCCTTCGGTTGCCTCCCAAGAAGCGCTTCTTTTAGGTCATTAGCTTGACCAAACTCCGAGGATGTGTCAATCCACCTCGAATACCATGGTTTGCTTGAGGATTCCAAGCAACCATCGCTTTCCGGCATCCATGATGACAAGCAAGGGCCACTTGATGCCTAAATAAGCTTTAAGTTCTCTCTTCACCGGTGAGTAGTAGACTCCTTCATCACCGCTCCCTTGATGATAGTGTGGAGTTGCAACCATAGGTGCCACCCCATACTTAGACAATTGGTACTCCGCGGTCACACCGGTGAGATACTTGCCATCCTCATCCTCTATAATCCGAAGAAGGCCGGTTCTTGGAAAGAATTCTTCATTGAAGTGCTCCATAACCATCATTGATCCATCATGCTTGCCTCCATCATTCAACATTGGAAACTCCTTAGGAAAAGGACTCCAATCTTCGTGTGTACTACGGGCAAGCAAGAAAGGATTGGAAGGAGTTGAAGTTAACTTAGGGTTCTCCTTCGTGAGCTCTTCAAGTGTGGTTCCGGGGTTGATGGCAAGGATGTCCGGGGGTGAGAATACTTCATTGCACTCCTCCAAAGGTGAAGGAGGTGGAGGTAAGCCTTGAAGGATGGTAGGATCTCCTAGCATAAGAGCATGCCTAATCTCCTCAATCTCCCTCCTCATTTGTTCTTCTCTCTCAACATTCAATCTTCTTGCATCCTCCAGGGCCAAATCCCTTAGCCACAATTGCTCCCGAGCTTCATTCAACTCTTCCTCAAGGTCTCTATTGGCTATGGTTGAACCGGGTAATTCTTGGATCTCCTCATGGTGAACCTCCTCTTGTTGAAATACTTCCTCTTCAAGAACCATGTGGGAACTCAAAATGGAAGCAAGATTGCTCTCTAGATCATCCATCTTCCTCAACATTTCTTCTAGCATTGTTTCCACTCGGTCATTGTGAGGTTGATGGTGAGGTTCCACATAAGGCAATGTAGTCATGTGAGTTTGATCATGGGACCCATGATAGGCATTAAACTCCTCCCAATACTCAAACTCATCATGGAGAGGTCCTAGATCTTGGCTTTCCATCCACTCCTCATACTCCATGTTGTCAAGGTCGTCTTGGAAGTACAATCCGTCCATGGCAAACATGAAAAGGCAAAGACGAAAAAACAACACAAGATCAAAAGTAACAAGTAAGATAAACACTAAAAGCAATCAAAATCAAATGACTTAATCTAGACCTAGTCCCCGGCAACGGCACCAATAACTTGTCACGCTAGGATTAGTAGCACAAAGAGCTTTAAATTTATAACTCGAACTAAATCCTAAACTACCTAGCGAAACCCGCAGTGTACGGGTCGTTTTGTAGAAAGGAAAGTATTCCGAGGTCGAACACAAGGACTGAGGTGAAACTAAGTCATTCAATGATCGAAAATAGTGTGAATCTATACTAAGATAAGATGAGGAATAAAGAAAATGGAAAACACAATGTTTTTGGAGGGTTTTGGGTGATCAAACAAAGATCACAAATATGTGAACACAATCAAGCAACACAAACACACACTAACACAAAAGATAGGAGAATGGAAGTAACAAAGCGGATTCTAGAGATTGGAAGTCCAGTTATGGCATAGACTCAAGCTATCTATTCATTCCTCGGATTAACTATGATATGTTGGGATTAAGCATTTCTAGATTGGGATCAATTACCGGGTAAGTCTCATGATCCACTAGTCCATTCCTAAGGTCTCATCACCGGGTAAGTCTCTAAGAACCTAAAGATAGGAATTCTACACAAACCGGATTGTTACCTAGGGGTCTAACCTATCCTTACCGGGTAAGTCTCGGAAAGGGAAGTCCTAAGCAACTATCCTAGCACACTTAGTCCAATGGCGGCTTGTGAGGCTCACCACTACCTATGGTTTGTCATCTTTTGAATCTAAGAGTAAGAATCACCGGGTGAGTCTCTTCTAAACACTTAGTTGCTAACACTAGGTCTCCCTATGATAGAATTAGCTCAACAAACACTAGGATTTCAAGAACAAGAGTCATCCAAGGGTAAAAATCTAAGTTCATCCTATCATGGTCCTAGCCATAACCCTTCTTTCCTTACCCTAGAATCACAATCTATCTAGCCAACAACATTCATTTCAAGATCAATCTCCATAAATAAAGCATTCTTGCAAGTCATGGTCAATTGATGAAGAACAATCCAAAGAAAAGACATTAAAAGCATAGAATAGAAATTACCAAATCCTTACAAGGCTCCAAGAGCTAATCCAATTTGTCAACAATGAAACTTCTCTCTCAAATCCACTCTAATCTCACTCTAAAATGAGAATCTACACTAATCTCTTCCAAGAACACCCCTAATGGGTGCTTGGAAGAGATGCAACAATGGAGAAGTGTTTTGGGGAAGAAGATAGGTCAAAAGAGAGGAGAAGGATCAATGGGAGAGAGCTAGCAACAGCTTTGAAGGACCACTTATATTCTCCACCAAGAGCAAGGCCGGACAAGAGATCGTGGAACACGTGGCTTAAGCTGTCAAAGGCCCAAAAATCGACCCATAGAAAAAAATCGGCCGATTTTCCTGGGTGTAGGTCGATTTTCTTAAACAGAAGCATGCTATGATCGTCTAGCCATGAGTTGCTCCATTGCTTGCACCAATAGTGGTCTTTGTGTCCTTTGTTGCTCCAATTATGCTCCTCCAAGGCTTTGGATGTGTACCATCATGAGGCTTGGCCCTCAAATGTATCGATTAACGTCCAATAGATCCCCGAATTACCTACAAAACCGATAAAAGGTAGTGTAGACGTCTTTTCTAGATTTGTGCATGAATTGAGCGAAGACGTCATGAACCAATGCCAAAACGTGCATGAATGAGTGAGAAATCTATCTAAATGATTACCTAATCCTAAGTCATTAATATTGTTATCATGAAGAAAGAAATTCTTAAGTCGATGGATGCATGTATCATATTTCCTATCTCGGACAGCAAGTGGGTTAGCCCAGTGCATGTGTTGCCGAAGAAAGGAGGGATGACCGTTGTGACGAATAAAAATAACGAGTTGATCCCAACTAGGACCGTTACGGGCTGGAGGGTGTGCATCGACTATAGGAAGCTGAACGTGGCCACTCGGAAGGACCATTTTCCACTTCCCTTTATCGATCAAATGCTCGAACGGTTAGCCCAACATACACAATTTTGCTATTTAGATGGTTATTGTGGCTTCTTTTAGATTCCTATCCATCCGGATGATCAAGAGAGGACCAATTTCACTTGTCCATGGGGGACATTCACTTCTAGGAGGATGCCATTTGGATTATGTAATGCACCCGCCACCTTCCAGCGATGCATGATGGCTATCTTTTCCGAGTACATAGAGGAGATCATGGAGGTATTTATGGATGACTTTTCAGTATATGGTTCCTCTTTTGATGATTGCCTATCTAAACTTTCTCTAATTCTACAAAGATGTGAAGACACTAATCTCGTTTTGAATTGGGAGAAGTGTCATTTTATGGTTAATGAAGGCATTGTACTAGGACACCTCGTTTCCAACCGAGGTATTGAGGTCGATCGAGCTAAGATCGAGCCTATTGAGAAACTTCCTCCCCCTTGTTCTATTAAAGGTGTGCGGAGTTTTCTCGGGCATGCAGGTTTGTATAGGAGAATCATCAAGGATTTCTCGTAGATTTCTAAACCACTAGCTAAACTCTTGAATAAGGATGTCGTTTTTGAGTTTTTGCAGGAGTCTCTTGATGCATTTTACAGGATTAAGGAAGCGTTGATCTCCGCTCCCGTTATTCAACCTCCGGATTGGACCTTTCCCTTTGAGATCATGTGTGATACGAGTGATGTGGCGGTAGGAGCGGTGCTTGGACAAAAGAAAGATGGCCGGACTAACGCCATTTACTATGCTAGCAAGACGTTAGACGAAGCCCAACTTAACTACGCGACCTCCGAAAAAGAGCTTTTGGCAGTAGTATATGCTTTTGAAAAATTTTGTTCTTACTTAGTGGAAGCGAAAGTTATTGTCTACACTGACCATGCAGCCATTCGTTACTTGCTTGCAAAGAAGGATGCAAAGCCGCGTCTTATTCGATGGATTCGCTTGCTTCAAGAGTTTGACCTAGAGATTCGCGATAAGAAGGGATCCGAAAATTCCGTTGTGGATCACCTCAGTCGGCTACCTCCCTCTTCACGCGAAAAGGACGAACAACCCATAGACGATTCATTCCCGGATGAGCACTTGCATTTGATGGAACGTTTGATAGACTTATTTATCTCACCCCACGATGAAGGTGAAGTATGGGGTGAGGACACCTTCCAGCATGTTTAGGGATGCCGTACGGTCCAGCTAGCGACCTTAAAACAAGCGCTTCTTGGGAGGCAACCCAAGGTATTGCTTTCTTTTCCTTTTTTCTAGTCTAGCTTTAGATAGTTTGCTTTTTGTTCGCTCCAAATGGTGTGTGCAAGCTTTAAATTTACAACCCTAAATGTATGCTAAAAACAAGGATGCAAACCCGCAGTGTACGGGTCAATCGTAGTAAAAGCAAGAATTCCGGGGTGTCGATTTCAAGGACTTAGGTGAAACCTAAGCAAGTATAGATTGTCTATGTAATTACTAACCACGAAAGCAATTAAAGCAATCAAAGATAATAAAAAGTCAATTAAAGGAAATACTCAATTCTAGGGATTAAAGCATCTAGTTGTGGTTCCAACTCAAGATCTGAAGATAAGCGGACAAAGCTGAGATTTTTGCAAAGGGAAGGTGTTACTAAAGTGGAATAGATCACCGGGTAAGTCTCACTACTCACTAATCCCAAACCGTATCTCCTATTATCGGGTAAGTCTCAAGGAATTAAGGAAAAGAACTATAACCTCAAACTAACACACCACCTAAGGGAATAAAATCAACATTTACCGAGTAAGTCTCAAGCTAACTCACAAAGATGGAATCAAAGCACACTCAAACCCCAATAAAGGATAAACCTTTATTACCTACACTTATGATCTTGGGTAAACAAACAAAGAAATTACCGGGTAAGTCTCATCCTAAGCTTGCATTGAACCAGAAAAGGTGTAATAAGAATAGGATTTGGCAAACTCTAACACTTAACTCTCAGTTTCGGATCAGATAAGTCACCTCGGTCAGACGAATTCCACCCCGGCCGAGATGTTCATCGACTGAGCGAGATGCTTTAGGGTCAAGGATAAAGACTCGAGCTTTCAGGGTCCTACTGTGATTAAGATTATTCTGTCATTGTTTTTCCCACAACCTTCAGCCAATCACCCTAGAATCACACAAGGAAATTAGCCACTCATCATCATGAAAGTAATAATCAAATGTATGGGAAGAAAGAGAATAATTGAACAAGAAAACCTTAAGAGAAAGGCTTCAATAACTTAATCAATTATCAAACAAACGTTCCTTGGATTAAAATCCAACAAGACAACTGACAACGAAGGGAATCTAGGAGAATCTTACAAAACCCTTCACAAAAGCTATCAAAGCTCTAAACTTTCTTCCTTCAACCTTCAAAAAAGTTCTTCAAATCTCCCAACTAGAGTAGGGTAAAACGGCTGCTCTAAGCACGATCGATGGTATAGCATGATCCGGATTTGTGGGAAATCCGACCCTTTTTATAGGAAAATTACTCTCCAAAGATAAGATATCTTGGAAAGATCTCTTCCCATAAAAATAGGTGAAATATATGGGCTAACTTATCTTCTTCCTTCCAGGAACCCAACCCAAAAATATAAGATCCTCTTTCCAAAGATAAATAATCTCAGCCAAGAATAAAATATCCTTACCGCGTCCAAGGTGTTTGCCTCGGTCGAGTGGGCTCCTCTGGATCACCTCGGTCGAGGTGACTCTGTACTCAACCGAGGTGAATCACAACTGAATGTGAAATCTCTCAAATCTGGTCCAAAATGAATCTTTAATCCATGGCCATGCTTCCTGGATTCTTCCTCAAACTCCTGAATGTAGCTCCAATGACTCCTTAACTCCTTTTGCTCCATTTTAGTCCAAAATGTGCCATTTTACCTACGATTACAACAAAACTAAGTGTAGACCTCGATTCTCGCAAAGGTAGATGAAACGATAATATAATCACATAATATACAAACAAACATGCAGATTGTTGAAGATAAAACGTCTAAACATGTCTCAAAATATAGACAATAATTCATGCTATCAAAATACCCCATACTTAGCCCTTGCTTGTCCCCAAGCAAGTTCCGAATATAAAATACAAGATAGAATGGATTATAGGTCATAAAGATCAATGAAAAAGTCTTTTCAAAACATTTTAATGGTGTGCTACAATCATAGATCACTCTAAGAGAATACTTCATGGAATTTAAAATCAAAATATGCTTAAAACATTTTATAAATATAAGAAAGTTGTTCATCTTTTCATAAAATCATAGTGTTCGCCCCTAGAGGTGTGTGCAAATAAGCTTTAAATTTATAAAACTAGAATCAAGCAAGCGAACCCGCAGTGTACGGATCGACGTAGTTAAGCAAGAATTCCAGAGTATCGAACACAGGGATTTGGGTGGAACGAACTCAGTTGCAGGTTATCAAGCAAGTAAATATGTAGAGCTTTGCAAATTATTGGGAAAACAACAATCCTAAAGATCTAGGTATCCAGCTGTGGCAATCGATTCAAGATATACTAAATGATATAAAGACAGAGTTGAGATATGCAAAGGTATACTAATGTAAGGTAATCGTACGGTTGAGGTTCCAAAAACCTTATGTAACTCACCTAAAAGACACTCCCTATACAGGTTGTTGAGGCTCAATATAGAAAGGTTCTAAAGACAAGAATTAGCATCAAATACCCAAACCTATAATCTAAAGATCAAGACTAACTTATCCGATTGAGGTTGTTGAGGCTCACAATCGAGGTAGAGGTTGTTGAGGCTTCACTACCACCTAGAAAAGACAAGTCTAAACTAAGCTAAAGCAAATCTTTAACTTTGGATTAAGGTAAAAGCAGGCTCGTAAACTTAAGGAAATTACGGTTGGATCTTGAGATTCCACGGTCGTGGAACTCAAGAACAGCCCGTAATTTAGGGTTGTCGGCGATAATTCTCTAACTCTCAGGGTCTAATCTGTTTGCGATCGATCTATCATTATCTAAGCCACAACTATCAACCCTTCACCTTAGAATTGTTAAGGGTTTATAGCCAATAACAGTCATATTGATATTAATTCAAGAATTAAAAGACAAAAGATGGGAACTTTCAAGAACTATCAATAATCTTCAAATGAATCTCAGAATCACAGTCAAGAACAAGTGTTTATCAAAAGATTCAAAACGGAATAAGCAATCACAATCTTAGGAAAGAAAAGAAACGGGATGTCAATCCGATCCTAAATCAAACCTAAGCAAGAAGAGGAATCTTCTTGCAAAATCCTCCAAGAACTTCGATCTTCCACAAACGCGAAGATCACAAACAGCAACTCTCCAATTACGAATCTTGATCTTCAATGAGATCTCCAAAATTACCTCCAAGATGAGGGTTTGTGCGTTGCTAAAATGTGAATTGTAAGCGTGCGTTTTTTCCGCTAACTAGGGTTGAAGGGTCGTAAGCGAGATGACGGAATCTTGCTTCATCCGTCTTTTTATAATGCAGGGCAAAATGTCGGCCCGGCCCAATCTTCAAAAGATCATGGCTTCGAAACATGGCGAAAAGATTCGCCAAAATCACGGTCGTGGAATCTTTCACGACCGTAATTTAGGGCGTGGAAACTACTACGGTTAGTTCCACGGCCGTAATATCTCCTGGAATGAACATCGAATTCTGACTCAAAATCCACGGCCGTAATTTAGGGTGAGAACGTGGTTCTTGCCTTCATTCGTGCATTCCTCAATCTAAGACTCCAAATTGCTTCCAAAAAGTGTCCTCGATCCATGGACATATCAACTCAACTCTCCTTTGCTCGATTCCGTTCGGAAATAGCTCCAAATCACCTATAATCAACATAGAACTCGTGTAGACATCCATATTGACAATATAGGTAATACTAGCTCACATATGCACAAAGCTCAATCAAAGACTATCAATATGAATCAATTACGATTAGAAAACGTGCCTAAAATATCACAATATTTCATGCTAACAAATAACCCCATACTTAGCACTTGCTTGTCCCTAAGCAAGGTCTTTTAAAAAGCTTTAAACAAGAGTTAGGATGAAATATGTGTACCTTCTTTTGGATGAAAGTGACTTCTAAAGAATAGATCATTCTCAAATCTTGCTTCAATCGTTTTTCAAACTTTCACACACTTAATTAGAGAGTAAAAGGCAAAGAAAACTCATGAATCAATTTAACTTCCAAACAAGCATTATAACCTTCAAATATTATCAAAATCAAACATAAGAACTTCAATTTAGATCACCAAGCCATATAACATTCTTTTGATCTTAAGGACTTTCAAAGAAAAGGTCTAGAGTATGGAAGGGAAGGGAAACTTTAAGGGAGAGTGGTGCATAAATCCGGGAAAGTGGACAACTACCTTCTTCTTCTTTTGCGGTTTCCGCAACACTTCACTTAGAGCTTCGCTCTCTCCTTTTCATTTTTCGACTTTACTTTTGGAGTTATGGATAGAGGTGCACAAAAACCGAAGCCTAGGAGATTGGCGTTTCTCAAAATTGCAAGAGATGCCTCAAACCCTTAGCGCACATACCATAATCCGCTAGGAATATCGCTCAATCCGACTTTGGCAAGACACAAACACCCGGCTATGTGAATGGTGCCGAGTTACTCATCGTCATGATTGACTTCCCCAAACCTATAATTTCTTTCTATTCAATCGATTGCAAATATATGCTCTCATGGCCCTCCCACATCAAACATGCCTTTTTCTCATTCACTTTCCAAGTTCCCGGATGGGTAAGGGAGGCTAATATTTCAATGAGGAGTTAGATGATCAAAGAAAGAAGAAAGAAAGTATCGAATTGCCTTAATCATTTCAACAAGAAGTATAGGAACTTATAATGTGATTTCAACTTCAATTTCTTACATGATTTAGGTAACATTTTCACATTGTACAACTTGCAAAAGAGGTAAAATTCATTCATTCAATTTCTTTTCGAATTACCATCCTTTCAAGCATGCAATTGTTATCAACTTAATTCGCAAGTAGTGATTATCATGGAAATCATATCGATTCGTTAGAAGCATCAAATTTTCAAAATTTTTCAATTTTTATGGGTTTTTAAAGTTCTTTTTCATGCGATGCAAGAATGAAACGTGTAACATATGATGAACATGCAATGATAGTCTCGGAATGAAAGCAACATATAGAGTAGAGTTATTACAAACATTTAGTACATCCCACCCCATACTTAGGACGAACATTGTCCCTAATATTCACAAGAAAGAACAAAAGAAAGAAAAGAAAAAGAAACTCACAAATGGTGGCGGGAATGTCTAAAAACGAGCGGTCCGGTCATCAATCACTGCGGCGCCGGTGGAGGTGGGAATGGAGAGAAACTCGGATCATAGAACCGCCCAAACTGCTGGCGGTAGACGTCCCTCATCATGTGGTCAAGGTCGTCTAAGCGTCCGTCTCTAGCATCCGCCCGGATCTCTAATGCTCCGACTCTGTCTGAAAGTCCGGTAGCCCAATCCGGCATCCTCTCATACCATCCCGGGGCGTGATCATACCATGTGGGGGCATCGGCTGGTGCTGGTACTGGTGGTGGCGGTGGTGCTGCTGGCTGCGTCGTGGACCAAGGAGGAGGTGTGCTGTACCAAGTGGGAGGTGTAGTCATCCACGTGGGCCTCTCGCTCACACTGGCGCGGCGAGATGACGAGACTGAAGCTCTAGCTAGGCGTGGAGAGCGCCTAGGTACATCCTGGGCCGCATCCGGCTGATCCGGAAACGTGCCGAACTCCTGCTCTGCTCCTCCACCACTCTCGTACTGCTCTCCCATGTCCTCCTCATCCTCAGCTGGTGGTGGAACGTAAGGGGGAGCTACAAGCCTGTTCGCATGCATCGCAACGAACGTCTCCTTCCAATTGTGGCGTCCCGCCACAATGGAATACTCTGGCAGCCACTCAATACCCCTGCCTGTCCTACTCTCCCAGGGCATGCCCGCATAAGGTGGACCTCTATGTGTGGGGAAGATGAGTCCCCTAACCATGAATGCATGTAGTCCTAGAGGTACAGCGGGTATGCGGGTGCAGGCTGAAAAATCTACACCAAAACTCCTAGCTATGTGGGTCACTATCCCACCATATCCAATGTTCCCCTTCGCTTTATTCTTGAGTTTACTCATCGTCGCCGCCAAAAGAGTAGCGCAATCTGCGCGGCATCCATGAAGCATAGCGTAAAGGAGGAATAGCTCATCCGTCTTGATCTTTTGGGGCGTCTCTGTCCTAGGAAAGAGACACTCCGAAAGAACGCGGTGAGCTATCTTCAAGGCTAGATGGTACATCAATCTAGCCTTGGTATCAGCTGGATGCCAACGGTCCTCGTCGGCGTAGATCATAGCCACTTCCTCCCAAAAATCCTTGGCGGAAACGTTTCTAGGGAGTCGACCGTTGTAGGTCTCATGGAACCCAAAGATGGTCCCGAATTCAACAATGCTCAAATGGTAGTCTCTGTTCATGAGACGGAAGGAGACGGTCCTATCAACATGGTTGTGCTCGAAAGACGTCACAACCTCTCGGGTGATCTCCTCATAAGCGTCTTCACGAATGTTCGTGAAGACAAGCAATCCGGCTCTATCCAAGAGCCATGTAAGGTCATCTACTATGTTGAGAGGATGTAGATCCTCCAACAACAAATATCTAGGACCTATCACTGTCCTCTTCTCTATTTTCTCAAATGCAGCTATGTGGTTTTCGTGTATGGTCGGGATGCTAGGAGGAGGGGGTGAAGATGGAGGTGAAGGTGATGATGGTGGTGAGGGAGATGAGGGTGGTGGTGCCCTAGAGGTTGAGGGGTTGCCCTTTCTTTTCTTGTTTTGCTCCCCTTTCTTTTCCTTGATCCTTCCCGACATCCTCCTTACAAAATCCATTTCTGTTCAAAATTACGGGCTGTTCTTCAGAAACCACGGCCGTGGAATCTCCAGAGACCGTAATTCGACACAGAATCTTGTGAATCTCAGCAAATTCACCAAATTTCACCACAACAAGCAGCCCTAATCTAATTCCTTCCAATCTTTATCAGTTCTTCCTAAAAATCTATGGCAAAAACGAACCAAATCCACTAGAATCGAAGAGAAGGAAATAACCTCTTTTTCGGATTGAAAAATCCAAAATGCGGGTTTGTTGATCGTTTTCCACTCGATTTGTTGCTTGGATCCTGTTCTTGGTTGGATTTGCTGCAATTTAGAGCGAAGAATCGTTGAAAACGATTAAAGAACGAAGATTTGGGAGAAGCTGCGGGTTTTCGGTATTTAGGGCGTGGAATTGGGGAGGAATTGTGGTGTTTTTGTGATGAAGTGTGGCTTTTATACTCGCAGGCAAATTTTCAAAAATCACGGTCTATCGGGGCATTCCACGGCCGTGGAAGTGTACGGACCCGTAATTTTGGTGATTTTTCATAGGCCTTTGAGAATTACGGCCACTGTAGCTATGACGACCGTAATTTAGACCGTGGAACCTTCTGTAAAGCTTCAAAGTCCAAATTTCGTCACTTTTCTTTGACATTATCCTCCCTTTCTCCTTTTCCATCGATCCTACAACCAAAAACACGAACATACCGGGAGAAATCGAGGCAAAATAAAGCAAAAACTTCTATTCTAAGCTAAACTATGAATCGAAAACAAAAACGAAAATGCAATACCTTGGGTTGCCTCCCAAGAAGCGCTTTGTTTAAGGTCCGTAGCTAGACCAATCTTGCACTTATTCGAGTGCGGTAGGTGCAAACTCCTCAGCTTGGAGTTCCGGTGAGTACTTCTTGAGTCGTTGGCCGTTCACCTTAAAACTTCCGCTAGCTTCACCCCATACTTCAACTGCACCATGGGGGAAAATACGCTTAATTAGAAAAGGTCCAGTCCAACGAGATTTTAACTTACCTGGAAAGAGGCGAAGTCTCGAATTGAAGAGGAGAACTTGATCTCCTTCTTGGAAGTCCTTTGGAATGATATGCTTATCATGCCAACGCTTTGCTCTTTCCTTGTAGATCTTAGCGTTTTCATAGGCGTTCAAACGGAGTTCATCCAGCTCGTTGATGTCTAGGAGACGCTTCTCTCCCGCTTCCTTCATGCCGAAATTCAGCCATTTGATAGCCCAAAACGCTTTGTGCTCTAGCTCTACCGGCAAATGACAAGACTTCCCATACACAAGGTTGTATGGTGTGGTTCCTATGGGAGTCTTGTATGCAGTCCGGTATGCCCATAATGCATCATCTAGTTTCAAGGAGCGAACCCGCAGTGTACGGATCGAGGTAGCTAAGCAAGAATTCCAGAGTATCGAACACAGGGATTTGGGTGGGAACAAATTCGATTTCAGATTATCAAGCAATAAATATGGGAGTTTTGCAAATATTGGGAAAACAACAATCCTAAAGATCCGGGTATTCAGTTGTGACAACAGATTCAAGATATACTAATGATATAAAGACAGAGTAGAGGTATGCAAAGGTATACTAATGTAAGGTAATCGTACGGTTGAGGTTCCAAAAACCTTATGTAACTCACCTAAAAGATACTCCTTATACAGGTTGTTGAGGCTCAATATAAAGAGGTTCTAAAAGCAAGGATTAGTATCAAATACCCAAACCTACGATCTAAAGGTCAAGACTAACTTATCCGATTGAGGTTGTTGAGGCTCACAATCGAGGTAGAGGTTGTTGAGGCTTCACTACCACCTAGAAAAGACAAGTCTAAGCTAAGCTAAAGCAAATCTTTAACTTTGGATTAAGGTAAAAGCAGGCTCGTAAACTCATGGAAATTACGGTTGGATCTTGAGGTTCCACGGCCGTGGAACTCAAGAACAGCCCGTAATTTAGGGTTGTCGGCGACAATTCTCTAACTCTCAGGGTCTAATCTGTTTGCGATCGATCTATCATCATCTAAGCCACAACTATCAACCCTTCACCTTAGAATTGTTAAGGGTTTTTAGCCAATAACAGTCATTTGATATTAATTCAAGATTTAAAAGATAAAAGATGGAAACTTTCAAGAACTATCAATAATCTTCAAAAGAATCTCAGAATCACAATCAAGAACAAGTGTTTATCAAAGGATTCAAATAGGAATAAGCAATCACAATCTTAGGAAAGAAAGGAAACGGGATGTCAATCCGATCCTAAATCAAACCTAAGCAAGAAGAGAATCCTTCTTGCAAAATCCTCCGAGAACTTTGATCTTGCACAAACGCAACGATCGCTAGCAGCAATTCTTCAATTCCGAACTTTGATCTTCAATGAGATCTCCCCAAAATCACCTCCAAGAATGAGGGTTTGTGCGTTCCTCAGCTTGCGTTATTGCCGCTAAACTTAGGGTTGAAGAGTCGTAAGCTAGGTAGCGAGATGACGGAATCTTGCTTCACCCGTCCTTTTTATAATGCAGGGCAAAATGTCGGCCCGGCCCGATCTTCAAAAGATCATGCTTCGAAACGTGGCGAAAGGATTCGCCAAGATCACGGTCGTGGAAGATTCCACGACCGTAATTCTGAGGCGTGGAAACAAACACAGGTAACTTCCACGGCCGTAATATCCCCTGGAATGAACATCGAATTCTGCATCACAATCCACGGCCGTAATCTAGGGTAAAACCGTGATTCTTGCCTTCATTCGTGCATTCCTCAATCTAATACTCCAAATTGCTTCCAAAAGGTGTCCTTAATCTAGAGGTACATCAACTCAACTTCCCTTTGCTCGATTTCGTTCGGAAATAGCTCCAAATCACCTATAATCAACATAGAACTCGTGTAGACATCCATATCGACAATATAGGCAATACTAGCTCATATATGCATAAAGCTTAATCAAAGACTATCAATATGAATCAAATACGATTATAAAACGTGCCTAAAATATCACAATATTTCATGCTAACAAATAACCCCATACTTAACACTTGCTTGTCCCTAAGCAAGGCCTTTCAAAAAGCTTTAAACAAGAGTTAGGATGAAATATGTGTACCTTCTTTTGGATGAAAGTGACTTCTAAAGAATAGATCATTCTCAAACCTTGCTTCAATCGTTTTCAAACTTTCACACACTTAATTAGAGAGTAAGAGGTAAAGAGAGCTCATGAAACAATTTAACTTCCAAACAAGCATTATAACCTTCAAACATTATCAAAATCAATCATAAGAACTTCAATTTAGATCACCAAGCCATATAACATTCTTTTGATCTTAAGGACTTTCAAAGAAAAAGGTCTAGAGTATGGAAGGGAAGGGGAACTTTAAAGGAGAGTGGTGCATAAATCCGGGAAAATGGACTACTACCTTCTTCTTCTTTTGCGGTTTCCGCAACTCTTCACTTAGAGCTTCGCTCTTACTTTTCATTTTTCGACTTTACTTTTGGAGTTATGGATAGAGGTGCACAAAAACCGAAGCCTAGGAGATTGGCGTTTCTCAAAATTGCAAGAGATGCCTCAAACCCTTAGCGCACATACCATAATCCGCTAGGAATATCGCTCAATCCGACTTTGGCAAGACACAAACACCCGGCTATGTGAATGGTGCCGAGTTACTCATCGTCATGATTGACTTCCCCAAACCTATAATTTCTTTCTATTCAATTGATTGCAAATATATGCTCTCATGGCCCTCCCACATCAAACATGCCTTTTTCTCATTCACTTTCCAAGTTCCCGGATGGGTAAGGGAGGCTAATATTTTAATGAGGAGTTAGATGATCAAAGAAAGAAGAAAGAAAGTATCGAATTGCCTTAATCATTTCAACAAGAAGTATAGGAACTTATAATGTGATTTCAACTTCAATTTCTTATATGATTTAGGTAACATTTTCACATTATATAACTTGCAAAAGAGGTAAAATTCATTCATTCAATTTCTTTTCGATTTACTATCCTTTCAAGCATGCAATTGTTATCAACTCAATTCGCAAGTAGTGATTATCATGGAAATCATATCGATCCGTTAGAAGCATCAAATTTTCAAAATTTTTCAATTTTTATGGGTTTTTTTTTTTTTAAAGTTCTTTTTCATGCAATGTAAGAATGAAACGTGTAACATATGATGAACATGCAATGATAGTCTAGGAATGAAAGCAACATATAGAGTAGAGTTATTACAAACATTTAGTACATCCCACCCCATACTTAGGACGAACATTGTCCCTAATGTTCACAAGAAAGAACAAAAGAAAGAAAAGAAAAAAGAAACTCACAAATGGTGGCGGGAATGTCTAAAACGAGCGGTCCGGTCATCGATCACTGCGGCGCCGGTGGAGGTGGGAATGGAGAGAAACTCGGATCATAGACCCGCCCAAACTGCTGGCGGTAGACGTCCCTCATCATGTGGTCAAGGTCGTCTAAGTGTCTGTCTCTAGCATCCGCCCGGATCTCTAATGCTCCGACTCTGTCTGAAAGTCCGGTAGCCCAATCCGGCATCCTCTCATACCATCCCGGGGGATCGGCTGGTGCTGCTGCTGGTGGTGGCGGTGGTGCTGCTGGCTGCGTCGTGGACCAAGGAGGAGGTGTGCTGTACCAAGTGGGAGGTGTAGTCATCCACGTGGGCCTCTCGCTCACACTGGCGCGGCGAGATGACGAGCCTGAAGCTCTAGCTGGGCGTGGAGAGCGCCTAGGTACATCCGGGGCCGCCTCCGGCTGATCCGGAAACGTGCCGAACTCCTGCTCTGCTCCTCCACCACTCTCGTACTGCTCTCCCATGTCCTCCTCATCCTCAGCCGGTGGTGGAACGTAGGGGGGAGCTACAAGCCTATTCGCATGCATCGCAGCGAACGTCTCCTTCCAATTGTGGCGTCCCGCCACAATGGAATACTCTGGCAGCCACTCAATACCCCTGCCTGTCCTACTCTCCCAGGGCATGCCCGCATAAGGCGGACCTCTATGTGTGGGGAAGATGAGTCCCCTAACCATGAATGCATGTAGTCCTAGAGGTACAGCGGGTATGCGGGTGCAG
Source organism: Fagopyrum esculentum (assembly GCA_033239045.1). Classification (NCBI taxonomy): domain Eukaryota; kingdom Viridiplantae; phylum Streptophyta; class Magnoliopsida; order Caryophyllales; family Polygonaceae; genus Fagopyrum; species Fagopyrum esculentum. The sequence continues at coordinate 8,433,441 of BSUD01000003.1, forward strand.
GCTGAAAAATCTACACCAAAGCTCCTAGCTATGTGGGTCACTATCCCACCATATCCAATGTTCCCCTTCGCTTTATTCTTGAGTTTACTCATCGTCGCCGCCAAAAGAGTAGCGCAATCTGCGCGGCATCCATGAAGCATAGCGTAAAGAAGGAATAGCTCATCCGTCTTGATCTTTTGGGGCGTCTCCGTCCTAGGAAAGAGACACTCCGAAAGAACGCGGTGAGCTATCTTCAAGGCTAGATGGTACATCAATCTAGCCTTGGTATCAGCTGGATGCCAACGGTCCTCGTCGGCGTAGATCATAGCCACTTCCTCCCAAAAATCCTTGGCGGAAACGCTTCTAGGGAGTCGACCGTTGTAGGTCTCATGGAACCCAAAGATGGTCCCGAATTCAACAATGCTCAAATGGTAGTCTCTGTTCATGAGACGGAAGGAGACGGTCCTATCAACATGGTTGTGCTCGAAAGACGTCACAACCTCTCGGGTGATCTCCTCATAAGCGTCTTCACGAATGTTCGTGAAGACAAGCAATCCGGCTCTATCCAAGAGCCATGTAAGGTCATCTACTATGTTGAGAGGATGTAGATCCTCCAACAACAAATATCTAGGACCTATCACTGTCCTCTTCTCTATTTTCTCAAATGCAGCTATGTGGTTTTCGTGTATGGTCGGGATGCTAGGAGGAGGGGGTGAAGATGGAGGTGAAGGTGATGATGGTGGTGAGGGAGATGAGGGTGGTGGTGCCCTAGAGGTTGAGGGGTTGCCCTTTCTTTTCTTGTTTTGCTCCCCTTTCTTTTCCTTGATCCTTCCCGACATCCTCCTTACAAAATCCATTTCTGTTCAAAATTACGGGCTGTTCTTCAGAAACCACGGCCGTGGAATCTCCAGAGACCGTAATTCGACACAGAATCTTGTGAATCTCAGCAAATTCACCAAATTTCACCACAACAAGCAGCCCTAATCTAATTCCTTCCAATCTTTATCAGTTCTTCCTAAAAATTTATGGCAAAAACGAACCAAATCCACTAGAATCGAAGAGAAGGAAATAACCTCTTTTTCGGATTGAAAAATCCAAAATGCGGGTTTGTTGATCGTTTTCCACTCGATTTGTTGCTTGGATCCTGTTCTTGGTTGGATTTGCTGCAATTTAGAGCGAAGAATCGTTGAAAACGATTAAAGAACGAAGATTTGGGAGAAGCTGCGGGTTTTCGGTATTTAGGGCGTGGAATTGGGGAGGAATTGTGGTGTTTTTGTGATGAAGTGTGGCTTTTATACTCGCAGGCAAATTTTCAAAAATCACGGTCTATCGGGGCATTCCACGGCCGTGGAAGTGTACGGACCCGTAATTTTGGTGATTTTTCATAGGCCTTTGAGAATTACGGCCACTGTAGCTATGACGACCGTAATTTAGACCGTGGAACCTTCTGTAAAGCTTCAAAGTCCAAATTTCGTCACTTTTCTTTGACATTATCCTCCCTTTCTCCCTTTCCATCGATCCTACAACCAAAAACACGAACATACCGGGAGAAATCGAGGCAAAATAAAGCAAAAATTTCTATTCTAAGCTAAACTATGAATCGAAAACAAAAACGAAAATGCAATACCTTGGGTTGCCTCCCAAGAAGCGCTTTGTTTAAGGTCCGTAGCTAGACCAATCTTGCACTTATTCGAGTGCGGTAGGTGCAAACTCCTCAGCTTGGAGTTCCGGTGAGTACTTCTTGAGTCGTTGGCCGTTCACCTTAAAACTTCCGCTAGCTTCACCCCATACTTCAACTGCACCATGGGGGAAAATACGTTTAATTAGAAAAGGTCCAGTCCAACGAGATTTTAACTTACCTGGAAAGAGGCGAAGTCTCGAATTGAAGAGGAGAACTTGATCTCCTTCTTGGAAGTCCTTTGGAATGATATGCTTATCATGCCAACGCTTTGCTCTTTCCTTGTAGATCTTAGCGTTTTCATAGGCGTTCAAACGGAGTTCATCCAGCTCGTTGATGTCTAGGAGACGCTTCTCTCCCGCTTCCTTCATGCCGAAATTCAGCCATTTGATAGCCCAAAACGCTTTGTGCTCTAGCTCTACCGGCAAATGACAAGACTTCCCATACACAAGGTTGTATGGTGTGGTTCCTATGGGAGTCTTGTATGCAGTCCGGTATGCCCATAATGCATCATCTAGTTTCAAGGACCAATCCTTCCTAGTCCTTGAAACCGTCTTCTCTAGAATTCCCTTGATCTCCCTATTTGAGATCTCAACTTGTCCACTCGTTTGTGGATGGTAAGGGGTGGCGATCTTGTGAGTAACCCCATACTTGGTTAGAAGAGCTTCAAAGCGACGGGCTATGAAGTGAGAACCTCCATCACTAATGATCGTCCTTGGCGTCCCGAATCGCGGAAAGATGGTCTTGTTGAAGAACTTAACCACCACCATGGCATCATTCGTGGGAGAGGCAATTGCTTCGACCCATCTAGAAACGTAGTCTACCGCCAATAGTATGTATTGGTTTCCACAAGAAGAAGGGAATGGTCCCATGAAATCGACTCCCCAAACGTCGAAAATCTCCACCTCTTGGATGTTGTTGAGGGGCATCTCGTTCCTTCTAGAGATATTGCCTGTTCTTTGACAAGCATCGCAACAAGAAACAAAGGATTGCACATCTTTAAATAAAGTAGGCCAATAGAATCCAGATTGCAATACCTTTGCGCTAGTTTTGTTCGAACTAGCGTGTCCTCCACAAGGTAGTGAATGACAATGACGGATGACACTTTGCATCTCATCTTCCGGCACACATCGCCGGATGATGCCATCCGGACCTCTCTTAAAGAGGAGAGGCTCGTTCCAATGGTATTCCCGGACGTCCTTGAAGAACTTCTTCCTTTGTGCGTATGACAGTCCGGGTGGTATCTCCTGGCAAACCAAATAGTTAACAAAATCAGCAAACCATGGTTCGTTACCTTTGGAGACTACCTTGATACACTCCTCTATGATATGTAGGTGTTCATCCGGAAAGGAGTCATCAATGGGTAAATGGTCGTCCTCTAGATGTGTTAGACGACTCAAATGATCCGCAACAGAATTTTCTGAGCCTTTCTTGTCGCGGATCTCAAGATCGAATTCTTGTAGGAGAAGAATCCATCTAATCAGCCTTGGCTTCGCATCTTTCTTTGCAAGGAGGTATCGGATCGCAGCATGATCCGTGTAGACAATCACCTTTGCACCTACAAGATAAGAGCGAAACTTGTCAATAGCGTAGACAATGGCTAGAAATTCTTTTTCCGTAGTGGTGTAGTTGAGCTGGGCTTCGTCTAGCGTCTTGCTAGCGTAGTATATGGCGTGGGTTCGTCCTTCCTTTCGTTGCCCAAGAACAGCTCCAATGGCTACGTCACTAGCATCACACATAATCTCGAAGGGGAGAGTCCTATCCGGGGGTTGGATAATGGGTGCTGAAATTAGAGCTTGCCGAATGGTGTTGAACGCATCTAGACATTCCTGTGAAAACTCAAAAACCGCATCCTTCATCAATAGATTAGTGAGAGGTTTTGATATCTTAGAAAAATCCTGAATGAAACGTCTATAGAATCCAGCATGTCCTAGGAAACTTCTTATTCCCTTCACCGAAATTGGGGGAGGAAGTTTCTCTATGGTCTCTATTTTAGCTTTGTCTACCTCTATCCCTCTACTAGAGACTAAGTGACCTAACACGATTCCTTCCTTAACCATGAATTGACACTTCTCCCAATTAAGAACTAGGTTAGTGTCTTCACATCTTTGCAAAACAAGTGAAAGGTTAGAAAGACAATCGTTAAAAGAGGAACCGTAAACGGAGAAGTCGTCCATGAAGACTTCCATGATTTCCTCTACGTATTCGGAGAAGATGGCCATCATGCACCGTTGAAAGGTGGCTGGGGAGTTGCAAAGCCCGAACGGCATTCTCCTATAAGCGAACGTACCCCAAGGGCACGTAAATGTGGTCTTCTCTTGATCATCCGGGTGTATCGGGATCTAAAAGAAGCCACTATAACTGTCAAGGTAGCAAAAGTATGAATGTTGTGCTAACCTTTCAAGCATTTGATCGATGAATGGCAATGGAAAGTGATCCTTCCGCGTTGCATTGTTGAGCTTGCGGTAGTCTATGCACATTCGCCATCCAGTTACGGTTCGGGTAGGAATGAGTTCGTTGTTCTTATTGGTGATGACCGTCATTCCTCCCTTCTTTGGAACTACTTGAACTGGGCTCACCCACTTGCTATCGGAGATAGGATAGATGATACCTGCATCAAGAAGTTTAAGAATTTCCTTCTTGACAACCTCCTTCATGGTCGGATTCAACCGCCTTTGAGGTTGTCTTGAAGTTCTAAAGTCCTCCTCCATTAGTATCTTGTGCATGCATAGGGAGGGTTTAATTCCTACTAAGTCCTCAATAGTATAGCCTATGGCTTTTCTATGTTTCCTAAGGACAATCATGAGCTGTTCATGTTCATCTATGCTTAATTCGGAACTAACGATAACTGGGAAGGTGGAATTAGATCCAAGAAAAGCGTACCTTAGATGAGTAGGAAGTGGTTTAAGTTCCATTGCTTTCGGAGCTTCCAATGATCCTTGAGGAGCTTCCGATGTTTCCTTAGAAGTTTCTAAGGATGTTGAATGGTTTGGAGAAGAATTAGAAGAAGTTGAAGAAGTATGCCGATCGCCCTTTTCCACGGTCAAAATTACGGTTTCCTCTGGTGTTCCACGGCCGTAATATCCTCTGGAATGGAGGTTGATTTTGGTCGTGGAATCCACGGTCGTGGAATACAGAGTATGACCGTGGATTCGAGTATTCTCAGCCTCATCGTGGAGTTTCTCAAACTCCACTTCATGCATCTCTTCTTGTGCTTCTAAGGCTTCAATTTCCTCTTTGCACTCTTCTTCTTCTCCTACATCGGTTAGACTCATAGTAATAACCTTTTGTAAGGGATCGTTAAAGAGAATCGCACTTACCTCCTCCCTAGATAAACCTTCTTTGTCTTGGACATTGTAAATATCCTCATCAGAGATTGGTTCCTTCACTAGAGTGGAAAGAACGAACTCTACTTTCTCTTCCCCAATATCAAAAGCGAGTCTCCCATTCTTGCAATCGACCATGCAGCCGGAAGTTGCAAGAAACGGCCTTCCGAGTATGATCGGGACCGGACTATCTGCAGGAATGTCAAGTACGACAAAGTCAATGGGGACAAAGAACTTGCCTAGCTTGACTGGGACGTCTTCTACAATGCCGACGGGACGAGTAATGGATCGATCCGCCATGTATAACGTCATCTTCACTGGTTTAGGGTCGCCTAAACCGATCTTCTTGCACAATGCAAGTGGTATGATGCTCACACTTGCTCCCAAGTCACATAAAGCGTCATATGTGACCTCTCCCACTCCAATGGGAATGCAAAATGACCCCGGATCTCTCAGCTTTGGGGGCATTTTCTCCTTCATAGTCTTGATGAGATCCGAAGAATCCGAACTCATCTTGACCTCTCCAAAATCTTCTAGCTTCCTCTTGTTAGAGAGGAGCTCCTTCAAGAACTTGCCATATGCCGGCATACCTACAATAGCATCAATGAAAGGTATATTAATATGCAGTTTGCTCATGAGTTCTATGAACTTACCGAATTGCTTGTCTAGGCGCGCTCGCGCTCTAGATTGAGGGAACGGTAGGGGAGGTTTGAAAGCTGGAGGGGGAACATAGACGTCCTCCTTCTCCTTCCCCTTTTCTTTGCCTTTCTCTACGGGGACTTCAACGAACGTAGGCTGCGGATCGGTGGTAGTCACTCCGCTCCTAGTTGTAATCGCCATTACCCTTCCCTTAGGGTTGTCCTCCGTCTTTCCTGGAAGTTTCCCTTGATTTCTAGGGACTTCCTCCGCATGGTTGAACATTTGATTTTCCAAAACCTTTTGAGCTTTGTCAACCTTAGAAATTTGATCATCAACCTTGATGATGCGGTTCTCCAACCCTTGAAGCTTTCCCAAGATTGTTTCCAACATGGGATCCGGCTTCTCCTTTCCCGTATTGTTTCCTCCATTTGATGATTGCCCCTGGCTTTTCAAAGGAGTAGAGGAAGAAGAGGGTGGGGTTAGTGAATTGGAATTGGAAGGATAGGAGTTACCGGAATTTTGTTGATTGGAGCGCCAATTGTTGTTGTTCGAACCCCGATTGTTGTTCCAATTGTTGTTATTCCGGTTGTTGTTGTTTCCATTCCAATTGTTGTTCCGGTTATTGTTCCGGTTGTTGTTGTTGCGGTTGGTGTTATCACCGCCGTTGTTGTTGCCCAAATAGCCAACATCCTTCTCTTGTTGTTTTGGGAAGTTGGTCTTGATAGCCTCCTTCAACTCTTTGATCTCATTGTTGAGGGAGAAAATCTGAACTTGAGCTTCATGTGTGAGCTTCGCTCCTTGCTCCACACGATTTCCCTCCACTTTCCGGTGGGAATACTTCTCTATGACTCTTGCTTGCTTCTCGATGAAGTCCCAAGCGTCATCTTCTCTCATGTCCATGAACGTTCCGCATGAGAGGGATTGGAGGTTGAATTGCGTTCCCGCATCCAGCCCCTTGTAGTAAATTTCCAGCAAGGCAAGCTTGGATATGCCATGATGAGGGCAATCCAAGAGCAAATCCTGAAACCTTTCCCAAGATTGAAACAAACTTTCGTTAGGTCTCATAGAAAAAGCATTAATCTTACCTCTAAGTTCCGCCGTTTTGGAGGGCGGAAAGAACTTGGTGAGAAACTCTGCGGAGAGGTCTTCCCACGTTTCTAGTTTCCCACTAGGAAGAGCTTGGTACCAAGATAGCGCTTTCCCTTTCAAAGAGAAAAAGAAAGGTTTGAGCTTATAGCTGTTGGTAGTAGCGCTCTTTGGTCTCATCGTCTCCATCATACACTCAAAGTTTTGCAAGTGTTGGTGTGGAGATTCAGCGCTTGTACCGCCAAACTGGCTTTGGCGAACAAGAGTGATAACTTGAGGGTTGAAGCTAAACCCTTGTACATCTTCAGCATCAAAGTTCACACCTAAGCGGCGTGGTTGTTGTGTTGGATCCATCCGCTGGCCAAGAGTTCTCGGCTCATTATCCACACGTTCGACCCTCGCATTCCTAGGTGGAATGCGGCGGTTAGCAGCTCCTTGTGGATTGAAAGGATTTATGTTGATCGTAGGATCAATCTCTTCTAACGGAGGCATGGAAGAATCACTATCATCGGTGGATGAGTGGTTTCTTCTTCTAGACCTTGTTCTCCTTTTCGAGGACTTCTTGTCCACCTTATTTTCAAGATCGCTCATCTTTATCTTCATTTGGGCGATCACGTCTTGTAGACCGTTAACTTGAGATTGATGACGATCCATCTCATCCTGGAGGAGAGTCTCATTCCATCGGAGTTGAGCTTCCTTCTCCGCCAACTCAGTTTGAAGATCGCGTTCGTTCTCTTGAGCCATCCTCTTTTCCTTGCGTCTTTGTCTCAAGGTTTTCTCTAGCTCTTGATCAAGAGGTAAGAGATCTTCGGTGTTCCTAGACCTGCGCATGCACTCAAAGAAAAATCAAATAACGAGAGCAAGCTCCCAAGCTTGACAACCGGCTACCGAATTCGGCCGAAACCAAATCCCCGGCAACGGCGCCAAAAACTTGTTCGCCCCTAGAGGTGTGTGCAAATAAGCTTTAAATTTATAAAACTAGAATCAAGCAGCGAACCCGCAGTGTACGGATCGAGGTAGCTAAGCAAGAATTCCAGAGTATCGAACACAGGGATTTGGGTGGGAACAAATTCGATTTCAAGTTATCAAGCAATGAATATGGGAGTTTTGCAATATTGGGAAAACAACAATCCTAAAGATCCGGGTATTCAGTTGTGGCAACAGATTCAAGATATACTAATGATATAAAGACAGAGTAGAGACATGCAAAGGTATACTAGTGTAAGGTAATCGTACGGTTGAGGTTCCAAAAACCTTATGTAACTCACCTAAAAGATACTCCTTATACAGGTTGTTGAGGCTCAATATAAAGAGGTTCTAAAAGCAAGGATTAGTATCAAATACCCAAACCTACAATCTAAAGGTCAAGACTAACTTATCCGATTGAGGTTGTTGAGGCTCACAATCGAGGTAGAGGTTGTTGAGGCTTCACTACCACCTAGAAAAGACAAGTCTAGGCTAAGCTAAAGCAAATCTTTAACTTTAGATTAAGGTAAAAGCAGGCTCGTAAACTTATGGAAATTACGGTTGGATCTTGAGATTCCACGGTCGTGGAACTCAAGAACAGCCCGTAATTTAGGGTTGTCGGCGACACTTCTCTAACTCTCAGGGTCTAATCTGTTTGCGATCGATCTATCATCATCTATGCCACAACTATCAACCCTTCACCTTAGAATTGTTAAGAGTTTTTTAGCCAATAACAGCCATTTGAAATCAATTCAAGATTTATAAGATAGAAGATGGAAACTTTCAAGAACCTTCAATAACCTTTCAGACGAATCTCAAAATCACAATCGAAAACAAGTGTTTGTCAAGAGATTCAAATCAAACAATCAATAACAATCTTAGGAAAGAAAGGAAACGGGATGTCAATCCGATCCTAAATCGAACCTAAGCAAGAAGAGAAGATTTCTTGCAAAATCCTCCAAGAACTTCGATCTTCCTCAACGCGAAGGACGCTCACCACAATCTTCCAATCACGAACTTTGATCTTCAATAAGATCCCCCCAGAAATCACCTCCAAGAATGAAGGTTTTTGTCTTGCTAAGCTCCGTTCTTGCCGCCCAACTTAGGGTTTTGAAAAGTCGTAAGCTAGGTAGCGGGGTAAAGCGAGGTGTAGCGAGGTGACGGAATCTTGCTTCATCCGTCCTTTTTATAATGCAGGGCAAAACGTCGGCCCGGCCCGATCTTCAAAAGATCATGGCTTCGAAACGTGGCGAAAGGATTCGCCAAGATCACGGTCGTGGAAGATTCCACGACCGTATTTTAGGGCGTGAAGAGAAATACGGTTGTGTTCCACGGCCGTAATATCCCCTGGAATGAACATCGAATTCTGCATCATACTCCACGGCCGTAATCTAGGGTCAAACCGTGATTTTCGCCTTCATTCGTGCATTCCTCAATCTAATACTCCAAATTGCTTCCAAAAGGTGTTCTAAATCTGGAAGTACTTCAACTCAACTCTCCCTTGCTCGATTTCGTTCGGAAATAGCTCCAAATTACCTATAATCAACATAGAACTCGTGTAGACATCCATATCGACAATATAGGTAATACTAGCTCATATATGCATAAAGCTCCATCGAAGACTATCAATATGAATCAAATACGGTTATAAAACGTGCCTAAAATGTCACAATATTTCATGCTAACATCCTCCGTCTTTCCTGGAAGTTTCCCTTGATTTCTAGGGACTTCCTCCGCATGGTTGAACATTTGATTTTCCAAAACCTTTTGAGCTTTGTCAACCTTAGAAATTTGATCATCAACCTTGATGATGCGGTTCTCCAACCCTTGAAGCTTTCCCAAGATTGTTTCCAACATGGGATCCGGCTTCTCCTTTCCCGTATTGTTTCCTCCATTTGATGATTGCCCCTGGCTTTTCAAAGGAGTAGAGGAAGAAGAGGGTGGAGTTAGTGAATTGGAATTGGAAGGATAGGAGTTACCGGAATTTTGTTGATTGGAGCGCCAATTGTTGTTGTTCGAACCCCGATTGTTGTTCCAATTGTTGTTATTCCGGTTGTTGTTGTTTCCATTCCAATTGTTGTTCCGGTTATTGTTCCGGTTATTGTTGTTGCGGTTGGTGTTATCACCGCCGTTGTTGTTGCCCAAATAGCCAACATCCTTCTCTTGTTGCTTTGGGAAGTTGGTCTTGATAGTCTCCTTTAATTCTTTGATTTCATTGTTGAGGGAGAAAATCTGATTTTGAGCTTCATGTGTGAGCTTTGCTCCTTGCTCCACACGATTTCCCTCCACTTTCCGGTGGGAATACTTCTCTATGACTCTTGCTTGCTTCTCAATGAAGTCCCAAGCGTCATCTTCTCTCATGTCCATGAACGTTCCGCATGAGAGGGATTGGAGGTTGAATTGCGTTCCCGCATCCAGCCCCTTGTAGTAAATTTCCAGCAAGGCAAGCTTGGATATGCCATGATGAGGGCAATCCAAGAGCAAATCCTGAAACCTTTCCCAAGATTGAAACAAACTTTCGTTAGGTCTCATAGAAAAAGCATTAAATTTACCTCTAAGTTCCGCCTTTTTGGAGGGCGGAAAGAACTTGGTGAGAAACTCTGCGGAGAGGTCTTCCCACGTTTCTAGTTTTCCACTAGGAAGAGCTTGGTACCAAGATAGCGCTTTCCCTTTCAAAGAGAAAAAGAAAGGTTTGAGCTTATAGCTGTTGGTAGTAGCGCTCTTTGGTCTCATCGTCTCCATCATACACTCAAAGTTTTGCAAGTGTTGGTGTGGAGATTCAGCGCTTGTACCGCCAAACTGGCTTTGGCGAACAAGAGTGATAACTTGAGGGTTGAAGCTAAACCCTTGTACATCTTCAGCATCAAAGTTCACACCTAAGCGGCGTGGTTGTTGTGTTGGATCCATCCGCTGGCCAAGAGTTCTCGGCTCATTATCCACACGTTCGACCCTCACATTCCTAGGTGGAATGCGGCGGTTAGCAGCTCCTTGTGGATTGAAAGGATTTATGTTGATCGTGGGATCAATCTCTTCTAACGGAGGCATGGAAGAATCACTATCATCGGTGGATGAGTGGTTTCTTCTTCTAGACCTTGTTCTCCTTCTCGAGGACTTCTTGCCTACCTTATCTTCAAGATCGCTCATCTTTATCTTCATTTGGACGATCATGTCTTGTAGACCGTTAACTTGAGTTTGATGACGATCCATCTCATCCTGGAGGAGAGTCTCATTCCATCGGAGTTGAGCTTCCTTCTCCGCCAACTTTGTTTGAAGATTGTGCTCGTTTTCTTCAGCCATCCTCTTTTCCTTGCGTCTTTGTCTCAAGGTTTTCTCTAGCTCTTGATCAAGAGGTAAGAGACCTTCGGTGTTCCTAGACCTGCGCATGCACTCAAAGAAAAATCAAATAACGAGAGCAAGCTCCCAAGCTTGACAACCGGCTACCGGATTCGGACGAAGCCAAATCCCCGGCAACGGCGCCAAAAACTTGTTCGCCCCTAGAGGTGTGTGCAAATAAGCTTTAAATTTATAAAACTAGAATCAAGCAAGCGAACCCGCAGTGTACGGATCGACGTAGTTAAGCAAGAATTCCAGAGTATCGAACACAGGGATTTGGGTGGAACGAACTCAGTTGCAGGTTATCAAGCAAGTAAATATGTAGAGCTTTGCAAATTATTGGGAAAACAACAATCCTAAAGATCCAGGTATCCAGCTGTGGCAATCGATTCAAGATATACTAAATGATATAAAGACAGAGTTGAGATATGCAAAGGTATACTAATGTAAGGTAATCGTACGGTTGAGGTTCCAAAAACCTTATGTAACTCACCTAAAAGACACTCCCTATACAGGTTGTTGAGGCTCAATATAGAAAGGTTCTAAAGACAAGAATTAGCATCAAATACCCAAACCTATAATCTAAAGATCAAGACTAACTTATCCGATTGAGGTTGTTGAGGCTCACAATCGAGGTAGAGGTTGTTGAGGCTTCACTACCACCTAGAAAAGACAAGTCTAAACTAAGCTAAAGCAAATCTGTAACTTTGGATTAAGGTAAAAGCAGGCTCGTAAACTTAAGGAAATTACGGTTGGATCTTGAGATTCCACGGTCGTGGAACTCAAGAACAGCCCGTAATTTAGGGTCGTCGGCGATAATTCTCTAACTCTCAGGGTCTAATCTGTTTGCGATCGATCTATCATTATCTAAGCAACAACTATCAACCCTTCACCTTAGAATTGTTAAGGGTTTTTAGCCAATAACAGTCATATTGATATTAATTCAAGAATTAAAAGACAAAAGATGGGAACTTTCAAGAACTATCAATAATCTTCAAATGAATCTCAGAATCACAGTCAAGAACAAGTGTTTATCTAAAGATTCAAAACGGAATAAGCAATCACAATCTTAGGAAAGAAAAGAAACGGGATGTCAATCCGATCTTAAATCAAACCTAAGCAAGAAGAGGAATCTTCTTGCAAAATCCTCCAAGAACTTCGATCTTCCACAAACGCGAAGATCACAAACAGCAACTCTCCAATTACGAATCTTGATCTTCAATGAGATCTCCAAAATTACCTCCAAGATGAGGGTTTGTGCGTTGCTAAAATGTGAATTGTAAGCGTGCGTTTTCGCCGCTAACTAGGGTTGAAGGGTCGTAAGCGAGATGACGGAATCTTGCTTCATCCGTCTTTTTATAATGCAGGGCAAAATGTCGGCCCGGCCCAATCTTCAAAAGATCATGGCTTCGAAACATGGCGAAAAGATTCGCCAAAATCACGGTCGTGGAATCTTTCACGACCGTAATTTAGGGCGTGGAAACTACTACGGTTAGTTCATCGGCCGTAATATCTCCTGGAATGAACATCGAATTCTGACTCAAAATCCACGGCCGTAATTTAGGGTGAGAACGTGGTTCTTGCCTTCATTCATGCATTCCTCAATCTAAGACTCCAAATTGCTTCCAAAAAGTGTCCTCGATCCATGGACATATCAACTCAACTCTCCTTTGCTCGATTCCGTTCGGAAATAGCTCCAAATCACCTATAATCAACATAAAACTCGTGTAGACATCCATATTGACAATATAGGTAATACTAGCTCACATATGCACAAAGCTCAATCAAAGACTATCAATATGAATCAATTACGATTAGAAAACGTGCCTAAAATATCACAATATTTCATGCTAACACATAGAATGCATAATAAATCGTAATCATTGAAATTAATCATGTATAATCCAGTTTAAACCACTAAGTCAATCAACAAGCTCGAGGTCTCAAGGTCTTTCGAAAAGAAAGGTCAAAGAAACGTGTGAGGGTGGGATGTATATAAGGTAATGTGGTGCTAGAATCCGGGAAAAGGATCTTTACTTCACTTCCTTTTGCACTTTGACATCTTCCACCAATAAGTTTGCTTATTTTACTTTTTTACTTTTTTAGTTTTTGGGATGCATGGACAGAGGTGCACAATAACCGAAGCCTAGGAGATCAGCAATCATCAATTTTTCGAGATGCCTCAAACCCTTGATGCACATACCATGACCTGTTAGGAATATCGCTCAATCCGACTTTGGCAAGACACAAACACCCGGCTATGTGAATGGTGCCGAGTTACTCATCATCATGATTGACTTCCCCAAACCTATTTGTTTCTTTCTAACACTTTCACTTCCAGCCAACTTCTCAACTTTTACTTCACTTGCTTTCACCACTTTGCTTGCTTCCAAATTCCCGGATAGGTAAAGGGAGGCAAATATGTATATGAGGGGCTAAGCATGATCTAGAAGAAGAAGAGAGAAGAATGAATTGCCTTGGTCTTTCCAGGAAGAAAGTGAGAGAACTTATCTTGCGGTGTCAACCTTCAAATTCAACATAATTTGGATAAAAACAAAGTATTAAACATGCCAAAATTTCAAACAAAGCATTTAACAACTTAAACATATTATAAAACCTTTCAATCGTATAAAGATTTCAAAACCAGTCAATAAACAAAATAATCACTGAGGTCATATCCAGATAAAAAGCACAAAACGTTTCGAAAACTTTCAGTTAAACCACCTCGGTCGAGGTGTTCTAAGTCAACCGAGGTGAAGTACCTCGTTCGGCCAGAACCATCCCGGTCGAGGTCAAAAATTTTTTTTTTCTAAACCAGTTTTTTACGTTTTTCTCAATCAAATAACATGTATGCATGCATGCAATCTCAAATAAGCACATAGAGCAAAATAAAGCATAAATATCCGATAATGTCGAATCATACAACACATAAGTCATAAAATACATCAATACCCCATACTTGGGACACACGGTCCCAGTGGGTCAAAATAAGTCTAAGGAAATAAAGTACTCACCGGACAAAGCCGAGCTGCATAATAAATAAGAAAGAAAATCATGCAAGATCTCAATAATCCTGATCCGGTGGTGGTGGTGGTGGCACATATGGGTACTGGGATGGGTCAAATAGATAACCCATGACCTGCTGAAACTGAATCTCAGGGCCGCGTAGGAGTCTATCATTTGATCGGTGAGGTCATCGATCCGACGGTGAGCATCTCGATCCCTCTGTCGGCGGACCCTACGCCTAGCAGGATGTGTTGGTGTTGCAGCCGGCTCGGTCTCAGTCTCGTCATCGTCCAAATCGATGACTGGTGCACTCGTCCGTGCTGTATTTGTACCTATATCCATAGGAACTCCACCATCCCTATAATAATCATCATCAGTTGCCTCCTCAACCTCATCCTCCTCAACTGGTGCAGTTGCTGCCTCTCTCGCATCCTCCATTAGTGGGATCCAAGCAGTCTGCTAGTAGTGTGGATCATACACTGAGAACTAGGGTGACCATCTGATCCCTTGTGGTGTAGTAGGCTCCCATGGCATAGCTACGTATGGTGTAGTGAGTCCTCGGGGAACCAGTATCCCCGAGTAATCATCTCCTGAAGTCTTAGCGGCTTGGCAACCGTCACCATAGTACATGCGCTGAGGTCCATATCCTGGTAACTCGCTGTGTGAGTCACAATGCCTCCGCAGCAAATATCGCCCTTCGCCTTGGCCTTGATCTTATGCAGATCCTTTGTCAGCATCAAGCCAAAGTTTGGAATCCCTCTAGTCACCATGTAGTAAAGGCTAAACAACTCCCCCTGTCTGACCTTCTAGGGCGTCTCAGTACGCGCCAGAAAGGTGTCACTAAAAATCCTGTGAGCTAGTCTGAAGGCAAGGTGAAATATAATACGCTCCCTAGAGTCTCCAGGGCGCCATCTATCAGCATGCTCAACTACGTGAGCAATCTTTCCCCAGAACTCCCTAGCTACAGCTCGGGAGGGAAAATCAGCAACAGTCGGGGCCGGGAAGCCAAAGATGTCCCGCCAGTAATCTAAAGGAACTAAGAAGTTCCGGTTCATCAACCGGTACTTCACAGCAAGCTTTGTGGGAAGGTAGGTGAAGGAGATGACAAACTCCAAAGTAGGCTCTAAGTAGGCAGGTGCGCGGATCTCAGTGAACTGATCTAGCCCCACCATAGAAATCATACGTCTCAGATCTCCATCCATGTGGAGACAATCAAAAGCTGATACGTCCAGGAAGCGAGGTGCAATCATTGGACGGGCCACGATGCGGTCGTAGTCGACCTGGTGTCTCTCATGGATCACCGGTCTCGTGCGGCAGGTAGAAGAAGAAGAAGGGGAAGGAGAGGATCTGTCCCTCAGGACCAGCTGTCTATCTAAACTCATCTCTGAAATAACATGTTAGATCACCTCGGTCGGCCTGACAACTCTGAAGAACACCTCGGCCGAGGCACAGGCCGACTAGACCGAGGCGAAGAACTGCGCGACCGATTTCCTCAAAAATCCAGTTCGTTTCCCCCAAAATCACTACCACAGGCTCCTATGGGGTACTTAATCTATTTCTCAGCAAATGCAGGGGCAACCAAAGCCCAATTCGAAGGAAAATAGTGGAGAAGAGTGAGGTTAGGGTTTTTTTCGATATTTACCCCGATTCGGTCGATTGGCTCGTTTTTCTTGCAGATTAGCACTTGCATTGTGATCCTCTACCCTTTCTTAGCGGTTTGGAAGCAAGAATCGTCGAAAACGAGCAAAGATTGGCAAAGCGAGGCGAAAGACGTGCCGCGGTCGAGGAGAAGGTAAAGGAGGAGAGAGAAATCTTAGCCCCCTTTTTATACCCTTTTCTGGAAGTGCTGTCACCTCGGTCGAGGTGGTCTCGACTGGACCAAGGTGGTACAGACCGAGGTGGATCTTCAGAAACCCTAGTCGCCTCGGTTGCTCAAGAATCATCTCGTTCGAGGTGCTGTGACAGCAACCGAGATGTGCCTCAGTCAAACTCCGTCTTCTCAAATTTTCGAACTTCTGTCCTTCTAGTTGTGCTCCTTGGTTGTATTCCTTCTTTAGATGTCACCTGTTGTCTGTCTAGGACGCCAAAAACAAAACAAAGCAAAGCAAAAGCAAACTACCTAAGCTAGACTAGAAAAAGGGAAACGAAAGCAATACCTTGGGTTGCCTCCCAAGAAGCCCTTGATTTAAGGTCGCTAGCTGGACCGTACTACGTTTCTCATACTAGGTATAGTGGTGCAACCTCCTCAACCGGAACTTCCGGTTTGTATTTCTTAAGTCTATGACCATTGACCTTGAAGATTCCACTCGTTTCGCCCCAAATCTCAACTCCACCATGAGGAAAAACATGTTTCACAACATAAGGTCCGGTCCATCTAGATTTCAACTTACCTGGAAAGAGGCGGAGGCGGGAGTTAAAGAGTAGAACTAAGTCTCCTTCTTTAAGCTCCTTAGGGATGATGCGCTTGTCATGCCATTTCTTCGTCCTTTCTTTATAGATTTTGGCATTCTCATAAGCGTTCAAACGCAGCTCCTCCAGCTCGTTGATATCCAATAGCCGCTTCTCGCCGGCTTCACAAGTGACATCCCCGACTTGAATGGGAATGCAAACTGAGCCGGGATTCCTTAACTTGGGTGTCATCTTCTCCTTCATGATTTGAATGAGCTCCGAGGATTTAGATGTCATCCTTACTTCACCAAAGTCTTCCAGCTTCCTTTTCCTTGATAGGATCTCTTTCAAGAACTTCCCATAGGCGGGCATCCCTAGAATAGCATCAAGGAAAGGAATGTTAATGTGTAGTTTATTCATCAAGTCAAGGAACTTACCAAAGTGTTTGTCTAGATGTGTTCTGGCCCTTGACTTGGGGAATGGAAGTGGTGGTTTATATGTAGGAGGTGGAACATAAACTTCAGTTTTCTCCTCCGCTTTCTGTGGTTCCACCTCGGTTGGCATCTCGGCCGAAGTGTTCTTCGACTACACCTGGACCAAGGTGGTCTTCGTTTGTACTGGCACCGACAGAGGCATTGGATCTGCAGTCTTTAGTCCACTCCTGGTCGTTATGGCCATAATCTGGCCCTTAGGGTTGCTTTCCGTTCTTGATGGAAGCTTCCCTGGATCTCTTGGCGTTTCATTCGCCCTACTAGCAAGTTGTTGTTCAAAGGCTTTTTGTGCCTTTGAAAATGAAGTCATGGATGTCTCCATAGCACTAAGCTTGATCAAGATAGCCTCCAGCACCACATCTTTCTTCTCCGGCTGGGATGAGCTTGATCCAGGCTCCTAGCTCTTTAATGGAGTAGAAGTAGAAGAAGAGAAAGAGAGGAAAGGATTAGAGGAATCATTCGAATTAGAGTAAGGGTTACCCAAATTTTGGTTGTTTGCCCTCCAATTATTGCTATTGGATCCTCTATTGTTGTTGTAGTTGTTGTTCCGGGAACCGTTGTTGTTGTTGTTATTATGGTATCCATTGTTGTTCCTTGATCCTTGATCTTCCTTCTTAGTTTGAGCAACTAAGAGTTCCTTCAATTGTTTCACGTCATTCTTCAAAGACATGAGTTGATTGTTTGAGGAATCCTCTTGAAAGTTGACTCTTTTAACTCCACCTTCAGCTCCTTGGTGGGAATATTTCTCCATATGCAAAGCTTGTTTCTCTATAAAGTCCCAAGCCTCGTCAATTGCAATGTCCATAAATGTACCGGCGGATAGTAGTTGGAGGTTGAACTGGGTGCTTCCGTCCAGTCCCTTGAAGTATATCTCCAACAATTCTATCTTTGGAATCCCATGATAAGGGCAATCCAAAAGAATGTCTTTAAATCTCTCCCATGACTTGGACAAGCTCTCCTTGTCCTTCATAATGAATGCATTAATCTTCCCTCTCATTTCAGCGGTTTTAGAGGGGGGAAAGAATTTAGTCAAGAATTCCGTAGTCATCTCCTCCCAAGTACTGATTTTTCCTGGAGGAAGAGATTGATACCAAGTAAGAGCTCTATCTTTTAAAGAAAAGTAAAAAGGTCTTAGCTTGTAATTGTTGTTTTCTATTCTTGAGGTTCTCAAGGTCTCCATCAAGATCTCATAGTTTTGAAGATGTTGGTGTGGGGATTCCTTCTCTAGCCCTCCGAACTGGCATTGGCGAATCATGGACAGAACTTGCGGTCGAAGTTTGTTGTCATGGTCTGCTGGATCTCCTAGGTTAACTCTTAGACGCCTCAGTTGCTAATTGGGGTCCATCCTTTGACCTAGGGTTTGCGGGATTCCTGCAAAAAGAGCGCCTCGGAATGGCATCCGAGGTGGAAGTACCTCGGCCAGGGCGTCAGGTACTGGGACCTGCCTCGGTCGAGGGTCTGGAACTGAATCCTGCCTCGGTCGAGGATCTGGGTTCGGTCGAGGTAGCTACTGGTCTCGTAGAGCTGCCATATCTGCTTCGATCGCTTCAGTCCTGGTGCGAGTTTCTTCCTTTTCCAGCCTCAGTTCTTCCCTGCTGAGGCGTAGCTGTTCTAACGCCTCCTTCAATTCGGCCTCAAGATCGCGATCGTCTTGGTTGGCCATCTTCGCTTCTCTCAAGCGTCGTTTGTAACTCTTTTCTGGTTCGGGATCGTAAGGAAAGATTTCCTTCCCAGTGCGGGTTCTTCGCATAAACCTAAGAAAAGAACCTGCGAAAGTCACTCAAGTAGAGTGGTTAGTAGACACGGGGGCAAGTGCCCTAAAAGCAAACCGCAACCGGCTCGGTCTAGACCAAGTCCCCGGCAACGGCAATGTACGGGTCAAGCTTTAAATTTATAACCCTAAATGTATGCTAAAAACAAGGATGCGAACCCGCAATGTACGGGTCAATCGTAGTAAAAACAAGAATTCCGGGGTGTCGATCTCAGGGACTTAGGTGAAACCTAAGCAAGTATAGGTTGTCTATGTAATTAATAACCACGAAAGCAATTAAAGCAATCAAAGATGATAAAAAGTAAATTAAAGGAAATATGCAATTCTAGGGATTAAAACTTCTAGTTGTGGTTCCAACTCAAGATCTGAAGATAAGCGGACAAAGTTGAGATTTTTGCAAAGTGAAGGTGTTACTAAAGTGGAATAGATCACCGGGTAAGTCTCACTACTCACTAATCCCAAACCGTAACTCCTATTACCGGGTAAGTCTCAAGGAATTAAGGAAAAGAACTATAACCTCAAACTAACACACCACCTAAGGCAATAAAATCAACCTTTACCGGGTAAGTCTCAGGCTAACTCACAAAGATGGAATGAAAGCGCACTCAAACCCCAATAAAGGATAAACCTTTATTACCTAGACTTATGATCTTGGGTAAACAAAAAAGAAATTACCGGGTAAGTCTCATCCTAAGCTTGCATTGAACCAGAAAAGGTGTAATAAGAATAGGATTTGGCAAACTCTAACACTTAACTCTCAGTTTCGGATCAGATAAGTCACCTCGGTCAAACGAATTCCACCTCGGCCGAGATGTTCATCGACTGAGCGAGATGCTTTAGGGTTAAGGATAAGACTTGAGCTTTCAGGGTCCTACTGTGATTAAGATTATTCTATCATTGTTTTTCCCACAACCTTCAGCCAATCACCCTAGAATCACACAAGGAAATTAGCCACTCATCATCATGAAAGTAATAATCAAATATATGGGAAGAAAGAGAATAAATGAACAAGAAAACCTTAAGAGAAACGCTTCAATAACTGAATCAATTATCAAACAAACGTTCCTTGGATTAAAATCCAACAAGACAAATGACAACGAAGGGAATCTAAGAGAATCTTATAAAACCCTTCACAAAAGCTATCAAATCTCTAAACTTTCTTCCTTCAACCTTCAAAAGGGTTCTTCAAATCTCCCAACTAGAGTAGGGTAAAACGGTTGCTCTAAGCACGATCGATGGTATAGCATGATCCGGATTTGGGGGAAATCCGACCCTTTTTATAGAAAAATTACTCTCCAAAGATAAGATATCTTGGAAAGATCTCTTCCCATAAAAATAGGTGAAATATATGGGCTAACTTATCTTCTTCCTTCCAGGAACCCAACCCAAAAATATAAGATCCTCTTTCCAAAGATAAAAGATCTCAGCCAAGAATAAAATATCCTTACCACGTCCAAGGTGTTTGCCTCGGTCGAGTCGGCTCCTCTGGATCACCTCGGTCGAGGTGACTCTGTAGTCAACCGAGGTGAATCACAACATAATGTGAAATTTCTCAAATCTGGTCCAAAATGAATCTTTAATCCATGGCCATGCTTCCTGGATTCTTTCTTAAACTCCTGAATGTAGCTCCAATGACTCCTTAACTCCTTTTGCTCCATTTTAGTCCAAAATGTGCCATTTTACCTACGATTACAACAAAACTAGGTGTAGACCTCGATTCCCGCAAAGGTAGATGAAACGACAATATAATCACATAATATACATACAAACATGCATATTATTGAAGATATAAACGTCTAAACAGGTCTCAAAATATAGACAATAATTGATGCTATCACTTTTGCTTTGCTTTGTTTTGTTTTGGCGTCCTAGACAGAAACCTAATACTTTCTAAAGAAGGAATACAACCTAGGAGCAACATTGGAAGGACAAAAGTTCGAGAAATTGAGAAGATGGAGTTTGACTTAGACACATCTCGGTTGCAGTCACATCACCTCGACTGAGATGATTCTTGGGCAACCGAGGCAACTAGGGCTGACAACAATCCAACTCGGTCCGTATCACCTCGGTCCAGTCAGGACCATCTCGACCGAGGTGACAGAAAAATAGGCGAGGGGTATAAAAGGAGAACAATTTCTCCCTCTTTCCCTCCTACCTCTCCCTCGACCGCGGCGTGCCCTAACCTCGCTTTCTCCGTTTCTTGATCATTTTCGACGTTTCTTGCTTCCATTATGCAAGGAAAGGCTAGAGGAACCGATTACAAGAAAGAATCCGCAGCAAAAACACCTCAAATCGACCAAATCTGGGGTAAAAAGTCGAAACCCTAACTCCTTCTTCTCTTTACTGTTTGTGGAAGAAATTGGGTTTGGTCGGGGGAAAAGAACTGAATTCCAGAGAGTTGAAATCGAACAGCTTCGTACTTCGGTCCAGTCGACCTACATCTCGACCGAGGTGTTCTTGAGAGTTGTAAGGGAAACCGAGGTGGTCTGACAGAAATGAGTTCCAGATCTAATAGACAGCTTGTTCTGAGGGACAGATTCTCACCTTCTTCTTCTTCTTCTCGACCTTCCATACCGGTGATACATGAGCGTCACCAGGTTGATTATGACCGCATCTGTACGCGCCTTGTGATTGCGCCGCGGTTTTTGGATATAGCTGCTTTTGATTACCTCTATGTTGTTGATGATTTGAGAGGTATGGTCTCGATGGTTGGGCTAGAGCAGTTCATAGAGATTAGATCTCCAGCCTACCTCAAGCCCACATTGGAGTTTGTGAGTTTTGTGACTCACGTTCCAGAGACGAGGAGCATCAGGTTCCGGTTGATGAACCGGAACTACATCATTCCTCTGGATCATTTCAGAGATATTTTTGGCTTCCCGACCCCCACAGTGCCAGACTTTCCTTCTCGAGCCATAGCTCGATAGTTTTGGGGCTAGATAGCTCATGTTGTTGAGCATGATGACAGGTGGAGACTTGGAGACTCCAGGGAGATGATTATTTTCCACCTTGCTTTCAGGTTAACTCACCGGATTTTTAGCGAGACACTTTTGGCACTACTCAGACGTCCGAGAAGGTTACACAGGGGGAACTTTTGAGCTTATTTTGTATGGTGATTAGGGGAGTGCCCGATTTTGGGGTTATGCTGGCTGAGGATCTCCACAGGATCAAGGCAAAGGCAAAGGGAGATATCTGTTGTGGCGGCCTTGTGACTCACATCGCGAGTTACATTGGCCTTGACTTGAGTGCATGTACGGTAGTGGCGGCTGCCAAGCCGCTAGGTTTGCACGAGATGATCACCAGGAGGATTCTAGTGCCCCGTGGACTTACTACGCTATATGTGGCAATGCCTTGGGAGCAGACTGCCCCTCAGGGTATCAGATGGTCATCTCAATTCTCAATCTTTGACTCTCAGTACTGGTCCACTACAAGGATGCCTTACATTGAGGACGCTAGAGATGCAGCAGCTCAGGTACAAGAGGATGAGGATGAGGAGGACGATGGCGGTGCTGCCATGGAGATAGGGACGGACAAAGCAGGTCCTATTGTGACAGTCATTGATCTAGACAACGAGGAGACAAAGGAGGAGGCCGCTACAGCACCACCACGTTCTATTTGGTGTAGACTCCGCAGACAGAGAGACCTAGTAGCTCATCGACGGATTGATTAGTTGACTGATCAGATGATCGACTCCTACGCCGCCTTATCCCTAGAGTCTATGCCATAACCGGACTTCCAATCTCTAGAATCCGCTTGTTACTTCCACTCTACTATCTTTTGTGTTTGTGTTGCTTGATTTTGTTCACATACTTGTGATCCTTGATTGATCACCTAAAAACCAACCAAAAACATTGTGTTTTCCATTTTCTTTATTCCTCATCTTATCTTAGTCTAGATTCAAACTATCTTTGATCATTTAATGACTTAGTTTCACCTCAGTCCTTGAGTTCGACCTCGGAATACTTTCCTTTCTACAAACGACCCGTACACTGCGGGTTTCGCTAGGTAGTTTAGGATTTAGTTCGAGTTATAAATGTAAAGCTTTTTGTGCTACTAATCCTAGCGTAACAAGTTTTTGGCGCCGTTGCCGGGGACTAGGTTAAGATTAAGTCATTTGTTTTTGATTGTTTTTAGTGTTTATCTTTCTTGTTACTTTTGATCTTGTGTATTTTTGTCTTTGCATTTTCATGATTGCCATGGACGGATTGTACCTCCAAGACGACCTTGACAACATGGAGTATGAGGAGTGGATGGAAGGCCAAGATCTAGGACCTCTACATGATGAGTTTGAGTATTGGGAGGAGTTTAATGCATATCATGAGTCCCATGATCAAGCTCACATGACTACATTACCTCATGAGGAACCTCACCATCAACTTCATGAAGACCGATTGAAATCAATGCTAGAGGAAACGTTGAGGAAGATGGATGATCTAGAAAGCAACCTTGCTTCCATTTCTAGTTCCCACATGGAGCTTGAAGCGGAAGTATGTCCTCAAGAGGAGGTTCACTATGAGGAGATCCAAGAATTGCCCGATTTAACCATAACCAATAGAAGCCTTGAGGAAGAGTTGAATGAAGCTCGGGAGCAATTGTGGCTAAGGGATTTGGCCCTGAAGGAAGAAAGGAGATTGAATACCGAGAGAGAGGAACAAGTGAGGAGGGAGATTGAAGAGATTAGGAATGCTCTTATGCTAGGAGATCCTACCATTCTTGAAGGTTCACCTCCATCTCCTTCACTTTTAGAGGAGTGCAATGAAGTATTCTCATCCCCGGACATCCTTACCATCAACCCAGGAACCATACTTGAAGAGCTCACTTGGAACGAATGCAACAGAGAGAACCACGGCCGTGGAGGACAAATCACGCCCGTGGAAGCTTCTGTCCTAGACAATCCTAAGCTAATTTCAGCTCCTTCCGATCCTTTCTTGCTTGCCCGGAGTACACACAAAGATTGGAGCCCCTTTCCTAAGGATTCTTCATTATTGAATGATGGAGGGAAGCATGATGGATCCATGATGGTTATGAAGTACTTCAATGAAGGATTCTTTCCAAGGATCGGCTTTCCTCGGATCATAGAGGATGAGGATGACAAGCACTTCACCGGTGTGACCGCGGAGTACAAATTGCCTAAGTATGGGGTGACACCTATTGTTGCAACTCTATACTATCATCAAGGAAGCGGTGATGAAGGAGTCTACTACTCACCGGTGAAGAGAGAACTTAAAGCTTATTTGGGCATCAGGTGGCCCTTGCTTGTCATCATGGATTCCGGAAAGAGATGGTTGCTTGGACTCCTCAAGCAAACCATGGTATTCGAGGTGGATTGACATATCCACGGAGTTTGGTCAAGCTAATGACCTAAAAGAAGCGGTTAATGGGAGGCAACCCATTGTTACAACTCTTTCCCTTTTCTCTTTTGCCTTTGTTTTTGCTTTTGTGTGTTTTTGTGTTTTGTGTTTGTGGTAGATTTTAGGTAATGAGGAAGCCTTGCAAGGCGAGTTGATGATGATGATTCCGTTTTCAAACATGGGTGGAGCGGACATGAGGCTTGGACGGCTTGAGGTGTCTTGTTAGATGGAAGAGCTCCCATCTCACATATACCTTGGCGCGGGTCTCGACGCCGGAATGACCATAAAGAGCTCTCTACCATGCTTGATCGATCATCCATCACCACCACTCCACACGAGTTCATCCCAAATACCGAAGCAAACCATTTTTACATTGTGAGAACCTTCTTTCACTCTTTTTACTTGAATACCACATTGGGGACAATGTGTTTCTAAGTATGGGGTGGGGTTTGCATGATCTTTTGCATGACTAGCATCTAGAGTAGTTTCTTTTTAGTCACATGTTTTATTATATCTTGCATTGTACATCATTATTTCGAAAATTCAAAAAAAATCAGAAAATTTAAAAAAAATTTCTCCTTTCTAGGCTTGGATATGACCCTAATGATGAATCTTGTCTTATGGATTGGCTATGGATGGCCTTGTGTGTTTAATTGATGATGCATATGTGGACTTGAAATACTTATCTTGAATTCCATGAATGACTTGTGATTATGATGCTTGCCTTGATTTAATTGAGGATTGAAAATTGAAATTGCATGCTAGTTCTTGCACATCAATTAGGAGTGACTAAGGCAATTCATCTTTCTCTACTTCTCATCTTGATCATGTTGCTTGAGCACCTCAACTGATATAAATTTGTCCTCTTTTGACCCATCCGGGAATAGGAGCATGCTAGTGTGTTGATGTGTGTGAAAAGCAAGTGTGGGGTGAAGTTGTTGATGAAAAGAATGTCATGAATGAAGTGCTGAAATTGTTGTGAAAGTGTAGCCAAAAATATAGGTTTGGGGACGTCGGTTGAAATGACAAGTAACTCGGTACCATTCACATGATCGGGTGTTGGTGCCTTGCCAAAGTCAAATAAACCGATAGTCCTAATGAGCTTTGGTATGTGTGCCCGGTGTGGATGCACCTCGAAAAATAGAAAAAGCCCGAGGATGGCTAATCACCAAGGTTTCGGCTTTTGTACACCAATGCCATTGTCTCAAAAATAAAAGAAAAGAAAGAAAAGAAAATGAAGAAAAATATACACTTGAGGGAAGTTGATAAGAAATGTGAAGTTGTGGTTGTTTAGTTCCTTTCCCGGATTAGCATCACATAGCCTAGAAAATTCCCACCTAATCACAACGTTTCTTGGCCTTCTATTTTACAAGTCCTTTTGACCTACTTACATGTGTGTAAGACTAAGTGATTTAGATTGGATATACTCATGATCATCTTGACTTCTTCATCTTTACATTTCATTGCATGCTATCAAGTTAAGTGTAATTGTCTTTCCATGCTTTCATTTATTTGATACATAATTGCTTGTCCATTGCCATGAAACATGACTATGAAGGTGATCCAATATTAGAAGCACAACTCCAAAAAGATTTTGCCATTTTTCTGCTTACATAAATCATGTCATCTCTTAGTCTATAGTTGGGAATTTGCTCGGGGACGAGCAAACCTTAAGTATGGGGTATTTTGATAACACGATTTATGACTTAGAATTAGACACTCATTTAGATAGATTTTCCACTCATTCATGCATGATCTAGCATTAGTTCACGACGTTTGCACTCAAATCATGCATTTTGTCGAGATAGACGTCTACGCGGACTTTTGCTTGCTTTGTAGGTATTTTGGAAGATTTAAGAGCTTAATCGATACATCCGAGGGTCGTTCCTCGAGATGACACGCCTTCGGACTTATTGGAATGCAAGCTAAGAGCTAAGGAAGGCTCATGGAACCTTGCCCACACAAGCCATGCACCAAATCATGGCTTAACGAGCCTAGAAGAAGCCTCTGGAACAAACCACGGTCAGGACCCTTTCCACGGCCGTGGACTATGCCCGTGGTTCTTGCCAGGACCATGTTGACAGCTGGCCACAATCTCTTCCATTGCTCTTGCATCTTAGTGGGTATTTAAAGGATTTTGCAGGCTGTAATTAGGGATCTCTCCTCCTCTCTTTTGACCTATCTTCTTCCCCAAAACACTTCTCCATTGTTGCCTCTCTTCCAAGCACCCATTGTGGGTGTTCTTGGAAGAGATTAGTGTAGATTCTTGTTTTAGAGTGAGATTAGAGTGGTTTTGAGAGAGGAGTCCATTGTTGACAACTTGGATTAGCTCTTGGTGCCTTGTAAGATTTGGTAATCTCTATTCTAAGCCTTTAATGTCTTTTCTTGGGATTGTTCTTCATTATTTAACCATGACTTGCAAGCATGCTTTAATTGTGAAGTTTGATTTTGAGATGTATGTTGTTGGCTAGATAGATTGCGATTCTAGGGTAAGGAAAGAAGGGTTATGCCTAGGACTATGATAGGATGGACTTAGTTTTGCCCTTGGATGACTTGATTACTTGAACGAAGCCTCTGTTGAAGTCCACGGCATGTTCGTGCCATTCCACGGCCGTGGAAGTGGTAGAACAACCCGTGGTTTACATGGTTCAATGGATCTAAGTTCTAGATTATTATAATGTTGAAATCCTAGTGTTTGTTGAGCTAATTCTATCCTTGGGTGAACTAGTGTTAGCAACTAAGTGTTTAGAAGAGACTTACCCGGTGATTCTTACTCTTAGATTCAAAAGATGACAAACCCTAGGTAGTGGTGAGCCTCACAAGCCGCCATTCGACTAAGTGTGCTAGGATAGTTGTTTAGGACTTCCCTTTCCGAGACTTACCCGGTAAGGATAGGTTAGACCCCTAGGTAACAATCCGGTTTGTATAGAATTCCTATCCTTAGGTTCTTAGAGACTTACCCGGTGATGAGACCTTAGGAATGGACTAGTGGACCATGAGACCTACCCGGTAATTGATCCCAATCTAGAAACGCTTAATCCCAACATATCATAGTTAACCCAAGGAATGAATAGATAGCTTGAGTCTATGCCATAACCGGACTTCCAATCTCTAGAATCCGCTTGTTACTTCCACTCTACTATCTTTTGTGTTTGTGTTGCTTGATTTTGTTCACATACTTGTGATCCTTGATTGATCACCTAAAAACCAACCAAAAACATTGTGTTTTCCATTTTCTTTATTCCTCATCTTATCTTAGTCTAGATTCACACTATCTCTGATCATTTAATGACTTAGTTTCACCTCAGTCCTTGAGTTCGACCTCGAAATACTTTCCTTTCTACAAACGACCCGTACACTGCGGGTTTCGCTAGGTAGTTTAGGATTTAGTTCGAGTTACAAATGTAAAGCTTTTTGTGCTACTAATCCTAGCGTAACACCATGAAACATTCTCTTAAGGTGATCTAAGAGTTGAGCACACCCCCAAAAATGTTTTGAAAGGCTGTTCATTGATCTTTTTGACTTATATTTGAAACTTGCTTGGGGACAAGCAAGGGACAAGTATGGGGTATTTCATAGCATGTATTATTGTCTATATTTTGAGACTTGTTTAGACGTTTTATCTTCAATAATGTGCATGTTTGGATGTATATTATGTGATTATTTTGTTATTTCATCTACCTTTGCGAGAATCGAGGTCTACACCTAGTTTCGTTATAATCGTAGGTAAAATGGCATGTTTTGGATGGAATTAGAGCTAAAGGAGTTAAGGAGTCATTGGAGCTACATTCTGGAGCTTAAGGGATAACTCCGGAAGCATGAAAATGGATTAAAAAGGCACACGATCAACACCTCTCTCACATGCTAGGCAGTGATGTCACCGCCGGTTATCATACACTTGGGCCAAAATAACATATAAGGTCGGTAATCCTATTTCCGGTTTTATTGTTATAAACAATGAATAATAAACACACACCACCCAACACACATCAATGCTAATACAAGGAATACGAGCTAAGTAAGTTTGGAGACTTACCTCGTCCCAAAGATAATCCCGTTATATCCCGCCCTCAGCTTCCCGTAGGAAGACACTCAATGCTTGTAAAAAGGCACACGATCAACACCTCTCTCACATGCTAGAAGTCCTTAGACTTCTAGTCCCAATGATCTCGCAAGATCATAATCCATAACCGTGCTAGGATAACAACTCTTAGTCCTCACGATCTCACAAGGTCATAATCATCACAACACATGCTAGGATAAGCCAAACCTAAACTCCAAAATCCCACAAGATCATACAACCCCAACCTCGAGCCTCAAAACGCTCACAAGATCAACCATATAACTTAAAGCCTTATAACAACTTCACAAGATAACCAAACACCTCAAGTCTTAGCACAATCATAAATCCTCAAAACTCACCTAAGGTTCATAACCACTACTTGGTATTCACTGTAAGTTATGTTATATCCAACCTAGCATGATGTTACGCTAGAAAGTGTGTACGCAATAAGCCTTAAATTTTACTTGTTATAATTATCCTAATTCTAAGCGCACCCGCAGTGTATGGGTCGTATGTAGAAAGATAAGTACTCCAAGGTCGAACACGAAGACTAAGGTGAAATCGAACTAAGTTGTGATTGAATTTAGCTAGGTCTAATCTAAGCAAGGAAAAGGGAAATCGCAAATTGTTTTGTTGGTTTTAGATGATCAATGCGAAAATCACGACTTATGCAAACAACCAAATCAAACTCAATAGAAAAAAAATTCGGCACAAATAAACAATTCAAACAAGATGTAATCAAGAGAGAAAGAAAACGGATTCTAGGGGTTGGAAATTCCGGTTATGGCATAATCTCAAGTTATCTATTTCTTCCTTGGATTGATGATGGTATGCTTGGAATTTAGTGTTTCTAAAATGGGACCAATTACCGGGTAAGTCTCATGATCCAACTAATCCACACCTAAGATCTCATTACCGGTTAAGCCTCTAAGAACTTAAGGATAGGATTTTAGCTCAAACCGAATATTACCTAGAGGTCTAACCTATCCTTACCGGGTAAGTCTCGGAAAGGGAAGTTCTAAGCAACTATCCTAGCACACTTAATCCAATGGCGGCTTATTAGGCTCACCATTACCTAAGGCTTCACTATTTTAGATTCTAAGGGCAAGGATTACCGGGTAAGTCTCTCCTAGCACTTAGTCTCTACACTAGGACATCCTAGGGCAGGTTAAACTCAGCAAAAACTTAGGGTTTCAACAATTTTATGAACCTAAGGTGAGATCCCTTCGAATCAGGAAAATCACGGTTCGTTCTACAGAAACCACAGCCGTGGTTCTTCAAGAACTACCCGTGATTCCCAACAGTAGCTACGTCCATAAACCAAATCATCCAAAGGTACATCTAAGTTCATCCTATCATAGATCTAGCCATAACCATCCTTTCCTAACCCTAGAATCACATCAATCTAGCCTACAACATTCATGTTGGAATTCAAAACAAGCAAGCACAAATTCATAATCTCCATAGCAAGAAAGAATAAGAGAAAGAAGATGAACAAATAAACTCCAAACACAATCCAAATCCAGAGATTGAATTAGAATGACTTACAACCCTTCAAATGGAAGGTTCAAGGGTTCAAAACACTTCTAGAAATAATCCGAAATACAAGAATTAGGTGTGTCTTCTCCTCTTCAATAGCAATGGCTCCTTTCTTCTTCTTCTTGCACTTTCCTTCCTAGAAAAATCCTTCTTCTTCTTGGAATATATTTTGTTCAAAGCAATAGAGAATGTGTGAGCTGCTCCCCAAAACTACCCCAAATCCCAGCTGCCCTTAACAACATTCAAGGACCACTTTTATAACCAATTTCTTCATGAGCTGGCCATGAGAGTCGTGGCACAGCTGTCACGAGAATCTGGCAAAAACCACGGCCATTTCCACGGCCGTGATTCTCCAGGAAACCGTGATTGCTAACAGAAACTCTGTTCACGCTCAATAGGTTGTGGTTTGGTGTATGGTCTGTGTTGGCAAGGTTCCTTGAGTCATTCTTTGTGCTCTAATGAGTTGGAAACGCGTCCTCTGAATGAGCGACCTTCAAACGCCTCGTTTTAGCCCGAAATTTCCCGAAATACCTACAAAACGCACACAAGTCCGTGTAGACGTCTATCTCGACAAAGTACATGTTTTGAGTGCAAAAACGTATTGGACTAGTGCTAGACAATGCATGATTGAGCGAGAATTCTACCTAAATGTGCACCTAAAACTATACTATAAATCGTGTTATCAAAATACCCCATACTTAAGGTTTGCTCGTCCCCGAGCAAATTCCCAACTATAGACTACGAGATGACATGATTTATGTATGCAGAAAAATGGCAAAATCTTTTGGTTTTGTGCTTCTACTATTGGATCACCTTCATAGTCATGATCAATGGCCATTGAGCTAGCAATTATGTATCAAACAATAAAGTCATGGAAAGACAATTGTACTTAACTCAAAAACATGCATGAGTTGGAAGGACGGAGATGTCAAGAAGATCAAGAGTCTATCCAATCTAGATTACTAAGTCTTACAAACATGCAAGTAGGTCATAAGGGCTTGTGACATAAAAGGCTAAGAAACGTTTCAATTCGGGGAGGGGAATTTTCTAGGTATGTGATGCTAATCCGGGAATGGAACTAATTTCACTCCTTGTCCTCGATCAACTTCCCCCAAGTGCATATTTTTCCCTATCTTGCTTTCTTTTCCTTTTCTTTAACTTATTTTTGAGACAATGGCATTGGTGTACAATAGCCGAAACCTTGGTGATTAGCTATCCTCGGGCTTTTTCTCTTTTTCGAGGTGCATCCACACCGGGCACACATACCAAAGCTCGTTAGGGCTATTGGCTCATTTGACTTTGGCAAGGCACCAACACCCGATTATGTGAAGTGTACCGAGTTACTTGTCATTTAAACCAACGCCCCCAAACCTATTTTGGCTACACTTCCACAATAAATTCAGCATTCTATTCATGACATTCTTTTCATTACATCTTCACCCCGCACTTGCTTTTCACACATTCAAACACACTAGCATGCTCCTATTCCCGGATGGGTTTAAAAGGAGGTCAAATTTTATATCAATTGAGGTGCTCAAGCAATCATGATCAAGATGAGAAGTAGAGAAAGATGAAATGCCTTATTCATTCCTAGATGGTATGCAAGAACTATCATGTAATTTCGATTTTCCATACTCAATCCATTCTAGGCAATCATCATGATCTCAAGTCATTCATGGAATTCAAGAGAAGTAGTTCAAGTCCACATATGCATTTATCAATTTAACACATAAGGCCATTCATAGCCAATCACAAGACAAGTTTTCATCATTAGGATCATATCCAAGCCTAGAAGGCACAAAAATTTTTAAATTTTCTGATTTTTATGAAATTTTCGATTTAAGTATGTACAATGCAAGAGATGTGCAAATATTAACCTATCCTAGATGCTCTTCATGCAAAGGATCATGCAAACCCCACCCCATACTTAGAAACACATTGTCCCCAATGTGGTATACAAGTAAAGAGAGTGAAAGAAGGTTCTCACAATGTAAAATGGTTTTCTTTGGTATTTGGGAATTCTCAAGAGGATTGATGTTGGATGATCCTTTCAACCATGGTAGGGAGCTCTAAGCATCCTTCAAGCTTTGAAACCCGCGCTAGGCACCGCTAGCCGTCCAAGTCCCGCGTCCGCTCCACCCATAATTGGTGAGGGTTTCATCA
This sequence comes from Fagopyrum esculentum, assembly GCA_033239045.1. NCBI lineage: Eukaryota > Viridiplantae > Streptophyta > Magnoliopsida > Caryophyllales > Polygonaceae > Fagopyrum > Fagopyrum esculentum. The sequence goes on from BSUD01000003.1 coordinate 8,465,217, forward strand.
TCATCAATTCCAAGAAAGGCTTCCAATGCCACTAATGTTCTAGCACACACAAAAGAGACAAAACACACAAAGCACACAAAAACAGAAAAATCTAAGCTAAAATGAAGGAAAAATGTTACCGATGGGTTGCCTCCCACCAAGCGCTTCTTTAAGGTCATTAGCTTGACCAAACTCGGGAGCGTTTATGCAAGGTGAAGCGGGGCAATCATGTCTATCGGTGCTCCCGGAATGTATTTCTTCAAGCGATGCCCGTTCACTTTGAAATCTCCACAATGCTCCCCTCCTATTTCAATTGCTCCATGGGGAAAGATCTTCTTCACCACATATGGCCCGGTCCATCTTGATTTGAGTTTTCCGGGGAAAAGTCTTAGCCTTGAGTTGAAGAGGAGGACAAGATCTCCTTCACTCAACTCCTTTGGGATGATCCTCTTGTCATGCCACCTTTTGGTTCTCTCCTTGTAGATCCGGGCATTCTCATAAGCTTCCAACCGGAGTTCCTCAAGTGCATTGATATCAAGCAATCTCTTTTCTCCCGCCTCCTTGAGGTCAAAGTTTAGCCACTTAATGGCCCAATAAGCTCTATGCTCCATTTCCACCGGAAGATGGCAAGACTTGCCATAGACCAACTTGTAGGGAGTGGTGCCAATAGGTGTCTTAAAGGCGGTTCTATATGCCCATAGTGCGTCATTGAGCTTCATGGCCCAATCCTTCCTTGTCCTAGACACCGTCTTCTCGAGGATGGCCTTGATTTCTCGGTTGGAGATCTCCACTTGACCACTAGTTTGGGGGTGGTAAGGTGTGGCCACCTTGTGAGTCACCCCATACTTGGCCAAGAGTGCTCCAAAGTTCCTATTTGTGAAGTGCTTCCCTCCATCACTAATGATCACCCTTGGTGTTCCAAACCTAGGGAAGATCACTCGGTTGAAGAACCGCACTACCACCATGGCATCATTTGTAGGAGAGGCGATTGCCTCTACCCATCTTGACACATAGTCCACCGCCAATAGGATGAATAGATTGCCACATGAAGAAGGGAATGGTCCCATGAAGTCTACACCCCACACATCAAAAATCTCAACTTCTTGGATGTTGTTCAAGGGCATTTCATTCCTCCTTGAGATGTTCCCCGTTCTTTGGCAAGCATCACATGCCGCTACAAAACCTTGCACATCTCTAAACAAGTTAGGCCAATAGAAACCGGATTGCAATACCTTGACACACGTTTTGTGTGAGCTAGCATGGCCTCCACATGGTAAGGAATGACAATGCCGGATCACACTCTCCATTTCATCTTCCGGTATGCATCTTCTAAGCACCCCATCCGGGCCTCTTTTGAATAGAAGTGGCTCGCTCCAATAGTAATGCCTTACATCGTTGAAGAACTTCTTCCTTTGTGCATACGTTAGTCCGGGAGGCACTTCCTCACACACCAAGTAATTCACAATGTCGGCATACCACGGTTCATTTCCTCTAGCCACTTGGAATAAGCATTCTTCCACCAATTGCAATTGCTCATCCCGGAATGAATCATCTATCGGGATGTTGTCTTTCCCAAGCTCCAATGGTGGGAGTCTACTAAGGTGATCCGCCACCGAGTTCTCGGATCCCTTCTTATCTCTTATCTCCAAATCAAACGCTTGAAGAAGAAGGATCTACCGAATCAACCTTGGTTTGGCATCCTTCTTTGCAAGTAGATAACGGATCGCCGCATGATCCGTATAAACTATGACCTTTGCTCCTGTTCGCCCCTAGAGGTGTGTGCAAATAAGTTTTAAATTTATAAAACTAGAATCAAGCAGCGAACCCGCAGTGTACGGATCGAGGTAGCTAAGCAAGAATTCCAGAGTATCGAACACAGGGATTTGGGTGGGAACAAATTCGATTTCAGATTATCAAGCAGTAAATATGGGAGTTTGCAAGTATTGGGAAAACAACAATCCTAAAGATCCGGGTATTCAGTTGCGGCAATAGATTCAAGATATACTAATGATGTAAAGACAGAGTAAAGATATACAAAGGTATACTAAGGTAAGGTAATCGTACGGTTGAGGTTCCAAAAACCTTATGTAACTCACCTAAAAGATACTCCCTATACAGGTTGTTGAGGCTCAATATAGAAAGGAACTAAAGATGAGGATTAGTGTTAAATACCCAAACTTATAACCTAAAGATCAAGACTAACTTATCCGATTGAGGTTGTTGAGGCTCACAATCGAGGTAGAGGTTGTTGAGGCTTCACTACCACCTAGAAAAGACAAGTCTAAACTAAGTTAAAGCAAATCTTTAACTTTGGATCAAAGTAAAAACAGGCTCGTGAACTGGAGTGAAATCACGGTCTGTTCTTGAGTTCCACGACCGTGGAATCTCAAGATCTAACCGTAATTTAGGGTTGTCGACGATTCTCTCTAACTCTCAGGGTCTAATCTGTTTGCGAACGATCTATCATCACCTATGCCACAACTATCAACCCTTCACCTTAGAATTGTTAAGGGTTTTTAGCCAATAACAGTCATTTTGATATCAATTCAAGAATTAAGAAGAAAGAGATGAAAACTTCAAGAACTATTAATAACTTCCAAAAGAATCTCAAGATTCCAACAAGTGTTTTCCAAAGATTCAAAATGGTATAACAACAAGTCACAACTATAGGAAAGAAGAGAAACGGGATGTCAATCCGTTTCCGATTCAAACCTAAACAAGAAGAGAGATCTTCTTGCAATTCCTTCAAGAACTTCGATCTTTCACAAATCCAAAGATCGCAGCAACAATCTCCACCGAATGTGCGAGATTTGAACAACTCTTCAACTCAACTTCGATCTCCAATGAGATCTCCGAAATCGCCTCTCAAATGAAGAAGCGTAAGCGGAAAATGCCAAAACGCTAAACCCGAATCGTGCGTCTATGCGTGGAAGAGCGAGCCTAAACGGGGATAAGCGATGATAAGCGGTGATAAGCGAGTCTCTTGAAATCTCCTTTCATCCGTCTTTTTATAATGCAGGGCCAGGTGTCGGGCTGGCCCATTCTTCAAAAGATCATGGCTTCGAAATATTGCGAAAAGATTCACCAAGATCACGGTCGTGGAATATTCCACGACCGTAATTCTGAGGCGTGGAAATAAACACGGGTAACTTCCACGGCCGTAAAATCCTCTGGAATGAACATCGAATTCTGCATCATAATCCACGGCCGTAATTTAGGGTAGAACCGTGATTTTAGCCTTCATTCGTGCATTCCTCAATCTAATGCTCCAAATTGCTTCCAAAAGGTGTCCTTGATCTAGAGGTGCATCAACTCAACTTTCCTTTGCTCGATTTCGTTCGGAAATAGCTCTAAATCACCTATAATCAACATAGAACTCGTGTAGACATCCATATCGACAATATAGGTAATACTAGCTCGTATATGCATAAAGCTCCATCAAAGACTATCAATATGAACCAAATGTGACTAGAAAATGTGCCTAAAACATCACAATATTTCATGCTAACAAATAACCCCATACTTAACACTTGCTTGTCCCTAAGCAAGGTCTTACGAAAAGCTTTAAACAAGAGTTAGGATGAAATATGTGTACCTTCTTTTTGGATGAGGACAACTTCTAAAGAATAGATCATTCTCAAACCTTGCTTCAATCGTTTTTCAAACTTTCACACATTTAATTAGAGAGTAAGAGGTAAAGAAAGCTTATGAAACAATTTAACTTCCAAACAAGCATTATAACCTTCAAACATTATCAAAATCAGTCATAAGAACTTCAATTTAGATCACCAAGCCATATAACATTCTTTTGATCTTAAGGACTTTCCAAAGGAAAAGGTCTAGAGTATGGAAGGGAAGGGAAAACTTTAAGGGAGAGTGGTGCATAAATCCGGGAAAATGGATAACTACCTTCTTCTTCTTTTGCGGTTCCCGCAGCACAACACTTCACTTAGAGCTTCGCTCTTACTTTTCATTTTTCGACTTTACTTTTGGAGTTATGGATAGAGGTGCACAAAAACCGAAGCCTAGGAGATTGGCGTTTCTCAATTTTGCGAGATGCCTCAAACCCTTAGCGCACATACCATAATCCGCTAGGAATATCGCTCAATCCGACTTTGGCAAGACACAAACACCCGGCTATGTGAATGGTGCCGAGTTACTCATCGTCATGATTGACTTCCCCAAACCTATACTTTCTTTCTATTCAATTGATTGCAAACATTTGCTCTCATGGCCCTCCCACATCAAACATGCCTTTTTCTCATTCACTTTCCAAGTTCCCGGATAGGTAAAGGAGGCTAATATTTCAATGAGGAGCTAGATGATCAAAGAAAGAAGAAAGAAAATATCGAATTGCCTTAATCATTTCAACAAGAAGTATAGGAACTTATACTGTGATTTCAACTTCAGTTTCTTAATATGATTTAGGTAACGTTTTCACATTATAAAACTTGCAAAAGAGGTGAAATTTATTCATTTGCATCCTTTTCGATTTACTATCCTTTTAAACATGCAATTGTTGTCAACTTTATTCGCAAGTAGTGTTTATCATAGAACTCATCTCAATTCATTAGAAGCATCAAATTTTTCAAAAATTTTCAATTTTTATGGGTTTTTAAAGTTCTTTTTCATGCAATGCAAGAATGAAACGTGTAACATATGATGAACATGCAAAGATAGTCTCGTAATAGAAGCAACACATAGAGTAGAGTTATTACAAACATTTAGTACATCCCACCCCATACTTAGGACGAACATTGTCCCTAATGTTCACATGAAAGAACAAAAGAAAGAAAAGAAAAGAAAACTCACAAATGGCGGCGGGAATGTCTAAACGAGCTGCCGGTCATCAATTACTGCGGTGCCGGTGGAGGTGGAAATGGAGAGAAACTCGGGTCATAGTACCGCCCGAACTGCTGGCGGTAGACGTCCCTCATCATGTGGTCGAGGTCATCCAAACGTCCATCTCTAGCGTCCGCCCGGATCTCTAATGCTCCGACTCTCTTTGAAAGTCCGGTAGCCCACTCCGGCATCCTCTCATACCATCCCGGAGCATGATCATACCATCCGGGAGCATCTGCTGGTGCTGGCTGTGGTGGTGGTGGTGGTGGTGCTGCTGGCTGCATCGTGGACCAAGGAGGAGGTGTCTCGTACCAGGTGGGAGGTGTAGTCATCCACGTGGGCCTCTCGCTCACGCTAGCGCGGCGAGATGACGAGCCTGAAGCTCTAGCCGGACGCGGAGAGCGTCTAGGTACATCCTGCTGGTCCGGCTGATCCGGAAACGAGCCGAACTCCTGCTCTGCTCCTGCACCACTCTCATACGGATCTCTCATATCCTCCTCATCTACTACCGGCGGTGGAACGTAAGGGGGAGCTACAAGCCTGTTCGCATGCATCGCAGCGAACGTCTCCTTCCAGTTGTGGCGCCCCGCCACAATGGAATACTCCGGCAGCCACTCTATACCCCTACCGGTCCTACTCTTCCAGGGCATGCCCGCATAAGGCGGACCTCTATGTGTGGGGAAGATGAGTCCCCTAACCATGAAAGCGTGTAGCCCTAATGGAACTGCCGGTATACGTGTGCAGGCCGAGAAGTCCACTCCGAAGGTCCTAGCTATGTGGGTCACTATCCCACCATACCCAATGTTCCCTCTCGATTTGTTCTTCAATTTACTCATAGTCGCCGCCAAAAGGGTAGCACAATCGGCGCGGCATCCGTGAAGCATAGCATAGAGGAGGAATAGCTCATCCGTCTTGATCTTTTGGGGCGTCTCCGTCCTAGGGAAGAGACACTCCGAAAGAACACGGTGAGCTATCTTCAAGGCCAAATGGTACATCAACTTGGCCTTGGTATCAGCTGGTTGCCAACGGTCCTCGTCGGCATAGATCATGGCTATTTCCGCCCAAAAGTCCTTGGCGGAAACGCCCCTAGGCATGCGACCGTTGTAGGTCTCGTGGAACCCAAAGATGGCTCCGAACTCGTCAATGCTCAACTGGTAGTCTCTGTTCATGAGACGGAAGGAGACAGTCCTATCAACATGGCTGTGCTCAAAAGACGTCACAACCTCTCGAGTGATCTCCTCATAAGCGTCTTCACGAATGTTCGTGAAGACAAGCAAACCGGCTCTATCTAAGAGCCAAGTGAGGTCATCTACAATGTTGAGAGGATGTAGATCCTCCAACAACAGGTACCTAGGGCCAATCACTGCCCTCTTCTCTATCCTCTCAAGTGCGGGAAGGTAGTTTTCGTGTATAATCGGGATGCTAGGGTGAGGTGGTGAGGATGGAGGTGAAGATGGAGGTGAAGGTGAGGGGGATGAGGGTGGTGGTGGTGCCCTAGAGGTGGAGGGATTCCCTTTCCTTTTCTTATTCTGATCCCCTTTCTTCTCCTTAATTCTTCCCGAAACTCTCCTCACGAAGTCCATTCTGTTAGAAATCACGGTCTGTTCTTCCCAAAACCACGGCCGTGGAACTTCTATAAACCGTGGTTCTACACAGAATTTCTCAATTCTCAGCAATTCAGCAATTCTCAGCACAACAATCAGTCCTAATCTAATTTCTTCCAATCTTAATCAGTTTTCCCTAAAAATCTCTAACAAAAACGAACAAAAACGACTAGAATCAAGAAGAGAGCAAAAACCTTTTTTCGGATTGAAAAATCCAAAATGCGGGTTTGTTGATCGTTTTCCACGCGATTTGTTGCTTGGATCTTGTTCTTGGTTGGATTTGCTTCAGTTTTGGGCGAAGAATCGTCGAAAACGATTAGAGAACGAAGATTTGGGATGAGTTGTGGGAATTCGGTGTTTAGGTCGTGGAAATTGGGGGTTTTGTGGTGTTTTTGTGGTGAAGTGTGGCTTTTATACTCGCAGGCAAATTTTCAAAAATCACGGTCTGTCGGGGCATTCCACGGCCGTGGAAATGTACGGACCCGTAATTTTTGTGATTTTTCACAGGCCTTTGAGAATTACGGCCACTGTAGCAATGACGACCGTAATTTAGACCGTGGAACTCTCTGTAAAGCTTCAAAGTCTAAATTTCGTCACTTCTCTTCGACATTATCCCTCCATTCTCCCTTTTTATCGATCCTACAACCAAAAACACGAACATACCGGAAGGAATCGAGGCAAAAATAAAGCAAAAACTTCTATTCTAAGCTAATCTATGAATCGGAAGCAAAAACGAAAATGCAATACCTTGGGTTGCCTCCCAAGAAGCGCTTTGTTTAAGGTCCGTAGCTAGACCATACTCGCACTTATTCGAGTGCGGTAGGTGCAAACTCCTCAGCTTGGAGTTCCGGTGAGTACTTCTTGAGTCGTTGACCGTTCACCTTAAAACTACCGCTAGCTTCACCCCATACTTCAACTGCACCATGGGGGAAAATACGCTTAATTAGAAAAGGTCCGGTCCAACGAGATTTTAACTTACCTGGAAAGAGGCGAAGTCTCGAATTGAAGAGGAGAACTTGATCTCCTTCTTGTAAGTCCTTTGGAATGATATGCTTATCATGCCAACGCTTTGCTCTTTCCTTGTAGATCTTAGCGTTTTCGTAGGCGTTCAAACGGAGTTCATCCAGCTTGTTGATGTCTAGGAGACGCTTCTCTCCCGCTTCTTTCATGCTGAAATTCAGCCACTTGATAGCCCAAAACGCCTTGTGCTCTAGCTCTACCGGCAAGTGACAAGACTTCCCATACACAAGGTTGTATGGTGTGGTTCCTATGGGGGTCTTGTATGCAGTCCGGTATGCCCACAACGCATCATCTAGTTTCAAGGACCAATCCTTCCTAGTCCTTGAAACCGTCTTCTCTAGAATTCCCTTGATCTCCCTATTTGAGATCTCAACTTGTCCACTCGTTTGTGGATGGTAAGGGGTGGCAATCTTGTGAGTAACCCCATACTTGGATAGAAGAGCTTCAAAGCGACGGGCTATGAAGTGAGAACCTCCATCACTAATGATCGTCCTTGGCGTCCCGAATCGCGGAAAAATGGTCTTGTTGAAGAACTTAACCACCACCATGGCATCATTTGTGGGAGAGGCAATGGCTTCCACCCATCTAGAAACGTAGTCCACCGCCAATAGTATGTATTGGTTCCCACAAGAAGAAGGGAATGGTCCCATGAAGTCAACTCCCCAAACGTCAAAAATCTCCACCTCTTGGATGTTGTTGAGGGGCATCTCGTTCCTTCTAGAGATATTGCCTGTTCTTTGACAAGCATCGCAACAAGAAACAAAGGATTGCACATCTTTAAATAAAGTAGGCCAATAGAATCCGGATTGCAATACCTTTGCGCTAGTTTTGTTCGAACTAGCGTGTCCTCCACAAGGTAGTGAATGACAATGACGGATGACACTTTGCATCTCATCTTCCGGCACACATCGCCGAATGATGCCATCCGGACCTCTCTTGAAGAGAAGAGGCTCGTTCCAATGGTATTCCCGGACGTCCTTGAAGAACTTCTTCCTTTGCGCATATGATAGTCCGGGTGGTATTTCCTGGCAAACCAAATAATTAACGAAATCAGCAAACCATGGTTCGTCACCCTTGGAGATTACCTTGATGCACTCCTCGATGATGTGTAGATGTTCGTCCGGAAAGGAGTCATCAATGGGTAAATGGTCGTCCTCTAGATGTGTTAGGCGACTCAAATGATCCGCAACAGAATTTTCCGAGCCTTTCTTGTCGCGGATCTCAAGATCGAATTCTTGTAGGAGAAGAATCCATCTAATCAGCCTTGGCTTCGCATCCTTCTTTGCAAGGAGGTACCGGATCGCAGCATGATCCGTGTAGACAATCACCTTTGCACCTACAAGATAAGAGCGAAACTTGTCAATAGCGTAGACAATGGCTAAGAATTCCTTCTCCGTAGTGGCGTAGTTGAGCTGGGCTTCGTCTAGCGTCTTGCTAGCGTAGTATATGGCATGGGTTCGTCCTTCCTTTCGTTGCCCAAGAACAGCTCCAATGGCTACGTCACTAGCATCGCACATAATCTCGAAAGGGAGAGTCCAATCTGGTGGTTGGATAATGGGTGCTGAAATTAGAGCTTGCCGGATGGTGTTGAATGCATCTAGACATTCCTGCGAAAACTCAAAAACCGCATCCTTCATCAATAGATTAGTGAGAGGTTTTGATATCTTAGAAAAGTCTTGGATAAAACGTCTATAAAATCCAGCATGTCCTAGGAAACTTCTTATTCCCTTCACCGAAACTGGAGGAGGAAGTTTCTCTATGGTCTCTATTTTAGCCTTGTCTACCTCTATCCCTCTACTAGAGACTAAGTGACCTAAAACGATTCCTTCTTTAACCATGAATTGACATTTCTCCCAATTAAGAACTAGGTTAGTGTCTTCACATCTTTGCAAAACAAGAGAAAGGTTAGAAAGACAATCGTTAAAAGAGGAACCGTAAACGGAGAAGTCGTCCATGAAGACCTCCATGATTTCCTCTACGTATTCGGAGAAGATGGCCATCATGCACCGTTGAAAGGTGGCTGGGGCGTTGCAAAGCCCGAACGGCATCCTCCTATAAGCGAACGTACCCCAAGGGCACGTGAAGGTGGTCTTCTCTTGATCATCCGGATGTATCGGGATCTGAAAGAAACCACTATAACCGTCAAGGTAGCAAAAGTATGAATGTTGTGCTAACCTTTCAAGCATTTGGTCGATGAATGGCAATGGAAAGTGATCCTTCCGCGTTGCGTTGTTGAGCTTGCGGTAGTCTATGCACATTCGCCATCCAGTCACGGTTCGGGTAGGAATGAGTTCGTTGTTCTTATTGGTGATGACCGTCATTCCTCCCTTCTTCGGAACTACTTGAACTGGGCTCACCCACTTGCTATCGGAGATAGGATAGATGATACCTGCATCAAGAAGTTTAAGAATTTCCTTCTTGACAACCTCCTTCATGGTCGGATTCAACCGCCTTTGAGGTTGTCTTGAAGTTCTAAAATCCTCCTCCATTAGTATCTTATGCATGCTGTTCGCCCCTAGAGGTGTGTGCAAATAAGCTTTAAATTTATAAAACTAGAATCAAGCAGCGAACCCGCAGTGTACGGATCGAGGTAGCTAAGCAAGAATTCCAGAGTATCGAACACAGGGATTTGGGTGGGAACAAATTCGATTTCAAGTTATCAAGCAATGAATATGGGAGTTTTGCAAATATTGGGAAAACAACAATCCTAAAGATCCGGGTATTCAGTTGTGGCAACAGATTCAAGATATACTAATGATATAAAGACAGAGTAGAGATATGCAAAGGTACACTAATGTAAGGCAATCGTACGGTTGAGGTTCCAAAAACCTTATGTAACTCACCTAAAAGATACTCCTTATACAGGTTGTTGAGGCTCAATATAAAGAGGTTCTTAAAGCAAGGATTAGTATCAAATACCCAAACCTATAATCTAAAGGTCAAGACTAACTTATCCGATTGAGGTTGTTGAGGCTCACAATCGAGGTAGAGGTTGTTGAGGCTTCACTACCACCTAGAAAAGACAAGTCTAAACTAAGCTAAAGCAAATCTTTAATTTTGGATTAAGGTAAAAGCAAGGCTCGTAAACTCATGGAAATTACGGTTGGATCTTGAGATTCCACGGTCGTGGAACTCAAGAACAGCCCGTAATTTAAGGTTGTCGGCGACAATTCTCTAACTCTCAGGGTCTAATCTGTTTGCGATCGATCTATCATCATCTAGGCCACAACTATCAACCCTTCACCTTAGAATTGTTAAGAGTTTTTAGCCAATAACAGCCATTTGAAATCAATTCAAGATTTATAAGATAAAGGATGGGAACTTTCAAGAACTTTCAATAATCTTCAGACGAATCTCAGAATCACAATCGAAAACAAGTGTTTGTCAAGAGATTCAAATCAAACAATCAATAACAATCTTAGGAAAGAAAGGAAAAGGGATGTTAATCCGATCCTAAATCAAACCTAAGCAAGAAAAGGAGTTTTCTTGCAAAATCCTCCAAGAACTTCGATCTTCCTCAACGCGAAGATCGCTAACAGCAATTCTCCAATCACGAACTTTGATCTTCGATGAGATCTCCCAAAATCACCTTCAAGAATGAAGGTTTGTGTGTTGCTAAGCTTTTGGGTTTTTGAAAAGTCGTAAGCTCGTCAACGGGGTAAAGCGAGGTGTAGCGAGGTGACGGAATCTTGCCTCATCCGTCCTTTTTATAATGCAGGGCAAAGCGTCGGCCCGGCCCGATCTTCAAAAGATCATGGCTTCGAAACGTGGCGAAGGGATTCGCCAAGATCACGGTCGTGGAAGATTCCACGACCGTAATTCTGAGGCGTGGAAACAAATACGGATAGCTTCCACGGCCGTAATATCCCCTGGAATGAACATCGAATTCTGCATCATACTCCACGGCCGTAATCTAGGGTCAAACCGTGATTTTCGCCTTCATTCGTGCATTCCTCAATCTAATACTCCAAATTGCTTCCAAAAGGTGTCCTAGATCTAGAGGTACATCAACTCAACTCTCCTTTGCTCGATTTCGTTCGGAAATAGCTCCAAATTACCTATAATCAACATAGAACTCGTGTAGACATCCATATCGACAATATAGGCAATACTAGCTCATATATGCATAAAGCTCCATCAAAGACTATCAATATGAATCAAATGCGATTATAAAACGTGCCTAAAATATCACAATATTTCATGCTAACATCCTCCGTCTTTCCTGGAAGTTTCCCTTGATTCCTAGGAACTTCCTCCGCATGGTTGAACATTTGATTCTCCAAAACCTTTTGAGCTTTGTCAACCTTAGAAATTTGATCATCAACCTTGATGATGCGGTTCTCCAACCCTTGAAGCTTTCCCAAGATCGTTTCCAACATGGGATCCGGCTTTTCCTTTCCCGTATTGTTTCCTCCATTTGATGATTGCCCCTGGCTTTTCAAAGGAGTAGAGGAAGAAGAGGGTGGAGTTAGTGCATTGGAATTGGAAGGATAGGAGTTACCGGAATTTTGTTGATTGGAGCGCCAATTGTTGTTGTTAGAACCACGATTGTTGTTCCAATTGTTGTTATTCCGGTTGTTGTTGTTTCCATTCCAATTGTTGTTCCGGTTATTGTTCCGGTTATTGTTGTTGCGGTTGGTGTTGTCACCGCCGTTGTTATTGCCCAAATAGCCAACATCCTTCTCTTGATGCTTTGGGAAGTTGGTTTTGATAGTCTCCTTCAACTCTTTAATCTCATTGTTGAGGGAGAAAATCTGATTTTGAGCTTCATGTGTGAGCTTTGCTCCTTGCTCCACACGATTTCCTTCCACTTTCCGGTGGGAATACTTCTCTATGACTCTTGCTTGCTTCTCAATGAAGTCCCAAGCGTCATCTTCTCTCATGTCCATGAACGTTCCGCATGAGAGGGATTGAAGGTTGAATTGCGTTCCCGCATCCAGCCCCTTGTAGTAAATTTCCAGCAAGGCAAGTTTGGATATGCCATGATGAGGGCAATCCAAGAGCAAATCCTGAAACCTTTCCCAAGATTGAAACAAACTTTCGTTAGGTCTCATAGAAAAAGCATTAATCTTACCTCTAAGTTCCGCCGTTTTGGAGGGCGGAAAGAACTTAGTGAGAAACTCTGCGGAGAGGTCTTCCCACGTCTCTAGCTTTCCACTAGGAAGAGCTTGGTACCAAGATAGCGCTTTCCCTTTCAAAGAGAAAAAGAAAGGTTTGAGCTTATAGCTGTTAGTAGTGGCGTTCTTTGGTCTCATTGTCTCCATCATGCACTCAAAGTTTTGCAAGTGTTGGTGTGGAGATTCAGTGCTTGTACCGCCAAACTGACTTTGGCGAACAAGGGTGATAACTTGAGGGTTGAAACTAAACCCTTGTACATCTTCAGCATCAAAGTTCACACCTAAGCGGCGTGGTTGTTGTGTTGGATCCATCCGCTGGCCAAGAGTTCTTGGCTCATTATCCACACGTTCGACTCTCACATTCCTAGGTGGAATGCGGCGGTTAGCAGCTCCTTGTGTGTTGAAAGGATTTATATTGATCGTGGGATCAATCTCTTCTAGCGCGGGCATGGAAGAATCACTATCATCGGCGGATGAGTTACCTCTTCTTCTAGACCTTGTCCTTCTTCTCGAGGACTTCTTTCCCACCTTGTCTTCAAGATCGCTCATCTTTATCTTCATTTGAACGATCATGTCTTGTAGACCGTTAACTTGAGTTTGATGACGATCCATCTCATCTTGGAGGAGATTCTCATTCCATCGGAGTTGAGCTTCCTTCTCCGCTAACTTAGTTTGAAGATCGTTTTCGTTCTCTTGAGCCATCCTCTTCTCTTTGCGTTTTTGTCTTAAAGTTTTCTCTAGCTCTTGATCAAGAGGTAAGAGATCTTCGGTGTTCCTAGACCTGCGCATGCACTCAAGAAGAATCAAATAGCGAGAGCAAGCTCCCAAGCTTGACAACCGGTCACCGAATTCGGCCGAAACCAAATCCCCGGCAACGGCGCCAAAAACTTGTTCGCCCCTAGAGGTGTGTGCAAATAAGCTTTAAATTTATAAAACTAGAATCAAGCAGCGAACCCGCAGTGTACGGATCGAGGTAGCTAAGCAAGAATTCCAGAGTATCGAACACAGGGATTTGGGTGGGAACAAATTCGATTTCAAGTTATCAAGCAATGAATATGGGAGTTTTGCAAATATTGGGAAAACAACAATCCTAAAGATCCGGGTATTCAGTTGTGGCAACAGATTCAAGATATACTAATGATATAAAGACAGAGTAGAGATATGCAAAGGTACACTAATGTAAGGCAATCGTACGGTTGAGGTTCCAAAAACCTTATGTAACTCACCTAAAAGATACTCCTTATACAGATTGTTGAGGCTCAATATAAAGAGGTTCTTAAAGCAAGGATTAGTATCAAATACCCAAACCTATAATCTAAAGGTCAAGAGTAACTTATCCGATTGAGGTTGTTGAGGCTCACAATCGAGGTAGAGGTTGTTGAGGCTTCACTACCACCTAGAAAAGACAAGTCTAAACTAAGCTAAAGCAAATCTTTAATTTTGGATTAAGGTAAAAGCAAGGCTCGTAAACTCATGGAAATTACGGTTGGATCTTGAGATTCCACGGTCGTGGAACTCAAGAACAGCCCGTAATTTAAGGTTGTCGGCGACAATTCTCTAACTCTCAGGGTCTAATCTGTTTGCGATCGATCTATCATCATCTAGGCCACAACTATCAACCCTTCACCTTAGAATTGTTAAGAGTTTTTAGCCAATAACAGCCATTTGAAATCAATTCAAGATTTATAAGATAAAGGATGGGAACTTTCAAGAACTTTCAATAATCTTCAAACGAATCTCAGAATCACAATCAAGAACAAGTGTTTATCAAAAGATTCGAATCAAACAAACAATCACAATCTTTAGGAAAGAAAGGAAAAGGGATGTTAATCCGATCCTAAATCAAACCTAAGCAAGAAAAGGAGTTTTCTTGCAAAATCCTCCAAGAACTTCGATCTTCCTCAACGCGAAGATCGCTAACAGCAATTCTCCAATCACGAACTTTGATCTTCGATGAGATCTCCCAAAATCACCTTCAAGAATGAAGGTTTGTGTGTTGCTAAGCTTTTGGGTTTTTGAAAAGTCGTAAGCTCGTCAACGGGGTAAAGCGAGGTGTAGCGAGGTGACGGAATCTTGCCTCATCCGTCCTTTTTATAATGCAGGGCAAAGCGTCGGCCCGGCCCGATCTTCAAAAGATCATGGCTTCGAAACGTGGCGAAGGGATTCGCCAAGATCACGGTCGTGGAAGATTCCACGACCGTAATTCTGAGGCGTGGAAACAAATACGGATAGCTTCCACGGCCGTAATATCCCCTGGAATGAACATCGAATTCTGCATCACAATCCACGGCCGTAATCTTGGGTCAAACCGTGATTTTTGCCTTCATTCGTGCATTCCTCAATCTAATACTCCAAATTGCTTCCAAAAGGTGTCCTCGATCTAGAGGTACATCAACTCAACTCTCCTTCGCTCGATTTCGTTCGGAAATAGCTCCAAATTACCTATAATCAACATAGAACTCGTGTAGACATCCATATCGCTAATATAGGCAATACTAGCTCATATATGCATAAAGCTCCATCAAAGACTATCAATATGAATCAAATGCGATTATAAAACGTGCCTAAAATATCACAATATTTCATGCTAACACATGCATAGGGAGGGTTTAATTCCTACTAAGTCCTCAATAGTGTAGCCTATGGCTTTTCTATGTTTCTTAAGGACAATCATGAGCTGTTCATGTTCATCTATGCTTAATTCGGAACTAACGATAACCGGGAAGGTAGAATTAGATCCAAGAAAAGCGTACCTTAGATGAGTAGGAAGTGGTTTGAGTTCCATCGCTTTCGGAGCTTCCAATGATCCTTGAGGAGCTTCCGATGTTTCCTTAGAGGTTTCTAAGGATGTTGAATGGTTTGGAGATGAATTAGGAGAAGTTGAAGAAGCGTGCTGATCACTATTTTCCACGGTCAAAATCACGTTCTCCCCTGTTTTTCCACGGCCGTAATATCCTCTGGAATGGAGGTCGAATTTGGTTGTGGAATCCACGGCCGTGGAATAAAGGGTGTGGCCGTGGAATCTTGTATTCTCAGCCTCATCGTGGAGTTTCTCAAACTCTACTTCATGCATCTCTTCTTGTGCTTCCAAGGCTTCAATTTCCTCTTTGCACTCTCCTTCTTCTCCTTCATGGGTTAGACTCATAGTGATAACCTTTTGCAAAGGATCGTTAAAGAGAATCGCACTTACCTCCTCCCTAGACAAACCTTCTTCGTCTTGGATGTTGTAAATATCCTCATCAAAGATCGGCTCCTTCACTAGAGTGGAAAGAACGAACTCCACTTTCTCTTCCCCAATGTCAAAAGCGAGTCTCCCATTCTTGCAATCGACCATGCAGCCGGAAGTTGCAAGAAACGGTCTTCCGAGTATGATCGGGACCGGACTATCTGCAGGAATGTCAAGCACAACAAAGTCAATGGGGACAAAGAACTTGCCTAGCTTGACAGGGACGTCCTCTACAATGCCGACGGGGCGAGTAATGGATCGATCCGCCATGTATAACGTCATCTTCACCGGTTTAGGATCGCCTAAACCGATCTTCCTGCACAATGCAAGTGGTATGATGCTCACACTTGCTCCTAAGTCACATAGAGCGTCATATGTGACCTCTCCCACTCCTATGGGAATGCAAAATGACCCCGGATCCTTCAGCTTTGGGGGCATTTTCTCCTTCATAGTCTTGATGAGGTCCGAAGAATCCGAACTCATCTTGACTTCTCCAAAATCTTCTAGCTTCCTCTTGTTAGAGAGGAGCTCCTTCAAGAACTTGCCATAAGCCGGCATACCTACAATAGCATCAATGAAAGGTATATTAATATGCAGTTTGCTCATGAGTTCTATGAACTTACCGAATTGCTTGTCTAGGCGCGCTCGCGCTCTAGATTGAGGGAATGGTAGGGGGGGTTTGAAAGCTGGAGGTGGAACATAGACGTCCTCCTTCTCCCTCCCCTTTTCTTTACTTTTCTCTACGGGGACTTCAACAAACGTAGGCTGCGGATCGGTGGTAGTCACTCCGCTCCTAGTTGTGATCGCCATTACCCTTCCCTTAGGGTTGTCCTCCGTCTTTCCTGGAAGTTTCCCTTGATTCCTAGGGACTTCCTCCGCATGGTTGAACATTTGATTCTCCAAAACCTTTTGAGCCTTGTCAACCTTAGAAATTTGATCATCAACCTTGATGATGCGGTTCTCCAACCCTTGAAGCTTTCCCAAGATCGTTTCCAACATGGGATCCGACTTTTCCTTTCCCGTATTGTTTCCTCCATTTGATGATTGCCCCTGGCTTTTCAAAGGAGTAGAGGAAGAAGAGGGTGGAGTTAGTGCATTGGAATTGGAAGGATAGGAGTTACCGGAATTTTGTTGATTGGAGCGCCAATTGTTGTTGTTCGAACCACGATTGTTGTTCCAATTGTTGTTGTTCCGGTTGTTGTTGTTTCCATTCCAATTGTTGTTCCGGTTATTGTTCCGGTTATTGTTGTTGCGGTTGGTGTTGTCACCGCCGTTGTTATTGCCCAAATAGCCAACATCCTTCTCTTGCTGCTTTGGGAAGTTGGTCTTGATAGCCTCCTTCAACTCTTTAATCTCATTGTTGAGGGAGAAAATCTGAACTTGAGCTTCATGTGTGAGCTTCGCTCCTTGCTCCACACGATTTCCCTCCACTTTCCGGTGGGAATACTTCTCTATGACTCTTGCTTGCTTCTCAATGAAATCCCAAGCGTCATCTTCTCTCATGTCCATGAACGTTCCGCATGAGAGGGATTGAAGGTTGAATTGCGTTCCCGCATCCAGCCCCTTATAGTAAATTTCCAGCAAGGCAAGTTTGGATATGCCATGATGAGGGCAATCCAAGAGCAAATCCTGAAACCTTTCCCAAGATTGAAACAAACTTTCGTTAGGTCTCATAGAAAAAGCATTAATCTTACCTCTAAGTTCCGCCGTTTTGGAGGGCGGAAAGAACTTAGTGAGAAACTCTGCGGAGAGGTCTTCCCACGTCTCTAGCTTTCCACTAGGAAGAGCTTGGTACCAAGATAGCGCTTTCCCTTTCAAAGAGAAAAAGAAAGGTTTGAGCTTATAGCTGTTAGTAGTGGCGTTCTTTGGTCTCATTGTCTCCATCATGCACTCAAAGTTTTGCAAGTGTTGGTG
>BSUD01000003.1:8482928-8599247 GCA_033239045.1 Fagopyrum esculentum
TGGCCGTGGAATCTTGTATTCTCAGCCTCATCGTGGAGTTTCTCAAACTCTACTTCATGCATCTCTTCTTGTGCTTCCAAGGCTTCAATTTCCTCTTTGCACTCTCCTTCTTCTCCTTCATGGGTTAGACTCATAGTGATAACCTTTTGCAAAGGATCGTTAAAGAGAATCGCACTTACCTCCTCCCTAGACAAACCTTCTTCGTCTTGGGTGTTGTAAATATCCTCATCAAAGATCGGCTCCTTCACTAGAGTGGAAAGAACGAACTCCACTTTCTCCTCCCCAATGTCAAAGGCGAGTCTTCCATTCTTGCAATCGACCATGCAGCCGGAAGTTGCAAGAAACGGTCTTCCGAGTATGATCGGGACCGGACTATCTGCAGGAATGTCAAGCACAACAAAGTCAATGGGGACAAAGAACTTGCCTAGCTTGACAGGGACGTCCTCTACAATGCCGACGGGACGAGTGATGGATCGATCCGCCATGTATAATGTCATCTTCACCGGTTTAGGGTCGCCTAAACCGATCTTCCTGCACAATGCAAGTGGTATGATGCTCACACTTGCTCCTAAGTCACATAGAGCGTCATATGTGACCTCTCCCACTCCTATGGGAATGCAAAATGACCCCGGATCCTTCAGCTTTGGGGGCATTTTCTCCTTCATAGTCTTGATGAGGTCCGAAGAATCCGAACTCATCTTGACTTCTCCAAAATCTTCTAGCTTCCTTTTGTTAGAGAGGAGCTCCTTCAAGAACTTGCCATAAGCCGGCATACCTACAATAGCATCAATGAAAGGTATATTAATATGCAGTTTGCTCATGAGTTCTATGAACTTACCGAATTGCTTGTCTAGGCGCGCTCGCGCTCTAGATTGAGGGAATGGTAGGGGAGGTTTGAAAGCTGGAGGTGGAACATAGATGTCCTCCTTCTCCTTCCCCTTTTCTTTGCTTTTCTCCACGGGGACTTCAACAAACGTAGGCTGCGGATCGGTGGTAGTCACTCCGCTCCTAGTCGTAATCGCCATCACCCTTCCCTTGGGGTTGTCCTCCGTCTTTCCTGGAAGTTTCCCTTGATTTCTAGGAACTTCCTCCGCGTGGTTGAACATTTGATTCTCTAGAACCTTTTGAGCTTTGTCAACCTTAGAAATTTGATCATCAACCTTGATGATGCGGTTCTCCAACCCTTGAAGCTTTCCCAAGATCGTCTCCAACATGGGATCCGGCTTCTCCTTTCCCGTATTGTTTCCTCCATTTGATGATTGCCCCTGGCTTTTCAAAGGAGTAGAGGAAGAAGAGGGTGGAGTTAGTGAATTGGAGTTGGAAGGATAGGAGTTACCGGAATTTTGTTGATTGGAGCGCCAATTGTTGTTGTTCGAACCACGATTGTTGTTCCAATTGTTGTTGTTCCGGTTGTTGTTGTTTCCATTCCAATTGTTGTTCCGGTTATTGTTCCGGTTATTGTTGTTGCGGTTGGTGTTATCACCGCCGTTGTTGTTGCCCAAGTAGCCAACATCCTTCTCTTGTTGTTTTGGGAAGTTGGTCTTGATAGCCTCCTTCAACTCCTTGATCTCATTGTTGAGGGAGAAAATCTGAACTTGAGCTTCATGTGTGAGCTTCGCTCCTTGCTCCACACGATTTCCCTCCACCTTCCGGTGGGAATACTTCTCTATGACTCTTGCTTGCTTCTCAATGAAGTCCCAAGCGTCATCTTCTCTCATGTCCATGAATGTTCCGCATGAGAGGGATTGAAGGTTGAATTGCGTTCCCGCATCCAGCCCTTTGTAGTAAATTTCCAGCAAGGCAAGCTTGGATATGCCGTGATGAGGACAATCCAAGAGCAAATCCTGAAACCTTTCCCAAGATTGAAACAAACTTTCGTTAGGTCTCATAGAAAAAGCATTAATCTTACCTCTAAGTTCCGCCGTTTTGGAGGGCGGAAAGAACTTAGTGAGAAACTCTGCGGAGAGGTCTTCCCACGTCTCTAGCTTTCCACTAGGAAGAGCTTGGTACCAAGATAGCGCTTTCCCTTTCAAAGAGAAAAAGAAAGGTTTGAGCTTATAGCTGTTAGTAGTGGCGTTCTTTGGTCTCATTGTCTCCATCATGCACTCAAAGTTTTGCAAGTGTTGGTGTGGAGATTCAGCGCTTGTACCGCCAAACTGGCTTTGGCGAACAAGGGTGATAACTTGAGGGTTGAAACTAAACCCTTGTACATCTTCAGCATCAAAGTTCACACCTAAGCGGCGTGGTTGTTGTGTTGGATCCATCCGCTGGCCAAGAGTTCTTGGCTCATTATCCACACGTTCGACTCTCACATTCCTAGGTGGAATGCGGCGGTTAGCAGCTCCTTGTGTGTTGAAAGGATTTATGTTGATCGTGGGATCAATCTCTTCTAGCGCGGGCATGGAAGAATCACTATCATCGGCGGATGAGTTATCTCTTCTCCTAGACCTTGTCCTTCTTCTCGAGGACTTCTTTCCCACCTTATCTTCAAGATCGCTCATCTTTATCTTCATTTGAACGATCATGTCTTGTAGACCGTTAACTTGAGTTTGATGACGATCCATCTCATCTTGGAGGAGATTCTCATTCCATCGGAGTTGAGCTTCCTTTTCCGCTAACTTAGTCTGAAGATCGTTCTCGTTCTCTTGAGCCATCCTCTTCTCTTTGCGTTTTTGTCTTAAAGTTTTCTCTAGCTCTTGATCAAGAGGTAAGAGATCTTCGGTGTTCCTAGACCTGCGCATGCACTCAAGAAGAATCAAATAGCGAGAGCAAGCTCCCAAGCTTGACAACCGGTTACCGAATTCGGCCGAAACCAAATCCCCGGCAACGGCGCCAAAAACTTGTTCGCCCCTAGAGGTGTGTGCAAATAAGTTTTAAATTTATAAAACTAGAATCAAGCAGCGAACCCGCAGTGTACGGATCGAGGTAGCTAAGCAAGAATTCCAGAGTATCGAACACAGGGATTTGGGTGGGAACAAATTCGATTTCAGATTATCAAGCAGTAAATATGGGAGTTTGCAAGTATTGGGAAAACAACAATCCTAAAGATCCGGGTATTCAGTTGCGGCAATAGATTCAAGATATACTAATGATGTAAAGACAGAGTAAAGATATACAAAGGTATACTAAGGTAAGGTAATCGTACGGTTGAGGTTCCAAAAACCTTATGTAACTCACCTAAAAGATACTCCCTATACAGGTTGTTGAGGCTCAATATAGAAAGGAACTAAAGATGAGGATTAGTGTTAAATACCCAAACTTATAACCTAAAGATCAAGACTAACTTATCCGATTGAGGTTGTTGA
This sequence comes from Fagopyrum esculentum, assembly GCA_033239045.1. Taxonomy (NCBI): domain Eukaryota; kingdom Viridiplantae; phylum Streptophyta; class Magnoliopsida; order Caryophyllales; family Polygonaceae; genus Fagopyrum; species Fagopyrum esculentum. Next base: position 8,486,234 of record BSUD01000003.1, read on the forward strand.
GGCTCACAATCGAGGTAGAGGTTGTTGAGGCTTCACTACCACCTAGAAAAGACAAGTCTAAACTAAGTTAAAGCAAATCTTTAACTTTGGATCAAAGTAAAAACAGGCTCGTGAACTGGAGTGAAATCACGGTCTGTTCTTGAGTTCCACGACCGTGGAATCTCAAGATCTAACCGTAATTTAGGGTTGTCGACGATTCTCTCTAACTCTCAGGGTCTAATCTGTTTGCGAACGATCTATCATCACCTATGCCACAACTATCAACCCTTCACCTTAGAATTGTTAAGGGTTTTTAGCCAATAACAGTCATTTTGATATCAATTCAAGAATTAAGAAGAAAGAGATGAAAACTTCAAGAACTATTAATAACTTCCAAAAGAATCTCAAGATTCCAACAAGTGTTTTCCAAAGATTCAAAATGGTGTAACAACAAGTCACAACTATAGGAAAGAAGAGAAACGGGATGTCAATCCGTTTCCGATTCAAACCTAAACAAGAAGAGAGATCTTCTTGCAATTCCTTCAAGAACTTCGATCTTTCACAAATCCAAAGATCGCAGCAACAATCTCCACCGAATGTGCGAGATTTGAACAACTCTTCAACTCAACTTCGATCTCCAATGAGATCTCCGAAATCGCCTCTCAAATGAAGAAGCGTAAGCGGAAAATGCCAAAACGCTAAACCCGAATCGTGCGTCTATGCGTGGAAGAGCGAGCCTAAACGGGGATAAGCGATGATAAGCGGTGATAAGCGAGTCTCTTGAAATCTCCTTTCATCCGTCTTTTTATAATGCAGGGCCAGGTGTCGGGCTGGCCCATTCTTCAAAAGATCATGGCTTCGAAATATTGCGAAAAGATTCACCAAGATCACGGTCGTGGAATATTCCACGACCGTAATTCTGAGGCGTGGAAATAAACACGGGTAACTTCCACGGCCGTAAAATCCTCTGGAATGAACATCGAATTCTGCATCATAATCCACGGCCGTAATTTAGGGTAGAACCGTGATTTTAGCCTTCATTCGTGCATTCCTCAATCTAATGCTCCAAATTGCTTCCAAAAGGTGTCCTTGATCTAGAGGTGCATCAACTCAACTTTCCTTTGCTCGATTTCGTTCGGAAATAGCTCTAAATCACCTATAATCAACATAGAACTCGTGTAGACATCCATATCGACAATATAGGTAATACTAGCTCGTATATGCATAAAGCTCCATCAAAGACTATCAATATGAACCAAATGTGACTAGAAAATGTGCCTAAAACATCACAATATTTCATGCTAACAGCTCCAACAAGGTATGAACGGAACTTCTCAAATGCATACACTACCGCTAACAACTCCTTCTCGGTAGTAGCATAATTGAGTTGGGCATCATCTAGCGTCTTACTAGCATAGTAAATAGCATGAGTGCGCCCTTCTTTCCTTTGCCCCAAAACAGCCCCAACGGCCACATCACTTGCATCGCACATGATCTCGAATGGTAGACTCCAATCCGGGGGTTGCATGATAGGTGCGGAGATCAAGGCGTTCTTCAACCTACAAAATGCTTCAAGACAATCCTTGGAAAAGACAAAATCAACATCCTTCATTAGTAGGTTAGTTAGAGGCTTAGAGATTTTAGAGAAATCTTGGATGAATCTCCGGTAAAAACCGGCATGCCCTAGGAAACTCCTTACCCCCTTCACCGAGGTAGGTGGTGGCAACTTCTCTATTGTTTCAATCTTAGCCCTATCAACCTCAATGCCACGGTTAGACACCAAGTGTCCTAACACAATCCCTTCACTTACCATGAAGTGGCATTTTTCCCAATTTAAAACAAGATTTGTCTCTTCGCATCTTTGCAATACTAATGACAAGTTAGCCAAGCAATCATCAAAAGAAGAACCATAAACAGAGAAATCATCCATGAACACTTCCATGATATTTTCTATGTATTCCGAAAAGATAGCCATCATACACCTTTGAAAGGTGGCGGGTGCATTACACAACCCAAATGGCATTCTCCTATATGCAAAGGTACCCCATGGACATGTAAAGGTTGTTTTCTCTTGATCATCGGGGTGGATAGGGATTTGGAAGAATCCACTATACCCATCTAGATAGCAAAAGTGAGAGTGTTGAGCTAATCTTTCTAGCATTTGGTCAATGAAGGGGAGGGGAAAGTGATCTTTCCTAGAGGCCATGTTCAATTTCCTATAGTCTATACACATTCTCCATCCCGTGACCGTCCTAGTTGGTATTAGTTCATTGTTCTCGTTAGTTACTACCGTCATTCCACCCTTCTTAGGTACTACATGAACAGGGCTAACCCACTTACTATCCGAGATAGGGTAGATAATCCCCGCATCTAGCAACTTAATGATTTCCTTTTTGACCACCTCTTTCATTATAGGATTCAATCTTCTTTGATGTTCAATAGAGGGTTTGTGGTTATCTTCCATCATTATCTTATGCATGCACAAAGATGGCTTAATGCCAACCAAATCATCAATAGTATAACCAATGGCTTTCCTATGCAATCTTAATTCATGCAGCAATTTAGCAAGTTCATCATCACTCAAGCATGCATTAACAATCACCGGATATGTAGAATTATCACCAAGAAATGCATACTTTAAATGAGAGGGGAGGGGTTTGAGTTCAAGTGAGGGAGGACCTTTTTCGGTTGAAGACGATCCAAATAAGATCGGATGAGATGAATCCAAAGCAAATGAAGACTCCCCTTGGCTCCTAGAAGCTTGATCGTCATTAAGGGCTGATTCAGGGGAAACCACGGTTGGAATCACGGGTTGCTCAACTTCCACGACCGTGGTTCCTTCCAGGCTTGCTTCTCTGAGTTGTCCAGAGAGTTTGACGGCCGTGGTTCCTGAATCTCGACCGTGGAACTTACAGCTGTTCACAATTTCTTCATGGCTCTCAAATCCAATTTTTGGCTCCTCTTCCAATGCCTCCAAGGCTTTGATTTCTTCATTGCAATTCTCCTCAATGCCTTCCTCCATCATACTCAAGGTGAGAACTTTTTCCAAGGGATCCTTGATCAAAATCGAGCTCACCATTTCTCTAGATTCCTCTTGTTCGACTATGTTGAAGATATCCTCATCAAGGGTTGGCCCTTTCATCATTGTGGACAGCTTGAACTGGATGTTCTCCTCTCCAATGTTGAAGGAGAGAGTCCCGTTCTTGCAATCCACTAAACATCCGGATGTGGCTAGGAAAGGTCTTCCTAGGATGATGGGAACCGGGTAATCCGCCGGAATGTCCAACACTACAAAATCGATAGGCACATAGAATCCTCCCAATTGCACCGGGATGTCCTCAAGAATCCCAACCGGGTGGGTGATGGATCGGTCCGCCATATAGAGGGTCATCTTGACCGGTTTTGGCTCTCCTAGTCCGACCCTGTTGCTAAGTGCAAGCGGTATGATGCTTACGCTTGCCCCAAGATCACAAAGGGCTTCGTACTTCACATCTCCCACTCCAATTGGGACGCAAAAAGAACCCGGATCTCTTAGCTTGGGGGGCATTGCTTCCTTCATTGTTTGGATTAACTCCGAGGATCTCTTGGTCATCCTAATCTCCCCATACTCCTCCAACTTCCTTTTGTTGGAGAGTATTTCCTTCAAGAACTTTCCGTATGCTGGCATTCCTAAGATGGCATCCATGAACGGAATGTTAATATGTAACTTGGACATTAGTTCAAGGAACTTACCAAAGTGATTGTCCAAACGGGCTCTTGCTCTTGATTGTGGGAATGGTAGTGGCAGCTTGTATGGAGGCGGTGCTACATAAGTTGGCTCTACATCCTTGCTTTTGCCTCCTTCATCTTGCTTTCTTCCCTCTTCTACCACTACTTGCTTTCCCTTAGCTTGGTCCTTGGGCAAAGGATCCTTCATACTCAACCCACTCCTTGTTGTGATAGCCAAAACTTGACCTCTTGGGTTGTCTTCGGTTCTTCCGGGAAGCTTCCCCGGATCTCTATGTGCCTCACCCGCCTTTTGAAAGACTTGTGCTTCCAAGACCTTTTGAGCCTTAGAAATCGAAGTGACGGTGCTCTCAAGTCCACTCAATCTTCCGAGCAATTGTTCGAACATGACTTCGGTTCTATCTTTTGAAGGTTGAGAAAAACCGGGTGGAGGTTCTTGTGAAGCTCTTTGTGGTGGAGTTGTGCTTGTGGAAGCGGGAGGGTTCAAGGCTCCATCCGGATTTGAGTAAGAAAAACCGGGATGGTTATGGTTTGGCCGGTAATTGTTGAATTGCCGGTTGTTGTTGAAGTTCCTTGGGCCTTGGTAATTGTTGAAGTTGCCTCTTCCCGTGTAATTGACATCCACCTCCTTGGAAGACAAGTTTGCTTGTGGAGGTGCTTGAGGAGTTGTTTGGCTCTTCAAGGTTGTAGTGCATAACTCTCTCAAGGATTTCAACTCGTTGTTGATGGCGTCAAGCTTGAAATTGCTCATGGTGACTTCACTCACCTCATATGCTCCCGCCTTTCTCCCTTCACTCTTCCTATGCGAGTACTTCTCAATCACTAGAGCTTGCTTCTCCACAAACTCCCAAGCATCATCAACATGTTTCTCCATAAATGTCCCACCGGAAAGAGATTGAAGCTTGAATTGGCTATCTTCATCAAGCCCCTTGAAATAGATCTCTAATAGCTCAATCTTTGGTATGCCGTGGTGCGGACAATCTAGGAGAAGGTCTTTGAATCTCTCCCAAGACTTGAACAAACTCTCTCTATCCCTCATCACAAAGGCATTTATCTTCCCTCTTAACTCGGTGGTCTTGGAAGGTGGGAAGAACTTGGTCAAGAACTCGGTTGTCATCTCTTCCCAAGTGCCAACTCTCCCTTGTGGAATAGATTGATACCAAGCCAAGGCTTTGTCCTTTAGAGAGAAAGAGAAGGCTCTTAGCTTATGGTTGTTGCTCTCTAATCTTGGTGGTCTAAGAGTCTCCATCAAGATCTCATAATTCATCAAGTGTTGATGAGGGGACTCTCCTTCCATCCTTCCAAATTGATTGTGCCGGATCATTTGTAGGACTTGAGGGCGGAGCTCATAGTTATGGGTTGCGGGATCTCCTAGATTCACACCCGGTCGGTGTGCTCTTTGTGCCGGATCCATGCGTCTCCCTAGGGTTTGTGGCTCCTCAATGGCAATAGGTACAACTCTAATATTGGCCGCCGGCTGCGGTTGTGGTGGAGGTGGTGGAGGTTGTCGGCGATTAAGCTCTCCTTGGACAAGAGCTTGCCTAATCTCTTCAATCTCTCTTCTAGTTTCCTCTTGCCTCTCATTGGCACGTCTCCTTTCTTCCTCCAAGAGTTCATCTCTTAGCCTTATTTGCTCTAAGGCTTCATCCAATTCAGCTTGAAGATTTCTACCGGCCATCTCTCTCTCTTTTCGGATGTTCTTAGATCTAGATCGAAGGGTTTTCTCCGGTTCGGGATCGAATGGGGCTAGATCCTTGCCACGAGATCTTCGCATACACCTAAAGAGAAATAGATGTCCTGAAAAGCAAAGACATAAACCAAAAAGAGATCAAAAGAAACAAGAAAGATCTACACTAGAATCAATCACAAAATATACTCAATCTAGACCTAGTCCCCGGCAACGGCGCCAAAAACTTGTTACGCTAGAAAGTGTGTACGCAATAAGCCTTAAATTTTACTTGTTATAATTATCCTAATTCTAAGCGCACCCGCAGTGTACGGGTCGTATGTAGAAAGATAAGTACTCCAAGGTCGAACACGAAGACTAAGGTGAAATCGAACTAAGTTGTGATTGAATTTAGCTAGGTCTAATCTAAGCAAGGAAAAGGGAAATCGCAAATTGTTTTGTTGGTTTTAGATGATCAATGCGAAAATCACGACTTATGCAAACAACCAAATCAAACTCAATAGAAAAAAAATTCGGCACAAATAAACAATTCAAACAAGATGTAATCAAGAGAGAAAGAAAACGGATTCTAGGGGTTGGAAATTCCGGTTATGGCATAATCTCAAGTTATCTATTTCTTCCTTGGACTGATGATGGTATGCTTGGAATTTAGTGTTTCTAAAATGGGACCAATTACCGGGTAAGTCTCATGATCCAACTAATCCACACCTAAGATCTCATTACCGGTTAAGCCTCTAAGAACTTAAGGATAGGATTTTAGCTCAAACCGAATATTACCTAGAGGTCTAACCTATCCTTACCGGGTAAGTCTCGGAAAGGGAAGTTCTAAGCAACTATCCTAGCACACTTAATCCAATGGCGGCTTATTAGGCTCACCATTACCTAAGGCTTCACTATTTTAGATTCTAAGGGCAAGGATTACCGGGTAAGTCTCTCCTAGCACTTAGTCTCTACACTAGGACATCCTAGGGCAGGTTAAACTCAGCAAAAACTTAGGGTTTCAACAATTTTATGAACCTAAGGTGAGATCCCTTCGAATCAGGAAAATCACGGTTCGTTCTACAGAAACCACGGCCGTGGTTCTTCAAGAACTACCCGTGATTCCCAACAGTAGCTACGTCCATAAACCAAATCATCCAAAGGTACATCTAAGTTCATCCTATCATAGATCTAGCCATAACCATCCTTTCCTAACCCTAGAATCACATCAATCTAGCCTACAACATTCATGTTGGAATTCAAAACAAGCAAGCACAAATTCATAATCTCCATAGCAAGAAAGAATAAGAGAAAGAAGATGAACAAATAAACTCCAAACACAATCCAAATCCAGAGATTGAATTAGAATGACTTACAACCCTTCAAATGGAAGGTTCAAGGGTTCAAAACACTTCTAGAAATAATCCGAAATACAAGAATTAGGTGTGTCTTCTCCTCTTCAATAGCAATGGCTCCTTTCTTCTGCTTCTTGCACTTTCCTTCCTAGAAAAATCCTTCTTCTTCTTGGAATATATTTTGTTCAAAGCAATAGAGAATGTGTGAGCTGCTCCCCAAAACTACCCCAAATCCCAGCTGCCCTTAACAACATTCAAGGACCACTTTTATAACCAATTTCTTCATGAGCTGGCCATGAGAGTCGTGGCACAGCTGTCACGAGAATCTGGCAAAAACCACGGCCATTTCCACGGCCGTGATTCTCCAGGAAACCGTGATTGCTAACAGAAACTCTGTTCACGCTCAATAGGCTGTGGTTTGGTGTATGGTCTGTGTTGGCAAGGTTCCTTGAGTCATTCTTTGTGCTCTAATGAGTTGGAAACGCGTCCTCTGAATGAGCGACCTTCAAACGCCTCGTTTTAGCCCGAAATTTCCCGAAATACCTACAAAACGCACACAAGTCCGTGTAGACGTCTATCTCGACAAAGTACATGTTTTGAGTGCAAAAACGTATTGGACTAGTGCTAGACAATGCATGATTGAGCGAGAATTCTACCTAAATGTGCACCTAAAACTATACTATAAATCGTGTTATCACATGATACCACTAAACATAACTAGATCGAGGGAAAGGAATACTCACACAACGTCAAAAGACGGAAGTCGATATATGGATGTTGAGATTGGAATCGTTGGCCTTTATCGGGGCGCTTCTGGTCCTAACACTCGTGTTCAAAACCTAAAGTAAAACTCGTGTTCAAAACCAAGGCTAAACAAATTTAGCTTATATGCTAAATTTTAACGGAATATATATAACTTATGTAAAAATCTAAGGTAAAACTCGTGTTCAAAACCAAGGCTAAAACCGCTTAGAAACTTTTCGGGACAATTTATACAATTTTAAAACTTGGTCATAATCGGCGAATAAACCTTCAGGCCATAAATCCGAAATAAATCCAACAAGGTAATAATTGATAATTGATAATATATATAATTATGAAATAAACTCTTATTTAAACTCCAATGTTAAAACCCGTAAAAACATTTTCTTGGCAAATTATACAATTTCCGCATATGGGTCTTATTCCATAAATAAATTCTTGTGCATTTTCTGAAAATTATCTCAATAGGGGCATAAAACCAAATTCTGGAAACTGGAACCATTTTTTCAAAAATTAAATCTGCAGGGGTAAATTCGCATAACTAAAAAACATGGGCCAAAACTGCAAATACAACATATTGGTCACAATTTTTAATTATACCAAAACTTTGGGGGGCCGCATTAATTTTGGAAAAGGGTTTGATACCCCTGTAATCTGAAAATGCAAAGGGAAGGGCACACTGGCGACGGCTAGGGGCTCCGGCCGGGAGGAAGAAGGCTCCGCCAGGGCACGTGCAGACAGGGCACGGCGAGGGCGAGGGCGAGGGTGCTCCAGGCCTTCGGGATTCATCGCGACAGGGGAGAGCAGATGAGGCGAGGGAAACCGGGGGAGAAGAAGAAGGCGGCTCCCTGGGCGGCAACGGGGCCTTCTCCGGAGGCGTAGATCCCTCTCCCAACGTCGCAAGTCGAGGTCCTAGGCGGCGTCTCCGGCGTCGATTGAAGAAGTAGGTCGAGGCAAGAATGGGATCCGATGCGGCGGCGAAGGGCAGCAGGAGGCGAGGCAGAGCCATGGCTTCCCGGCATTGGCGAGGCGGTTACCAGCAACGACGAAGCGCAAAGGTTTCTCCGGCGTCGAGGCTTCACTCCGGCGAATGAGAAAGTGGAGGAACCCTTGACTATGCTTGGAAGAAGGTCCAGAAGGAGGAGACGGAAGTTCGGATAAGGGGAGCATTGTTGAGAGAGTTAAGGGAGTTTGGAGAGAGGCTGGTTCAGATTGAATGGAAAGACGGAGGGAATGGCATGAGAAAAGTTCCAGGGAAGAGCTGCTCAGAGATATAGCGTGTACTGCTTTACCTAGCGACAGAATAGGTTGGGAGGCCAGGCTGTTCATTAGTCAGAGGAGAGAGGCAAGGAAGAAAGTAAAATAAATAGAAAATAAATGTAATAAGATATAACAAATCCGATAAGGAATATGCGAACGGGATTTCCGGAATTACCGCACTTTTCCGTTAAATTTACCAAAAATATAATTGTACTCGGGAAAAAATTTTACGCCTTAAAATATTTTAACATAAAAAGAACTTAAGCTATAAAGCCAGAAAAAAAAAATTAAAAAAAAATGCACCCAATAAACGGGGCGTTACATTAGATCCCCCTAAAAACAAGTTTCGTCCCGAAACTTACTATACGCCGAACTGCTCGGTCCCTAAGGCCGAGGAATGAACTCTCAAACTACGAAGGCTTAGAACTTTTATATCTATATACAAAAAGCTGCTTCAACCACTATCATAACATATTTATAACCGGACATAAAACACATTCCTTCACGGGTCACAAAACCACATATAATATCACACATATACACAACCAACTTAAGGGAAGAGTTAGGTCTAACCCGTCGATTCTATCAAATATACTAGCTCGGCGTAAAACTCAACCAAAGATACTCTCTTTCGTCTGGTACACATGAAACACCGGGTGAACACTCTCTACTCTTGGCGGTAACGCCAGCTTTTAAGACACTTCACCAACTTGCGCTAAGATCTAAAAGGTCGATATATCGGAACTCAACTCCCTTCTCGGGTCCTCCTCAGTGCAACATTTCCATTTTGTTTCTCTCTGATTGCCTCTAACACATAAGGTCAAACTTCTTAATTGGTCCCGCTAACCAAACGTTGATGTTACATCTTCTCAATCTTGTTGTAAGTTTCAAGTAATGAAGGAAAATACTTAATTCACAATGCTTCTACAAAAGAGTCACATATGCTATTTCTTTTACATCGTTCCTCAATACTTAATCAAGACTTGTGCTTTTGAGAACCACTTGTACACTTCAAACCCATCATACCTCAAGGCAATTTCTAAATAGTTGCACCAATGAATCTTCTCTTAACTCTCAACAACTTCATTGTCAATCCCTGTCCCACTTAATACTTCATTATCATCCGGAGTAGGTTATCCATAGATGGTGTTACCTTGGAAAATCTCTCCACAAATCTGGTAATGGCCATCACATCCAAGAAAACTTTTAACTTCTTTCACATCCTTCGGGGTTGCCATTCCGAGATAACTTTTCATACAACTTCTCTCTTCTTCGGGAGTAGACCAAGATATCTTATCAGGGCATAAGTAAGCCCATATGGAATCTCTACAACTCGTAGTGACCATGGTTCGTCCAAAATGCCGTATTTGCAATATCTCAATCTCGAATTCTCAGTTTGTGAAAAGAAACCTTAAATCATTCATAGAAGCGACTACCGACCCTTGCAACTGGTCGAGTAGATCATCTATCCGTGGTGAGGAATACTTGTTCCACATTGTTATCTTGTTCAACTCTCGGTAATCGATGTACAAACGGAGATAACTGTCTCACTTTTCGTAAACTGATGTTCTCCATAACAACTTCAAATCAAGAGTTTAAGATATATTCCAATATGAACTTCAAATCAAGAGTTCAAGATAACGTCTGATGTTCTCTATGGCATTTCACTAGTTCTAATGAAATCTTATCACTAAGTTCTTGCAATTTCTCCTTCACTTGCTTCCACAACTCATGCCTTTGCACAAGTGTTATTCTATATGGAGCCTTAGACATCGGAATTAAATCAAGCTCGACCTTAGGGGAAAATTCCACATTCTAATGTATTGGAATCCGTGATATCTCAGGTTTCATCTTTTCTCTTCCCGTCACATATCGTAATAACCGACACAATCTTGTCTTATCACTTTACAAGTGGTCGTGATACTAATGATCTACCTCGATCTGTTGGGGTGATGTCCTTTAAACACGTGTAATATTCCATTCGTAGCTACCATGTCGACCGTCTTCCTTTTACAAATCCTTCATCTCCTAGACTCGTGGAACTTGCTCGAGTCTTCCGACTATTGAAGCCTTGGTTAAGCAATAGTTCTGCTTAATCCCTCTTTTCACTTCAAAGGAAAGGCGATAATACATCTCTTGGCTTCGCACATATGTGTAGTCACAAAGGTCCTCATTACAGGACTCAATCATACCTTAAGACAAACCGACACAATCTTCTTCACTTCTCTGGCATCCCCACATATGGGAGGAGCTCCTCGTATTCTACATAAACTTTCACCATAGACATCTTTTCTTCAAGTAGGTGTAAAAATTTATACTTCACTTTCTTTTACAAATTCAATCCGACAATGAGGTTCTCAATTTAAAACTTCCATATACCTCTCGTACATCTCAAGTCGACATCAAACTTTCAAACTTCGGTCTTCTCTTTCTCTTGTTGGTCACCTTAGGCATTTATTGGTATCCCATGAACAACGTTCACCACCGTACTAGTATGCCCCGTGGACAGCGCAAGATCCACTCTTTACTTCACCAAGCACTTACATCATAAACTCTAAGCTTCTAGCGTTTCTCTCATCTAGGTCCCCCCCTTTCACGCCATACCCACCATGGCTCTTCCGTGTGAGTCTGAGACATCTGACTCAACTTTTGCTTATGAAAACATACCATCCAGTTCATACCATGCATCCTATATATACTCCCGTTTACATACCACCTCCATGAAACCTTTCCTTCTTCTTGATTCGCTACTTCCCCTTTAACGTGGTCAAACTTTAAAACCTCTAATCCGTGTCGTTCTCCCATATGGCAATTTTCATGACCTACAAAGGTAGGATAAGGTCATCCCAACCTCTCTCTAAAAGGTCTGCTAGAGTTACTTGCTTGACTTCATTCAACATTATTTGATTTAAGACAAATACCCTTCCGTTGACGTCCTTCCTTACCATAGACATTGATCCACGGCGAATACTTTAAGCTCTTGTTGTCGATTCTCTAAATGCCCCGAATCTTGTTTACTCAACCCCTCTACACTCACCAATAAACAACTCGCACCTGTGCGTTCTTAGTTGTCACTGCTTAACTTGTAATTGACCTACTCCGAAGTCAACGACTTATTATCCTACTACTCTTATCATGTTACCATTCTCATGAAGGCTACCCTCCTCGGGGTACTTTAGCTTAAACTCCGTTAGTTCTTTCCCCGTTCCATACTTTCTTCCTCTTCCATAAGGTAACCATACTCTTCTAGGCCTCGCACGCTATATAACTCACCTTCATAAGCTTAACCACTCTTCCTTGATGTCTTTCTAGTGCACCTTCCCAAATATTATAGCCTTAGTAACATTCACCCGCGTTCCTATTGGTTGATATCTTAAGTCTTTCGATCAAACTCCTTGTTTCATCTTTCACCTTCTTAGGATCATTTATAAACTCTTCCTCCTCCTCCTTGGCGTTTCATAGTCTTATCATCATAACGGAAACCGGTTAACTCTATGCCATGTCCTTCTTCTCATATCTCTAGTGATGTTGACACTTCACTTATTGGTACCTCGTAAGCTTAACTTAGGGTATCTTAAATCTTTAGCAAATGGTTCGATCACTCTTCTCGTCTTGATTCTAAAGCTTAGAAGCGCCTTTAGAAAACTTCACGTCTTGAAGGAATACCACCTTTAACCTTGCTAAAGTGTGTCCATCTCCTCCTCGATTTGTATCTTTAGTTGTCCACGCGTCTTCTAGAAGAACTTAAGTTCACTCTCTCTCTTGGTCTCGTCGTCTTTCCATCATGGCTTCTTTGGACCCACTTCCGAACATTAATGTTGCTCCCTTTATTTTTAATGTCTCCATCTCGCGTTCTCTTTAGTTGTTTCGAGTTTCCTTCTACTTGTTCGTCCTTGCCGTTAATGTCCTCTTTAGTCTTCATAGGTTTGCCATGACGTCCTCTAAAGGAGCCCAAGAAACACCAAGGTGTTTAACGTGATACTCAACTCGGTACTTGAGCATATTCATCCTCATATGTAAACTATCCCGAGCCAAACAGCGTCATCCAAGGTATTTATATCATACTATCATCTTAGCTAAAATGTCTCATTACTTCATGTGCTACTATATATAATAAGAATACGTATATATAACTATATAATTCCTAAGTCCATAATACTACTAATATCAGGCATCCGACACTTCATTTTAACAATACAAGGTCCAAAACATATAATCATCCACATATACAAATATACACATAAATCATGTCCATCATGCATAACTATAATCCACATATACTATACATATCTACATAAATAATATATACATATATATATATATATATATATATATATATATATATCAAAATTCAATAAACTAAGATGTCGAGATCCGTGGAAGGAGTGGTTGTCCGTACATTCTACCCCGACTCATGCATGTGATTTTAAAAACGAGAACTCAGAACCCGCGGGGTTCAGTTTATTCCTTATTAGGCCTTTATAAGATTGTGAGTGCCATTGTTGTCAACCTAGGGCTCTGATACAACTTTGTAACACCCCGAATTTGCGGGATATCGGGATGCTACGGGCGAGACCTCACAATGGGTCCCGACCCTTAGCTTGACAACAATTTCACCTGACCTTTCCAACATGGCACAAATAAAGGCAAAAACGTAAATCATTTTTAATGCAAATGATGAGAAACCCAAAAGAATGTAACAACAAACTTCAGCCGAGGTACAACTCAAATTAGACGCCAAACAAGCGGCACACGAAACGTAATAACCGAAAGACAAAATACATGACAACTCCAACTCAATACCCTTCCTAAAATGTTCGGACCCCGGCTGCCCACCCTTCCGGATCTCTCGGAGCATGCCTAACTTGCAAGGCAAACTACAACATTTGGTATAAAACCGTTCGCTCACATTCGAAGCATTAGAATTAATGGGAAAGGTAAAAACACAAGTAAATCATCATAGTCACACAACATACTCAAAAGCACACAAATCCGGTTTATTATCTTTATTATTAATAAGTCATATCCCGTTCTAGTTCAACTTCTTTTGTGACACGAGAATCCTCCGAAACTCGCCTCGGTCCCTTCTTCCGGCAATGGAACGGTCGGATGCCTCCGAACGTCTAACCAGCACGGGCCAGTCGCCGAGAACCTCCTAGCTCTCACGGGGAGCTAGGCAGTGATGTCACCTCCCGTTATCATACACTTGGGCCAAAATAACATATAAGGTCGGTAATTGTTAGCATTAAATATTGTGATATTTTAGGCACGTTTTCTAAACGTATTTGATTCATATTGATAGTCTTTGATTGAACTTTGCTGCATATGTGAGCTAGTATTACCTATATTGTCGATATGGATGTCTACACTAGTTCTATGTTGATTATAGGTGATTTAGAGCTATTTCCGAACGGAATCGAGCAAAGGAGAGTTGAGTTGATATGTCCATAGATTGAGGACATTCTTTGGAAGCAAATTGGAGTTTTAGCTTGAGGAATGCACGAGGCTAGGGAAGAATCACGTTCTTGCCCTAAACCACGCTCTAAAATACGGCCGTACCACGAACCACGTTCAGTTCCACGGCCGTGGAACCTTGCAAGAGAAGCGTGATGCATTCCAGTAACTATTACGGCCGTGGGATATATGGTACAAACCGTGACCTAATCCACGCCCTAAATTACGGTCGTGAAAACTTCCACGACCGTGATCTTGGCGAATCTTTTCGCCACACTTGAAGCCACGATATTTTGAAGATTGGGCCGGGCCAATATTTTATCTTGCCCTATAAAAAGACGGACGAAGCAAGATTCCGTCATACCCGCTTACACCTGACATCTTCGCTTAGCGGCATTTATCGACGCTTAGGATCGTTCATCTCCGTTTAGGGAATCTCAACGCCGTTTGGCCTTCGCTTGGAAGCATTGATCATCTCATTGGAGATTGAAGTTCGCATCTGGGAATTACCCTAATCTCGCACTTTTGGTGGAGATTGCTGTTGAGATCTCCGGATTTGCGGAAGATCGAAGCTTTTTGGAAGATTTTGCAAGGAGATCTCTCTTCTTGTTTAGGTTTGATTTGGAAAATGGATTGTCATCCCGTTTTCCCTTCTTTCCTAAGGTTGTGATTGTTTGTTTTATTCTGAATCCTTTGACAATACTTGTTCTCTTTGTGACTTTGAGATTGGTTTGAAGATTATTGAAAGTTCTTGAAAGTTTTCATCTTTCTATCTTTTAATTCTTGAATTGATATCAACATGACTGTTATTGGCTAAAAACCCTTAACAATTCTAAGGTGAAGGGTTGATAGTTGTGGCTTAGATGATGATAGATCGATCGCAAACAGATTAGACCCTGAGAGTTAGAGAGAATCGCCAACGAACCCTAAATTACGGCCTCTTCTTGAGTCCACGGCCGTGGAACCTCAAGAACTAACCGTGATTTCCCTTAAGTCCACGAACTTGCTTTTACTTTAATCCAAAGTTAAAGATTTGCTTTAACTTAGTTTAGACTTGTCTTTTCTAGGTGGTAGTGAAGCCTCAACAACCTCTACCTCGATTGTGAGTGTCACAACCTCAATCGGTTTAGTTAGTCTTGATCCTTGGGTTACAAGTTTGGGTATTTGACATAAATTCTCATCTTTAGAATCTTTCTATATTGAGCCTCAACAACCTGTATAGAGAGTGCCTTGTAGGTGAGTTACATAAGGTTTTTGGAACTTCACCGTACGATTACCTTACATTAGTATAGCTTTGCATATCTCAACTCTGTCTTTATATCATTAAGTATATCTTTAATCGATTGCCACAGCTGGATACTTGGATCTTTAGGATTGTTGTTTTCCCAATATTTGTAAAACTCTCATATTTACTCGCTTGATAATCTGCAATCGAATTTGTTCCCACCCAAATCCCTGTGTTCGATACTCTAGAATTCTTGCTTAGCTACGTCGATCCGTACACTGCGGGTTCGCTGCTTGATTCTAGTTTTATAAATTTAAAGCTTATTTGCACACACCTTTAGGGGCGAACAAGTTTTTGGCGCCGTTGCCGGGGATTTGGTTTCGGCCGAATCCGGTTGCCGGTTGTCAAGCTTGGGAGCTTGCTCTCGTTATTTGATATTACTTTGAGTGCATGCGCAGGTCTAGGAACACCGAAGATCTCTTACCTCTTGATCAAGAGCTAGAGAAAACCTTGAGGCA
The DNA here is from genome assembly GCA_033239045.1 of Fagopyrum esculentum. Lineage (NCBI taxonomy): Eukaryota > Viridiplantae > Streptophyta > Magnoliopsida > Caryophyllales > Polygonaceae > Fagopyrum > Fagopyrum esculentum. The sequence continues at coordinate 8,502,179 of BSUD01000003.1, forward strand.
AAAGCGCAAGGAAAAGAAAATGGCTGAAGAACACGAACGTGATCTTCAAACGGAGTTGGCGGAGAAGAAAGCTCAACTCCGATGGAACGAGACTCTCCGCCAGGATGAGATGGATCGTCATCAATCTCAAGTTAACAGTCTACAAGACATGATCTTCCAGATGAGGGTAGAGATGAGCGACCTTAAGAATAAGGGAAGCAAGAAATCCTCAAGGAAAGCATCAAGGTCTAGAAGAAAAAGTCACTCATCCGCTGATGATAGCGATTCTTCCATGCCACCGTTGGAGGAGATTGATCCCAAGATCAATGTAAATCCTTTCCATCCACAAGGAGCTGCTAATCGCCGCATTCCGCCTAGGAATGTGAGGATCGAACGTGTGGATAATGAGCCAAGAACTCTTGGCCAGCGGATGGATCCAACACAACAACCACGACGTTTGGGCGTGAATTTTGATGCTGAAGACGTGCAAGGGTTTAGCTTTAACCCTCAAGTTATTACTCTTGTTCGCCAAAATCAATTTGGCGGGACAAGCGCTGAATCTCCACACCAACACTTGCAAAACTTTGAGTGTATGATGGAGACGATGAGACCGAAGAGTGCTACCACCAACAGCTACAAGCTCAAGTGTTACGCTAAAAAGAGTGTACGCAATAAGCCTTAAATTTATACTCGTTGATAACACGATTTATAGCATAGTTTTAGGTGCACATTTAGGTAGAATTCTCGCTCAATCATGCATTATCTAGCACTAGTCCAATACGTTTTGCACTCAAAACATGTATTTTGTCGAGATACACGTCTACACGGACTTGTGTGCGTTTTGTAGGTATTTCGGGAAGTTTCGAGCCAAAACGACGCGTTTGAAGGTCGCTCAATTAGAGGACACGTTTCCAAACTCATTAGAACGCAAGGCAAGGGCTGAGAAGAACTCAAGGAACCTTGCCAACACAGGCCATTCACCAAACCACATCCAAATGATCCGAAACAAAGTTTTTGCACAGAATCACGGTCATCTGAAGGACCACGGCCGTGGAAATGACCGTGGTTTTTGCCAGATTCTTGTGACAGCTGTGCCACGACTCTCATGGCCAGCTCATGAAGAAATTGGTTATAAAAGTGGTCCTTGATAGTGGTTAGATGCAGCTGGGAATTGGGGGTAGTTTTGGGAGCAGCTCACACATTCTCTATTGCTTTTCACAAAATATATTCCAAGAGAAAGAAGGATTTTTCTAGGAAGGAAAGTGCAAGAAGAAGAAGAAGAAAGGGGCCATTGCCATTGAAGAAGAGAGGAGAAGACACACTTAGCTCTTGTATTTTCGGATTTGTTTCTAGAAGTTTTTGAACTCTTGAACCTTCCTTTGGAAGGATTGTAAGTCGTTTTAATTTCATCTTCAAATTTGGATTGTGTTTGGAATTCATTTGTTCATCTTCTTTCTCTCATTTTCTTGCTATGGAGGTTATGAATCTATGCTTGTTTGTTTTGATTTCCAATATGAATGTTGTAGGCTAGATTGATGTGATTTTAGGGTAAGGAAAGGATGGTTATGGCTAGATCTATGATAGGGCGAACTTAGAATTACCTCTGGATGATTTTTGTTATTGGACGTAGCTACTGTTAGAAATCACGGGTAGTTCTTGAAGAACCACGGCCGTGGTTTCTGTAGAACGAACCGTGATTCTTCCTGGTTCGAAGGGTCTTACCTTAAGTTCATAAAGTTGTTGAAACCCTAAGTTTTTGCTGAGTTTAACCTACCCTAGGGTGTCCTAGTGTAGCGACTAAGTGTTAGGAGAGACTTACCCGGTAATCCTTGCCCTTACAATCTAGAATATCAAAAATCTTAGGTAATAGTGAGCCTAATAAGCCGCCATTGGATTAATTGTGCTAGGATAGTTGATTAGGACTTCCCTTTCCGATACTTACCCGGTGAGGATAGGTTAGATCCCTAATTACTCAATCCGGTTTGTGTTAAATTTCTATCCTTAGGTTCTTAGAGACTTAACCGGTAATGAGACCTTAGGTATGGATTAGTTGGATCATGAGACTTACCCGGTAATTGATCCCATTTTAGGAACACTTAATCCCAACACATCATAATCAATCCAAAGTATGAATAGATGACTTGAGATTTATGCCATAACCGGAATTTCCAACCCCTAGAATCCATTTTTCCCTTTCTCTTGATCAACATCTTGTTCGATTGTTTATTTGTGCCAATTTTCCGATTTAGTTTGATTGATTGTTTGCATGCATTTGATATTTGAAGTGATCACCTAAAAACAACCAAAACAATTGAGTTTTTCTTCCTTTATTTGCTCTTTTCCTTAGACTTAGATCTTGCAAAAATTCAATCACAACTTAATTCGATTTCACCTTAGTCTTTGTGTTCGACCTTGGAATACTTATCTTACTACATACGTCCCGTACACTGCGGGTGCGCTAGAAGTAGGATAATTATAACGAGTATAAATTTAAGGCTTATTGCGTACACATTTTTAGCGTAACAAGTTTTTGGCGCCGTTGCCGGGGACTAGGTCTAGATTGAGTCTATTTTGTGATTGTTTCTAGTGTAGATCTTTCTTGTTTCTTTTGATCTCTTTTTGGTTTGTGTCTTTGCTTTTCAGGACATCTATTACTCTTTAGGTGTATGCGAAGATCTCGTGGCAAGGATTTAGCTCCATTCGATCCCGAACCGGAGAAAACCCTTCGATCTAGATCTAAGAACATCCGAAAAGAGAGAGAGATGGCCGGTAGAAATCTTCAAGCTGAATTGGATGAAGCCTTAGAGCAAATAAGGCTTAGAGATGAACTTTTGGAGGAAGAAAGGAGACTTGCCAATGAGAGGCAAGAGGAAACTAGAAGGGAGATTGAAGAGATTAGGCAAGCCCTTGTCCAAGGAGAGCTTAATCGCCGACAACCTCCACCACCTCCGCCACAACCGCAGCCGGCGGCCAATGTTAGGGTTGTACCTATTGCCATTGAGGAGCCACAAACCCTAGGGAGACGCATGGATCCGGCACAAAGAGCACACCGACCGGGTGTGAATTTAGGAGATCCCGCAACCCACAACTATGAGCTCCACCCTCAAGTTCTACAAATGATCCGGCACAATCAATTTGGAGGAATGGAAGGAGAATCTCCTCATCAACATTTGATGAACTATGAGATTTTGATGGCGACTCTTAGACCACCAAGATTGGAGAGCAACAACCATAAGCTAAGGGCCTTTTCCTTCTCTCTTAAGGACAAAGCCTTGGCTTGGTATCAATCTATTCCACAAGGGCGAGTTGGTACTTGGGAGGAGATGACAACCGAGTTCTTGACCAAGTTCTTCCCACCTTCCAAGACCACCGAGTTAAGGGGAAAGATCAATGCCTTTGTGATGAGGGATAGAGAGAGTTTGTTCAAGTCTTGGGAGAGATTTAAAGACCTTCTCCTAGATTATCCGCACCATGGCATACCGAAGATTGAGCTATTAGAGATCTACTTCAAAGGGCTTGATGAAGATAGCCAATTCAAGCTTCAATCTCTTTCCGGTGGGACCTTTATGGAGAAGCATGTGGATGATGCTTGGGAGTTTGTGGAGAAGCAAGCTCTAGTGATTGAGAAGTACTCTCATAGGAAGAGTGAGGGAAGAAAGGCGGGAGCATATGAGGTGAGTGAAGTCACCATGAGCAATTTCAAGCTTGACGCCATCAACAACGAGTTGAAATCCTTAAGAGAGTTATGCACTACCACCTTGAAGAGCCAAGCAACTCCTCAAGCACCTCCACGAGCCAATTTGTCTTCCAAGGAGGAAGATGTGAATTATATGGGAAGGGGCAACTTCAACAACTACCAAGGCCCAAGGAACTTCAACAACAACCGGCAATTCAATAATTACCGGCCAAACCACAACCATTCCGGATTTTCTTACTCTAATCCGGATGGAGCCTTGAACCCTCCCGCCTCCACAAGCACAACTCCACCACAAAGAGCTTCACAAGAACCTCCACCCGGTTTTACTCAACCCTCAAAGGATAGAACCGAAGTCATGTTTGAACAATTGCTAGGAAGACTGAGTGGACTTGAGAGCACCGTCACTTCAATTTCTAAGGCTCAAAAGGTCTTGGAAGCACATAGAGATCCGGGAAAGCTTCCCGGAAGAACCGAAGACAACCCAAGAGGTCAAGTTTTGGCTATCACAACAAGAAGTGGGTTGATTATGAAGGATCCTTTGCCCAAGGACCAAGCTAAGGGAAAGCAAGTAGTGGTAGAAGAGGGAAGAAAGCAAGATGATGGAGGCAAGAGCAAGGATGTAGAGCCAACCTATGTGGCACCGCCTCCATACAAGTCACCACTACCGTTCCCACAATCAAGAGCAAGAGCTCGTTTGGACAATCACTTTGGTAAGTTCCTTGAACTAATGTCCAAGTTACATATTAACATTCCGTTTATGGATGCCATCTTAGGAATGCCGGCATACGGGAAGTTCTTGAAGGAAATACTCTCCAACAAAAGGAAGTTGGAGGAGTATGGGGAAATTAGGATGACCAAGAGATCCTCGGAGTTAATCCAAACAATGAAGGAAGCAATGCCTCCCAAGCTAAGGGATCCGGGCTCTTTTTGTGTCCCAATCGGAGTAGGAGATGTGAAGTACGAAGCCCTTTGTGATCTTGGGGCAAGTGTAAGCATCATACCGCTTGCACTTAGTAACAAGGTCGGGCTAGGAGAGCCAAAACCGGTCAAGATGACCCTCTATATGGCGGACCGTTCTATCACTCATCCAGTTGGGATTCTTGAGGACATTCCGGTGCAATTGGGAGGATTCTATGTGCCTATCGACTTTGTAGTGTTGGACATTCCGGCGGATTACCCGGTTCCCATCATCCTAGGAAGACCTTTCCTAGCCACATCCGGATGTTTAGTGGATTGCAAGAACGGGACTCTCTCCTTCAACATTGGAGAGGAGAACATCAAGTTCAAGCTGTCCACAATGATGAAAGGGCCAACCCTTGATGAAGATATCTTCAACATAGTCGAGCAAGAAGAATCTAGAGAAATGGTGAGCTCGATTTTGATCAAGGATCCCTTAGAAAAGGTTCTTACCTTGAGTATGATGGAGGAAGACATAGAGGAGAATTGCAATGAAGAGATCAAAGCCTTGGAGGCATTGGAAGAGGAGCCAAGAGTTGGATTTGAGAGCCATGAAGAAATTGTGAACAGCTGCAAGTTCCACGGTCGAGATTTAGGAACCACGGCCGTCAAACTCTCTGGACAACTCCGAGAAGCAAGCCTGGAAGGAACCACGGTCGTGGAAGCTGAGCAACCCGTGATTCCAACCGTGGTTTCCCCTGAATCAACTCTCGATGATGATCAAGCTTCTAGGAGCCAAGGGGAGTCTTCATTTGCTTTGGATTCATCTCATCCAATCTTATTTGGATCGTCTTCAACCGAAAAAGGTCCTCCCTCACTTGAACTCAAACCCCTCCCCTCTCATTTAAAGTATGCATTCCTTGGTGATGATTCTACATATCCGGTGATTGTTAATGCATGCTTGAGTGATGATGAACTTGCTAAATTGCTGCATGAACTAAGATTGCATAGGAAGGCCATTGGTTATACTATTGATGATTTGGTTGGCATTAAGCCATCTTTGTGCATGCATAAAATAATGATGGAAGATAACCACAAACCCTCTATTGAACATCAAAGGAGATTGAATCCTATAATGAAAGAGGTGGTCAAAAAGGAAATCATTAAGTTGCTAGATGCGGGAATTATCTACCCTATCTCAGATAGTATGTGGGTTAGCCCCGTTCATGTAGTACCTAAGAAGGGTGGAATGACGGTAGTAACTAATGAGAACAATGAACTAATACCAACTAGGACGGTCACGGGATGGAGAATGTGTATAGATTATAGAAAATTGAACATGGCCTCTAGGAAAGATCACTTTCCCCTCCCCTTCATTGACCAAATGCTAGAAAGATTAGCTCAACACTCTCACTTTTGCTATCTAGATGGGTATAGTGGATTCTTCCAAATCCCTATCCACCCCGATGACCAAGAGAAGACAACTTTTACATGTCCATGGGGTACCTTTGCATATAGGAGAATGCCATTTGGGTTGTGTAATGCACCCGTTACCTTTCAAAGGTGTATGATGGCTATCTTTTCGGAATACATAGAAAATATCATGGAAGTGTTCATGGATGATTTCTCTGTTTATGGTTCTTCTTTTGATGATTGCTTGGCTAACTTGTCATTAGTATTGCAAAGATGTGAGGAGACAAATCTTGTCTTAAATTGGGAAAAATGTCACTTCATGGTAAGTGAAGGAATTGTGTTAGGACACTTGGTGTCCAATCGTGGCATTGAGGTTGATAGGGCTAAGATTGAAACGATAGAGAAGTTGCCACCACCTACCTCGGTAAAGGGGGTAAGGAGTTTCTTAGGGCATGCCGGTTTTTACCGAAGGTTCATCCAAGATTTCTCTAAAATTTCTAAGCCTCTCACTAACCTACTAATGAAAGATGTTGATTTTGTGTTTTCCAAAGATTGTCTTGAAGCGTTTTGTAGGTTGAAGAACGCCTTGATCTCCGCACCTATCATGCAACCTCCGGATTGGAGTCTACCATTTGAGATTATGTGCGATGCAAGTGATATGGCCGTTGGGGCCGTTTTGGGGCAAAGGAAAGAAGGGTGCACTCATGCTATTTACTATGCTAGCAAGACGCTAGATGATGCCCAACTCAATTATGCTACTACCGAGAAGGAGTTGTTAGCGGTAGTGTATGCATTTGAGAAGTTCCGCTCGTACCTTGTTGGAGCGAAGGTCATAGTTTACACGGATCATGCGGCGATCCGTTATCTACTTACAAAGAAGGATGCCAAACCAAGGTTGATTCGGTGGATCCTTCTTCTCCAAGAGTTTGATTTAGAGATAAGAGATAAGAAGGGATCCGAGAACTCGGTGGCGGATCACCTTAGTAGACTCCCACCATTGGAGCTTGGGAAAGATAACATCCCGATAGGTGATTCGTTCCGGGATGAACAATTGCAAATGGTGGAAGAATGCTTATTCCAAGTGGCTAAGGGAAGTGAGTCATGGTATGCCGACATTGTGAATTACTTGGTGTGTGAGGAAGTGCCTCCCGGATTATCATATTCGCAAAGGAAAAAGTTCTTCAACGATGTAAGGCATTACTATTGGAGCGAGCCACTTCTATTCAAGAGAGGCCCGGATGGAGTGCTTAGAAGATGCATACCGGAAGATGAGATGGAGAGTGTGATCCGGCATTGTCACTCCTTACCATGCGGAGGCCATGCTAGCTCACACAAAACATGTGCCAAGGTATTGCAATCCGGTTTTTATTGGCCTAACTTGTTTAGAGATGTGCAAGGTTTTGTAGCGGCATGTGATGCTTGCCAAAGAACGGGGAACATCTCAAGGAGGAATGAAATGCCTTTGAACAACATCCAAGAAGTTGAGATTTTTGATGTGTGGGGTGTAGACTTCATGGGACCATTCCCTTCTTCATGTGGCAATCTATTCATCCTATTGGCGGTGGACTATGTGTCAAGATGGGTAGAGGCAATCGCCTCTCCTACGAATGATGCCAAGGTGGTGGTGCGGTTCTTCAACCGAGTGATCTTCCCAAGGTTTGGAACACCAAGGGTGATCATTAGTGATGGAGGGAAGCACTTCACAAATAGGAATTTTGGAGCACTTTTGGCCAAGTATGGGGTGACTCACAAGGTGGCAACACCCTACCACCCTCAAACTAGTGGTCAAGTGGAGATCTCCAACCGAGAAATCAAGGCCATCCTCGAGAAGACGGTGTCTAGGACAAGGAAGGATTGGGCCATGAAGCTCAATGACGCACTATGGGCATATAGAACCGCCTTCAAGACACCTATTGGCACCACTCCCTACAAGTTGGTCTATGGCAAGTCTTGCCATCTTCCGGTGGAAATGGAGCATAGAGCTTATTGGGCCATTAAGTGGCTAAATTTTGACCTCAAGGAGGCGGGAGAAAAGAGATTGCTTGATATCAATGCCCTTGAGGAACTCCGGTTGGAAGCTTATGAGAATGCACGGATTTACAAAGAGAGAACCAAAAGGTGGCATGACAAGAGGATTATTCCAAAGGAGTTGAGTGAAGGAGATCTTGTCCTTCTCTTCAATTCGAGGCTAAGGCTCTTTCCCGGAAAGCTCAAATCAAGATGGACCGGGCCATACGTGGTGAAGAAGATCTTTCCCCATGGAGCTATTGAGATAGGAGGGGAGCATTGTGGAGATTTCAAAGTGAATGGGCATCGCTTGAAGAAATACATTCCGGGAGCACCGGTAGACATGATTGCCCCGCTTCACCTTGCATAGACACCCCCGAGTTTGGTCAAGCTAATGACCTTAAAGAAGCGCTTGGTGGGAGGCAACCCATCGGTAACATTTTTCCTTCATTTTAGCTTAGATTTTTCTGTTTTTGTGTGCTTGTGTGTTTTGTCTATTTTATGTGTGCTAGAACATTAGTGGCATTGGAAGCCTTTCTTGGAAATGATGATGATGAAACCCTCATTAATTATGGGTGGAGCGGACGCGGAACTCGGACGGCTAGCGGTTCCTAGCGCGGGTTTCAAAGCTTGAAGGATGCTTAGAGCTCCCTACCATGGTTGAAAGGATCATCCAACATCAATCCTCTTGAGAATTCCCAAATACCGAAGAAAACCATTTTACATTGTGAGAACCATCTTTCACTCTCTTTACTTGAATACCACATTGGGGACAATGTGTTTCTAAGTATGGGGTGGGGTTTGCATGATCCTTTGCATGATGAGTATCTAGGACAGGTTAATATTTACACATGTCTTGCATAGTACATACTTAAATCGAAAATTCCATAAAAATCAGAAAATTAAAAAATTTTTTGTGCTTTCTAGGCTTGGATATGATCCTAATGATGAAAACTTGTCTTGTGATTGGCTATGAATGGCCTTATGTGTTAAATTGATAAATGCATATGTGGACTAGAACTACTTCTCTTGAATTCCATGAATGACTTGAGAGCATGATGATTGCCTAGAATGGATTGAGTATTGAAAATCGAAATTACATGATAGTTCTTGCATACCACCTAGGAATGAATAAGGCATTTCATTTTTCTCTACTTCTCATCTTGATCATGAGTGCTTGAGCACCTCAATTGATATAAAATTTGACCTCCTTTTAAAACCCATCCGGGAATAGGAGCATGCTAGTGTGTTTGAATGTGCAAAAAGCAAGTGCGGGGTGAAGATGTAATGAAAAGAATGTCGTGAATGGAATGCTGAAATTATTGTGGAAGTGTAGCCAAAATAGGATTGGGGGCGTTGGTTTAAATGACAAGTAACTCGGTACACTTCACATAATCGGGTGTTGGTGCCTTGCCAAAGTCAAATGAGCCAATAGCCCTAACGAGCTTTGGTATGTGTGCCCGGTGTGGATGCATCTCGAAAAAGAGAAAAAGCCCGAGAATGGCTAATCACCGAGGTTTCGGCTATTGTACACCAATGCCATTGTCTCAAAAATGAGTTAAAGAAAAAGAAAAGAAAGCAAGATAGGGAAAAATATGCACTTTCGGGAAGTTGATCGAGGACAAGGAGTGAAGTTAGTTCCATTCCCGGATTAGCATCACATACCTAGAAAATCCCCCTCCCCGAATTGAAACGTTTCTTAGCCTTTTATGTCACAAGCCCTTATGACCTACTTGCATGTTTGTAAGACTTAGTAATCTAGATTGGATAGACTCTTGATCTTCTTGACATCTCCGTCCTCCCAACTCATGCATGTTTTTGAGTTAAGTACAATTGTCTTTCCATGACTTTACTATTTGATACATAATTGCTTATTAAATTGCCATTGATCATGACTATGAAGGTGATCCAATAGTAGAAGCACAAAACCAAAAAGATTTTGCCATTTTTCTGCATACATAAATCATGTCATCTCGTAGTCTATAGTTGGGAACTTGCTCGGGGACGAGCAAACCTTAAGTATGGGGTATTTTGATAACACGATTTATAGCATAGTTTTAGGTGCACATTTAGGTAGAATTCTCGCTCAATCATGCATTATCTAGCACTAGTCCAATACGTTTTGCACTCAAAACATGTATTTTGTCGAGATAGACGTCTACACGGACTTGTGTGCGTTTTGTAGGTATTTCGGGAAGTTTCGAGCCAAAACGACGCGTTTGAAGGTCGCTCAATTAGAGGACACGTTTCCAAACTCATTAGAACGCAAGGCAAGGGCTGAGAAGAACTCAAGGAACCTTGCCAACACAGGCCATTCACCAAACCACAGCCAAATGATCCGAAACAAAGTTTCTGCACAGAATCACGGTCATCTGAAGGACCACGGCCGTGGAAATGACCGTGGTTTTTGCCAGATTCTCGTGACAGCTGTGCCACGACTCTCATGGCCAGCTCATGAAGAAATTGGTTATAAAAGTGGTCCTTGATAGTGGTTAGATGCAGCTGGGAATTGGGGGTAGTTTTGGGAGCAGCTCACACATTCTCTATTGCTTTTCACAAAATATATTCCAAGAGGAAGAAGGATTTTTCTAGGAAGGAAAGTGCAAGAAGAAGAAGAAGAAAGGAGCCATTGCCATTGAAGAAGAGAGGAGAAGACACACTTAGCTCTTGTATTTTCGGATTTGTTTCTAGAAGTTTTTGAACTCTTGAACCTTCCTTTGGAAGGATTGTAAGTCGTTCTAATTTCATCTTCAAATTTGGATTGTGTTTGGAATTCATTTGTTCATCTTCTTTCTCTCATTTTCTTGCTATGGAGGTTATGAATCTATGCTTGTTTGTTTTGATTTCCAATATGAATGTTGTAGGCTAGATTGATGTAATTTTAGGGTAAGGAAAGGATGGTTATGGCTAGATCTATGATAGGGCGAACTTAGAATTACCTCTGGATGATTTTGTTATTGGACGTAGCTACTGTTAGAAATCACGGGTAGTTCTTGAAGAACCACGGCCGTGGTTTCTGTAGAACGATCCGTGATTCTTCCTGGTTCGAAGGGTCTTACCTTAAGTTCATAAAGTTGTTGAAACCCTAAGTTTTTGCTGAGTTTAACCTACCCTAGGGTGTCCTAGTGTAGCGACTAAGTGTTAGGAGAGACTTACCCGGTAATCCTTGCCCTTAGAATCTAGAATAGCAAAAATCTTAGGTAATGGTGAGCCTAATAAGCCGCCATTGGATTAATTGTGCTAGGATAGTTGATTAGGACTTCCCTTTCCGAGACTTACCCGGTGAGGATAGGTTAGATCCCTAATTACTCAATCCGGTTTGTGTTAAATTCCTATCCTTAGGTTCTTAGAGACTTAACCGGTAATGAGACCTTAGGTATGGATTAGTTGGATCATGAGACTTACCCGGTAATTGATCCCATTTTAGGAACACTTAATCCCAACACATCATAATCAATCCAAAGTATGAATAGATGACTTGAGATTTATGCCATAACCGGAATTTCCAACCCCTAGAATCCATTTTTCCCTTTCTCTTGATCAACATCTTGTTCGATTGTTTATTTGTGCCAATTTTCCGATTTAGTTTGATTGATTGTTTGCATGCATTTGATCTTTGAAGTGATCACCTAAAAACAACCAAAACAATTGAGTTTTTCTTCCTTTATTTGCTCTTTTCCTTAGACTTAGATCTTGCAAAAATTCAATCACAACTTAATTCGATTTCACCTTAGTCTTTGTGTTCGACCTTGGAATACTTATCTTACTACATACGTCCCGTACACTGCGGGTGCGCTAGAAGTAGGATAATTATAACGAGTATAAATTTAAGGCTTATTGCGTACACATTTTTAGCGTAACACTCGTTATAATTATCCTAACTTCTAGCGCACCCACAGTGTACGGGACGTTTGTAGCATGGATAGTATTCCGAGGTCGAACACAAAGACTAAGGTGAAATTGACTCGGTTTTGTGATTAAGTTTAGTGAAGGTCTAAGGTTAGAAAAGAGGGAAACAAAGAAGTGAAAATCTAAATTGTTTTTGGTCGGTTTTGGTGATAAATCAAAGATCACAATTCATGCAAGGCAAATAATCAAACTAAACTAAAAATCAGCACAAATGAACAAACCAAACAAGATAATGATCAAGGAAAGGAAAGACGGATTCTAGGGGTTGGAAGTTCGAGTTATGGCATAGAACTCAAGTTATCTATTCGTTCTTTGGATTAACTAATATATGTTGGGATTAAGTGTATCTAATTTGGGATCAATTACCGGGTAGGTCTCATGGTCCAACTAGTCCACACCTAAGGTCTTATTACCGGGTAGGTCTCTAAGAGCCTAAGGATAGGAATTCTACACAAACCGGATTGTAAATTAGGGGTCTAACCTATCCTTACCGGGTAAGTCTTGGAAAGGGAAGTCCTAAGCAACTATCCTAGCACATCTAATCCAATGGTGGCTTATTAGGCTCACCACTACCTAAGGTTTGCTATTTTAGATTCTAAGAGCAAGGATTACCGGGTAAGTCTCTCCTAGCACTTAGTCACTACAGTAGGTAAGTTAAACTCAGCAACAATTAGGATTTCAACATTCTATGGGTTTAAGGCAAGATCCTTCAAATCAGGGAAAATCACGGGCTGTTCTTCCTAAACCACGGCTATGGTTCTTCAAGAACTACCCGTGATTCCTAACAGCAACTACGTTCATAAGCAAAAGTCATCCAAAGGCAAATCTAAGTTCATCCTATCACGGTTCTAGCCATAACCATCCTTTCCTTACCCTAGAACCACATCAATTTAGCCTACAACATTCATAATGGAAATCGAAGCAAACAAACATAAAATCAAAACATCTATTGCAAGATAATGAAAGAAGAGAGGTGCACAAGTGAACTTAATTCAAAACTAAGCTGAAGATTAGAATAGAGTCACTTACAACCCTTTCAAAAGAAGGTTCAAAGGTTCATACAATCTCTAGAAAACGAAATCTGAAATACAAGAAAGCTAGGGTGTGTTTCCTTCTCCTCCTCTTCAATGGAAATCTCCTTCTTCTCTTTGACACTTTCCTTCCTAGAAAAATCTTCTTCTTTTTAGAATATATTTGTTAGAGAGAAATGGATAATGGATGAGCTGCTCCCAAAAAACTCCAGCTGCCTCAAACAACCCATGAAGGACCACTTTTATAGCAAATCCTTCATGAGCTGGCCATGAGAGTCGTGGCACAGCTGTCACGAGAATCTGGCAAAATCCACGGTCATTTCCACGGCCGTGGTTTGTCAGAGAACCGTGATTCTATGCAGAAACTTCGCCTTGGATCATTAAGCTGTGGTTTGGTGCATGGCTTGTGTTGGCAAGGTTCCATGAGTCCTTCTTAGCCCTTGGCTTGTGTCCTAATGATTCCGAGGGTGCGTCATTTAAATGAACGATCCTCAAACGCATCGTTTAAGCTCCTAAACTTCCCGTAATACCTACAAAACGCGCACAAGTCCGTGTAGACGTCTATCTCGACAAAATATGTGAATTGGGTGCAAAACGTCTTGAACTAATGCTAGATCATGCATGAATGAGCGAGAATTCTTTTAAATGTACACCTAAAAGCCATGGGTACCGTTCCGAAGCTTTGAAGGATGCTTAGAGCTCTCTACCATGGTTGAAAGGATCATCCAACATCAATTCACTTGAGAATTCCCAAATACCATAGCAAACAATTTTACATTGTGAGAACCTTCTTTCACTCTCTCTACTTCACTTACACATTGGGGACAATGTGTTTCTAAGTATGGGGTGGGGTTTGCATGATCCTTTGCATGATGAGCATCTAGGATAGGTTAATATTTGCACATTTCTTGCATTGTACATACTTAGAACGAAAATCCCATAAAAATCAGAAAATTTAAAAAATTTTGTGTGCTTTCTAGGCTTGGATATGATCCTAATGATGAAACTTGTCTTGTGATTGGCTATGAATAGCCTTATGTGAATTTGGCGGGACAAGCGCTGAATCTCCACACCAACACTTGCAAAACTTTGAGTGTATGATGGAGACGATGAGACCGAAGAGTGCTACCACCAACAGCTACAAGCTCAAGCCTTTCTTCTTCTCCTTGAAGAGGAAAGCGTTATCTTGGTATCAAGCTCTTCCTAGTGGGAAACTAGATACGTGGGAAGACCTTTCCGCGGACTTTCACACCAAATTCTTCCCGCCCTCCAAAACGGCGGAACTTAGAGGTAAGATTAATGCTTTTTCCATGAGACCTAACGAAAGTTTGTTTCAATCTTGGGAAAGGTTTCAGGACTTGCTCTTGGATTGCCCTCATCATGGCATATCCAAGCTTGCCTTGCTAGAGATCTATTACAAGGGGCTGGATGCGGGAACGCAATTCAACCTCCAATCCCTCTCATGTGGAACGTTCATGGACATGAGAGAAGATGACGCTTGGGACTTCATCGAGAAGCAAGCAAGAGTCATAGAGAAGTATTCCCACCGGAAAGTGGAGGGAAATCGTGTGGAGCAAGGAGCGAAGCTCACACATGAAGCTCAAAATCAGATTTTCTCCCTCAACAATGAGATCAAGGAGTTGACGGAGGCTATCAAGACCAACTTTCCAAAGCAACAAGAGAAGGATGTTGGCTATTTGGGCAACAAAAATGGCGGTGATAACACCAACCGCAACAACAACAGCAACAAAAATAACCGGAACAACAACCGGAATAACAATTGGAATGGAAACAACAACAACCGGAACAACAATTGGAACAACAATAGGGGTTCAAACAACAACAGTTGGCGCTCCAATCAACAAAATTTTGGTAACTCTTATCCTTCCAACTCTAATTCACTAACTCCATCTTCCTCTTCCTCTACTCCTTTGAAAAGCCAGGGGCAATCATCTAATGGAGGAAACAATACGGGAAAGGAGAAGTCCGATCCCATGTTGGAAACAATTTTGGGAAAGCTTCAAGGGTTGGAGAACCGCCTCATCAAGGTCGATGATCAAGTTTCTAAGGTTGACAAAGCTCAAAAAGTTTTGGAAAACCAAATGTTCAACCACGCAGAGGAAGTTCCTAGAAATCAAAGGAAACTTCCAGGAAAGACGGAGGACAACCCTAAGGGAAGGGTGATGGCGATTACAACTAGGAGCGGAGTAACTACTACCGATCCGCAGCCTACGTTCGTTGAAGTCCCCGTAGAGAAGGACAAAGAAAAGGGGAAGGAGAAGGAAGATGTCTATGTTCCTCCTCCAGCTTACAAACCTCCCCTACCATTTCCTCAATCTAGAGCGCGAGCGCGCCTAGACAAACAATTCGTTAAGTTCATAGAACTCATGAGTAAGCTGCATATTAATATACCCTTCATTGATGCTATTGTAGGTATGCCGGCTTATGGCAAGTTCTTGAAGGAGCTCCTCTCCAACAAGAGGAAGCTAGAAGATTTTGGTGAGGTCAAGATGAGTTCAGATTCTTCGGATCTCATCAAGACCATGAAAGAGAAAATGCCCCCAAAATTGAAGGATCCTGGGTCATTTTGCATTCCCATTGGAGTGGGAGATGTCACATATGACGCTTTATGTGACTTAGGAGCAAGTGTGAGCATCATACCACTTGCATTGTGCAGGAAGATCGGTTTAGGCGACCCTAAACCGGTGAAGATGACGTTGTACATGGCGGATCGATCCATCACTCGCCCCGTCGGTATTGTAGAAGACGTCCCGGTCAAGCTAGGTAAATTCTTTGTCCCCATTGATTTTGTCGTGCTTGACATTCCTGCAGATAGTCCGGTCCCGATCATACTCGGAAGACCATTTCTTGCAACTTCCGGCTGCATGGTCGATTGCAAGAATGGTAGACTCGCTTTTGATATTGGAGAAGAGAAAGTAGAATTCGTTCTTTCCACTCTAGTGAAGGAGCCGATCTTCGACGAGGACATTTACGATGTCCAAGATGAAGAAGGTTTATCCAGGGAAGAGGTAAGTGCGATTCTCTTTAACGATCCTTTACAAAAAGTCATTACCATGAGTCTAACAGATGTAGGGGAAGGAGGAGAGTGCAAAGAGGAAATTGAAGCCTTAAAAGCACAAGAAGAGATGCATGAAGTGGAGTTTGAGAAACTCCACGATGAGGCTGAGAATGTTAGAATCCACGGTCATACCCTATATTCCACGACCGTGGATTTCACAACCAAAATCGACCTCCATTCCAGGGGATTACACGGTCGTGGAACATATGGAGAGGCCGTAATTCTGACCGTGGAAGAAGGTGATCGGCATACTTCTTCGACTTCTTTTGATTCTTCTCCAACTCACTCAACACCCTTAGAAACTTCTAAGGAAACGTCGGATGCTCCTCAAGGATCATTGGAAGCTCCGAAAGTGATGGAACTCAAACCACTTTCTACTCATCTAAGGTACGCTTTTCTAGGATCTAATTCTACCTTTCCGGTTATCGTTAGTTCCGAACTGAGCATAGATGAACATGAGCAGCTCATGATTGTCCTTAGGAAACATAGAAAAGCCATAGGCTATACTATTGAGGACTTAGTAGGAATTAAACCCTCCCAATGTATGCATAAGATACTAATGGAGGAGGACTTTAGAACTTCAAGACAACCTCAAAGGCGGTTGAATCCGACCATGAAGGAGGTTGTCAAGAAGGAAATTCTTAAACTTCTTGACGCAGGTATCATATATCCTATCTCCGATAGCAAGTGGGTGAGTCCAGTTCAAGTAGTTCTGAAGAAAGGAGGAATGACGGTCATCACCAACAAGAACAACCAACTCAGTCCTACACGAACCGTGACTGGATGGCGAATGTGCATAGACTACCGCAAGCTCAACAACGCAACGCGGAAGGATCACTTTCCATTGCCATTCATCGATCAAATGCTTGAAAGGTTAGCACAACATTTACATTTTTGCTACCTTGACGGTTATAGTGGTTTCTTTCAGATTCCGATACATCCGGATGATCAAGAGAAGACCACATTCACGTGCCCTTGGGGTACGTTCGCCTATAGAAGAATGCCGTTCGGGCTTTGCAAAGCCCCATCCACCTTTCAACGGTGCATGATGGCCATCTTCTCCGAATACGTAGAGGAAATCATGGAAGTCTTCATGGACGACTTCTCCGTATACGGTTCCTCTTTTAACGATTGCCTTTCTAACCTTTCTCTCGTTTTACAACGTTGTGAAGACACTAACCTAGTTCTTAATTGGGAGAAGTGTCAATTCATGGTTAAGGAAGGAATTGTATTAGGTCACTTAGTCTCTAGTAGAGGGATAGAGGTAGACAAGGCTAAGATAGAGACCATAGAGAAACTTCCTCCCCCAATTTCGGTGAAAGGGATAAGAAGTTTCCTAGGACATGCTGGATTTTATAGACGTTTCATTAAGGACTTTTCTAAGATATCAAAACCTCTCACTAATCTATTGATGAAGGATGCGGTTTTTGAGTTTTCGCAGGAATGTTTAGATGCGTTTAACACCATTCGGCAAGCTCTAATTTCAGCACCTATTATCCAACCTCCGGATTGGACTCTCCCCTTTGAGATTATGTGCGATGCTAGTGACGTAGCTATTGGAGCTGTTCTTGGACAACGAAAGGAAGGTCGAACCCATGCCATATACTATGCTAGCAAGACGCTAGATGAAGCGCATCTCAACTACGCCACTACCGAGAAAGAATTTCTAGCCATTGTCTACGCTATTGACAAGTTTCGCTCTTATCTTGTAGGTGCAAAGGTGATTGTCTACACGGATCATGCTGGGATCCGGTACCTCCTTGCGAAGAAAGACGCGAAACCAAGGCTGATTAGATGGATTCTTCTCTTACAAGAATTCGATCTTGAGATCTGCGACAAGAAAGGTTCAGAAAATTCTGTTGCGGATCATTTGAGTCGTCTAACACATCTAGAGGACGACCACCTACCCATTGATGACTCCTTTCCGGACGAACACTTACACATCATAGAGGAGTGCATCAACGTGATCTCCAAAGGTAACGAACCGTGGTTTGCTGATTTTGTTAACTACTTGGTTTGCCAGGAGACACCGCCCGGACTATCCTATGCACAAAGGAAGAAGTTCTTTAAGGACGTCCGGGAAAACTATTGGAACGAGCCTCTCCTCTTTAAGAGAGGTCCGGATGGCATCATTCGGCGATGTGTGCCAGAAGATGAGATGCAAAGTGTCATCCGCCATTGTCATTCACTACCTTGTGGAGGACACGCTAGTTCGAACAAGACTAGCGCAAAGGTATTGCAATGTGGATTCTATTGGCCTATTTTATTTAGAGATGTGCAATCCTTTGTTTCTTGTTGCGATGCTTGTCAAAGAACAGGCAATATTTCTAGAAGGAACGAGATGCCCCTCAACAACATCCAAGAGGTGGAGATTTTCGACGCTTGGGGAGTCGATTTCATGGGACCATTCCCATCTTCTTGTGGAAACCAATACATACTATTGGCGGTAGACTACGTTTCTAGATGGATGGAAGCAATTGCCTCTCCCACAAATGATGCCATGGTGGTGGTTAAGTTCTTCAACAAGACCATCTTTCCGTGATTCGGAACACCAAGGACGATCATTAGTGATGGAGGTTCTCACTTCATAGCCCGTCGCTTTGAAGCTCATCTAGCTAAGTATGGGGTTAATCACAAGATCGCTACCCCTTATCATCCACAAACTAGTGGACAAGTTGAGATCTCAAATAGGGAGATCAAAGGAATTCTAGAAAAGACGGTTTCAAGGACTAGGAAGGATTGGTCCTTGAAGCTAGATGATGCATTATGGGCGTACCGGACTGCGTACAAGACCCCCATAGGAACCACACCGTACAACCTTGTGTATGGGAAGTCTTGTCATTTTCCGGTGGAGCTGGAGCACAAAGCGTTTTGGGCTATCAAGTGGCTGAATTTCGGCATGAAGGAAGCGGGAGAGAAGCGTCTCCTAGACATCAACAAGCTGGATGAACTTCGCTTGAACGCCTATGAAAACGCTAAGATCTATAAGGAAAGAGCAAAGCGTTGGCATGATAAGCATATCATTCCAAAGGACTTCAAAGAAGGAGATCAAGTTCTCCTCTTCAATTCAAGACTTCGCCTCTTTCCAGGTAAGCTTAAATCCCGTTGGACCGGACCTTTTCTAATTAAGCGTATTTTCCCCCATGGTGCAGTTGAAGTATGGGGTGAAGCTAGCGGAAGTTTTAAGGTGAACGGCCAACGACTCAAGAAGTACACGACGGAACTCCAAGCTGAGGAGTTTGCGCCTACCGCACTCGAATAAGTGCGAGATTGGTCTAGCTACGGACCTTAAACAAAGCGCTTCTTGGGAGGCAACCCAAGGTATTGCATTTTCGTTTTCGTTTTCGATTCATAGTTTCGCCTAGAATAGACGTTTTCGCTTTATTTTGCCTCGATTTCTTCCGGTATGTTCGTGTTTTTGGTTGTAGGATCAATGGAAAAGGAAAAAGGGAGAATAATGACGAAGAAGAGTGACGAAATTTGGACTTTGAAGCTTTACAGAAGGTTCCACGGTCTAAATTACGGTCGACATAGCTACAGTGGCCGTAATTCTCAAAAGCCTTTGAAAAATCACCAAAACCACGGTTCCGTACACTTCCACGGCCGTGGAACACCCCGACAGACCGTGATTTTCAAAATTTTGCCTGCGACTATATAAGCCACATTCTTCACAAAATTTCCCCAAAAATTCCCTTTCCACAACCTAAACGCCGAAACCCCACGACCTCCTCCAATTCTTCGTTTTCTAATCGTTTTCAACGATTCTTCATCCTAAACTGCAGTAAATCCAACCACGAACAAGATCCAAGCGACAAACCGAGCGGAAATCCATCAACAAACGCGCATTTCGGATTTTTTAATCCGAAAAAGAGGTTTATTCTTTCTTCTTGATTTTCGCGGATTTGGTTCGTTTTTGCTATAGATTTTTAGGAAGAACTGATAAAGACTGGAAGGAATTAGATTAGGACTGCTTGTTGTGGTGATTGTTGGTGAATTTGCTGAGATTCGCGAGATTCTGAGACGAATCACGGTCTCTGGGTAAACCACGGCCGTGGAACCTGAAGAACAGACCGTAATTTTGGTGAAAAAATGGATTTCGTAAGGAGAGTGTCGGGAAGGATAAAAGAGAAGAAGGGAGAGCAAAATAAGAAAAGGAAAGGCAATCCCTCCACCTCTAGGGCACCACCACCCTCATCTCCCTCACTACCATCCTCACCTTCACCTCCATCCTCACCTCCTCATCCTAGCATCCCGACCATACATGAGAACCACCTTGCTGCATTTGAGAGGATCACGGAGAGGACAGTGATTGGTCATAGGTATTTGTTGTTGGAGGATCTACATCCTCTCAACATAGTTGATGACTTTACATGGCTCTTGGATAGAGCCGGATTACTTGTCTTCACGAACATTCGTGAAGACGCCTATGAGGAGATCACCCGGGAGGTTGTGACGTCTTTCGAGCACAGCCACGTAGATAGGACCGTCTCTTTCCGTCTCATGGAACGAGACTACCATTTGAGTATTGTTGAGTTTGGGACCATTTTCGGGTTCCATGACACCTACAATGGTCGATTCCCGAGTGGTATTTACCCTAAGGATTTCTGGAAGGAAGTTGCGATGATTTACGCCGACAAGGACCGTTGGCAACCCGCCGATACCAAGGCTAGATTGATGTACCATCAAGCCTTGAAGATAGCTCACCGTGTTCTTTCGGAGTGTCTCTTTCCTAGGACGGAGACGCCCCAAAAGATCAAGACGGATGAGCTATTCTTGCTCTATTGCATGCTCTATGGACGCCGTGCAGATTGTGCTACTCTCTTGGCTGCTACGATGAGCAAGCTCAAGAACAAGAAGAAGGGGAACATTGGATATGGTGGGATAGTTACCCACATTGCTAGGAGTTTTGGTGTGGATTTCTCTGCTCGCACCCGTATACTTGCAGTTCCTTTAGGGCTACATGCATTCATGGTTAGGGGACTCATTTTCCCCACACATGGAGGTCCGCCTTATGCGGGCATGCCTTGGGAGAGCAGGACAGGCAGGGGTATAGAGTGGCTGCCGGAGTACTCCATTGTGGCGGGACGCCACAATTGGAAGGAGACGTTCGCTGCGATGCATGCGAACAGGTTAGTAGCTCCCCCTTACGTTCCACCACCGGTTGTGGAGGAGGAGGAGATGGGAGATCAGTACGAGAGTGGTGGAGGAGCGGAGCAGGAGTTTGGCATGTTTCCGGACCAGCCGGAGGCGGCCCCAGATGCACCCAGACGCTCTCCACGCCCAGCTAGAGCGTCAGGCTCGTCATCTCGCCGCGCTAGCGTGAGTGAGAGGCCCACGTGGATGACTACACCTCCCACTTGGTATGACACCCCCCCTCCTTGGTCCACGGCGCAGCCAGCAGCACACCCACCACCACCAGCACCATCCGATGCCCCATCATGGTACAGTCAGGCTCCAGGATGGTACGAGCAGATGCCGGATTGGGCTACCGGACTTTCAGAGAGAGTAGGAGCGCTAGAGATCCGGGCCGACGCTAGAGACGGACGCCTCGACAACCTCGACCACAT
The DNA here is from genome assembly GCA_033239045.1 of Fagopyrum esculentum. Taxonomy (NCBI): domain Eukaryota; kingdom Viridiplantae; phylum Streptophyta; class Magnoliopsida; order Caryophyllales; family Polygonaceae; genus Fagopyrum; species Fagopyrum esculentum. The sequence continues at coordinate 8,523,758 of BSUD01000003.1, forward strand.
GATGAGGGACGTCTACCGCCAGCAGTTTGGGCGGCACTACGACTCCAGCTTCTCTCCATTTCCGCCTCCACCGCCGCCGCAGTGATTGGACGCATGATCGTTTGTTTTAGACATTCCCGCCACCACTTGTGAGTTTCTTTTTCTTTTCTTTCTTTTGTTCTTTCTTTTGAACATTAGGGACAATGTTCGTCCTAAGTATGGGGTGGGATGTACTAAAAGCTTGTAATAACTCTACTCTCTATGTTTGCTTTCATTCGAGACTATCGTTGCATGTTCATTATGTGTTAGACGTTTCATTTTCGCATTGCATGAAAAAGAACTTTAAAAACCCATAAAAATTGAAAAATTTTGAAAATTTTGTGTTTCTAATGAATTGAGATGATTTCCATGATAATCATTACTTGTGAATGGAGTTTGATAACAATTGCATGCTCAAAAGAATAGTGAATCGAAAAGAATTTGAATGAATGAATTTTACCTCTTTTGCAAGTTTTATAATGTGAAAATGTTACCTAAATCATGCTAGGAAAGTGAATTTGAAATCACATTATAAGTTCCTATACTTCTTGTTGAAATGATTAAGGCAATTCGATACTTTCTTTCCTCTTTCTTTGATCATCTAACTCCTCATTGAAATATTAGCCTCCCTTACCTATCCGGGAATTTGGAGAAGTGAATGAGAAAAAGGCATGTTTGATGTGGGAGGGCCATGAGAGCAATCATTTGCAATCAATTGAATAGAAAGAAATTGTAGGTTTGGGGAAGTCAATCATGACGATGAGTAACTCGGCACCATTCACATAGCCGGGTGTTTGTGTCTTGCCAAAGTCGGATTGAGCGATATTCCTAGCGGATTATGGTATGTGCGCTAAGGGTTTGAGGCATCTCTTGAAAAATTGAGAAACGCCAATCTCCTAGGCTTTGGTTTTTGTGCACCTCTGTCCATAACTCCAAAAGTAAAGTCGAAAAATGAAAAGAAGAGAGCGAAGCTCTAAGTTGAAGTGTTGCGGGAACCGCATAAGAAGAAGAAGGTAGTTGTCCACTTTCCCGGATTTATGCACCACTTTCCCTTAAAGTTTTCCCTTCCCTTCCGTATTCTAGACCTTTTCATTGAAAGTCCTTAAGATCAAAAGAATGTTATATGGCTTGGTGATCTAAATTGAAGTTTCTTGTGATTGATTTTGATAATGTTTGAAGGTTATAATGCTTGTCTAGAAGTTAAGTTGGTTCATGAATTTTCTTTGCTTTTCACTCTTTGATTGAGTGTGTGAAAGTTTGAAGAACGATTGAAGCAAGGTTTGAGAATGATCTATTCTTTAGAATTCACATTCACCCAAAAGAAGGTACACATATTTCATCCTAACTCTTGTTTAAAGCTTTTTGAAAAGACCTTGCTTAGGGACAAGCAAGTGTTAAGTATGGGGTTATTTGTTAGCATGAAATATTGTGATATTTTAGGCACGTTTTCTAATCGAATTTGATTCATATCGATAGTCTTAGATTGAACTTTGTGCATATGTGAGCTAGTATTGCCTATATTGTCGATATGGATGTCTACACTAGTTCTATGTTGATTTTAGGTGATTTGGAGCTATTTCCGAACGGAACCGAGCAAAGGAGAGTTGAGTTTATATGTCCATAGATTGAGGACATTCTTTGGAAGCAAATTTGAGTTTCAGCTTGAGGAATGCACGAGGCTAGGGAAGAATCACGTTCTTGCCCTAAATTACGCCCTAAAATACGGCCGGAATCCAAACCACGTTCAGAATTACGGCCGTGGATTCATAGTCAAAAATTGATGTTCATTCCAGAGGATATTACGGCCGTGGAACATATGGTGCAAGCCGTATTTGTTTCCACGCTCTAAATTACGGTGGTGGAACACTTCCACGACCGTGATCTTGGCGAATCTTTTCGCCACACTTTGAAGCCACGATCTTTTGAAGATTGGGCCGGGCCGACATTTTTCCCTACATTATAAAAAGATGGACGAAGCAAGAATCCATCATCTTCGCTTAAGGAGTCGCTTATCATCGCTTATGCTCGCTGACACACATCGCTTATCACCGCTTAAGCACGCTTACACCCGTCATCCGCGCTAAGGATTGTCTAGCCCTTGTTGGAAGCATCGACATCCTTTTGGAGATCGAAGTTCGCGCTTGGGAATTACCCTAATCTCGCACTTTTGGTGTAGATTGCTGTTGAGATCTCCGGATTGGCGGAAGATCGAAGTTCTTGGAAGATTTTGCAAGAAGATCGCTCTTCTTGTTTAGGTTTGATTTGAAAAACGGATTGACATCCCGTTTCCTCTTCTTTCCTAAGGTTGTGATTGTTTACTTTATCGTGAGCCTTTTGACAATACTTGTTCTTGCTTGTGACTTTGAGATTAGTTTTGAAGATTATTGAAAGTTCTTGAAAGTTTTCATCTTTTTATCTTTTGATCCTTGAATTAATATCAACATGACGGTTATTGGATAAAAACCCTTAACAATTCTAAGGTGAAGGGTTGATGGTTGTGGCTTAGATGATGATACATCGATCGTAAACGGATTAGACCCTGAGAGTTAGAGAGAATCGCCGATAGACCCTAAATTACGGCATGTTCTTGAGTCCACGGCCGTGGAAACTCAAGAACTAACCGTAATTTCCTCTGAATCTACGAGTTTGCTTTTACTTTAATCCAAAGTTAAAGATTTGCTTTAACTTAGTTTAGACTTGTCTTTTCTAGGTGGTAGTGAAGCCTCAACAACCTCTACCTCGATTGTGAGTGTCACAACCTCAATCGGTTAAGTTAGTCTTGATCTTTGGGTTACAAGTTTGGGTATTTGACACTAATTCTCATCTTTAGAATCTTTCTATATTGAGCCTCAACAACCTGTATAGAGAGTGCCTTGTAGGTGAGTTACATAAGGTTCTTGGAACTTCACCGTACGATTACCTTACATTAGTATACCTTTGCATATCTCAACTCTGTCTTTATATCATTAAGTATATCTTGAATCGATTGCCACAGCTGGATACTTGGATCCTTAGGATTGTTGTTTTCCCAATATTTGCAAAACTCTCATATTTACTCGCTTGATAACCTGCAATCGAATTTGTTTCCCACCCAAATCCCTGTGTTCGATACTCTGGAATTCTTGCTTAGCTACGTCGATCCGTACACTGCGGGTTTGCTGCTTGATTCTAGTTTTATAAATTTAAAACTTATTTGCACACACCTCTAGGGGCGAACACTTAGCGGCATTTATCGACGCTTAGGATCGTTCATCTCCGTTTAGGGAATCTCAACGCTGTTTGGCCTTCGCTTGGAAGCATTGATCATCTCATTGGAGATTGAAGTTCGCATCTGGGAATTACCCTAATCTCGCACTTTTGGTGGAGATTGCTGTTGAGATCTCCGGATTGGCGGAAGATCGAAGCTTTTTGGAAGATTTTGCAAGGACATCTCTCTTCTTGTTTAGGTTTGATTTGGATAACGGATTGACATCCCGTTTTCCCTTCTTTCCTAAGGTTGTGATTGTTTGTTTTATTCTGAATCCTTTGACAATACTTGTTCTCTTTGTGACTTTGAGATTGGTTTGAAGATTATTGAAAGTTCTTGAAAGTTTTCATCTTTCAATCTTTTAATTCTTGAATTGTTATCAACATGACTGTTATTGGCTAAAAACCCTTAACAATTCTAAGGTGAAGGGTTGATAGTTGTGGCTTAGATGATGATAGATCGATCGCAAACAGATTAGACCCTGAGAGTTAGAGAGAATCGCCGACGAACCCTAAATTACGGCCTGTTCTTGAGTCCACGGCCGTGGAACCTCAAGAACTAACCGTGATTTCCCTTAAGTCCACGAACTTGCTTTTACTTTAATCCAAAGTTAAAGATTTGCTTTAACTTAGTTTAGACTTGTCTTTTCTAGGTGGTAGTGAAGCCTCTACCTCGATTGTGAGTGTCACAACCTCAATCGGTTTAGTTAGTCTTGATCCTTGGGTTACAAGTTTGGGTATTTGACATAAATTCTCATCTTTAGAATCTTTCTATATTGAGCCTCAACAACCTGTATAGAGAGTGTCTTGTAGGTGAGTTACATAAGGTTTTTGGATCTTCACCGTACGATTACCTTACATTAGTATACCTTTGCATATCTCAACTCTGTCTTTATATCATTAAGTATATCTTGAATCGATTGCCACAGCTGGATACTTGGATCTTTAGGATTGTTGTTTTCCCAATATTTGCAAAACTCTCATATTTACTCGCTTGATAATCTGCAATCGAATTTGTTCCCACCCAAATCCCTGTGTTCGATACTTTGGAATTCTTGCTTAGCTACGTCGATCCGTACACTGCGGGTTCGCTGCTTGATTCTAGTTTTATAAATTTAAAGCTTATTTGCACACACCTTTAGGGGCGAACAGTAATCCTATTTCCGGTTTTATTGTTATAAACAATGAATAATAAACACACACCACCCAACACACATCAATGCTAATACAAGGAATACGAGCTAAGTAAGTCCGGAGACTTACCTCATCCTAAAGATAATCCCGTTATATCCCGCTCTCAGCTTCCCGTAGGAAGACACTCAATGCCTGTAAAAAGGCACACGATCAACATCTCTCTCACATGCTAGAAGTCCTTACACTACAAAAAATAATTAGATTTGCGACGAGCTTTTGCGACGGCATGTATTTACCGACGCCATTAACGATTTTTGCGACGGCCCAAAGATTACCGTCTTTTCGTTTGCGTCGGCAATCCATCAATAATCTAAGTATCTAATTTTTTTTATTTGATAATATTTTGAACTTTTTTTATTTGGAAACATAAACGGAAAAATCATAACCCTAGTTCATCCATCGTTCTCCTCTTTCACAGAACTTTTCTCTTCTCTTCGTTAGTGTTAGTGTATTTTGGTTTGATACTAATTCATCCTCGTTCTACTTGTCTTCTTCCAGATTGGTCTCTGTGTATTTAAGCCGCACCTTCTCTTCAGATTTGATCATCTCTCTCCCTCTAACCACACAACTCCGCCGGCTCTCCGTTCGATCCTCTCTCACCCAACACCGGACTCAACGGGCACCGAACGACAACTTCAAATGCAGTATGTCCACTTCTCTTTGTGTAATTTGAGTTTTTAAGAGTAACCCTAACCAATTGTATAAAATTAGGGAATCTGAATTTTTGATAAAAGACTCTAAAATTAGGGTAGAATCCCCTTTTCTACATTGTCTTCCATGAACGTTGCTCAATCGACGAAACGACTCTAGCTTCCCACGCCACTAACACCGTCCAGTATTGGAGTACACAATTGGATTTGGAATTCTAAAGTTGTGAAAAGATTTACGCTAATTTTCAATTTTGAGGTTTGACTGTTGAGATGCTTGCTTTTCAAATCTATTTTAACAAGTGAATTTTTTTTTGGGTTGAGCTAGCAAGATTGCTTGATTGCTGGTGTAAATATATGGTAATTGTAAAATTAGATGGCTAGGTGGATGTAATTTTCTCTAATATGTTTCTACTGACATTGACTTGGTTTGCGAGGGGTAGGTTGAGATGCAAGTTTGTGCTCCGTTATTGCCTTAAGCTACTTAATAAAATATGATGCTTAGAGTAGCTAAATTTGATTTTCCATGTCTAGATTAATATAATCTCTAGTGTGTGGTCTGATTTGATTAGTGCAAGTAGCTAGACAATGTCCCAGTGGTCTTACTATAATTTTACTAGAAACAATCTTTGTGTTGAACTAGTGCTTTTGAAATCATTTGAACTCATTTTACTCTACTTTTTTGTTGAACTACTTGTTGAACTTGTACGATACTACCAAGAACAATCATTGTATTTGCAGCAATTGAATATAGTATTTGGTGCATCAAACTACAGTATTCCTTGTTTCATTTTCCTTTTTTTATGTTGTTTGACTTGGAAGTGAATTTATCTTTTCTAAAGACAACGAGCACTTCACTCACAAAATTTGCTCACCAAGATGGCCTATTTTCTAGGTTAGTCCTCATTCTCTTACCCCATTTTGAGTGGTTGCTCGTCTCTTTGTTTATCTGTAGATCTAAGCATTTATTTATCTCCTTGTTCTTTCTTTGTCGGAATCTACTAAACAGAATGCATTGCCAGTTAAGAGCACATCAATGTTGGACAGTTTGCAAAACTTATCAGCTTTCAATCTACCTTTTTCTACTTTGTGTAAGCACGTGATACGAGTTATTTAATTGTATTCAGCTTGCACTTGAAGGCGTCAAAGTTTGTTGCGTCATACATTAATCTTAACCCTAATATATCATAATAAAATCTCTTATTTATACATTTTTGCTAGAACTGCAGGAGAATTACACAATATCTAGGATAGTAATGACCGGGTTTGGAGTGGACCACGAATATCTGGTTTCCATTGCTGAACCACTTTTATCCAATTTGCTTGTTGTTCCTTGCCCCAAGGCTCCAATTTCTATGTATGTTGGCGGTGACTACCATTTTCAAGCTGGTACCGGGGTGTGTACAGTTAATTTTGCTTAATTCTTGTTAAATTTTCCATCTTCAAGTTTTCTTTTACCTTGATTAGTTATAAATCTGAAGTTTGTCTTTACTATCCCTATATTACACGTTTTGTCCTTGCTTTTGAATCTCCTGGTTGTAGGTTGAATGGAAAAGAATTCGACTGTTTGGTTGTTCTTCAGGTATTGTCATTTTTTTTCAAGATTGGTGAAATTACATAAGCTTTTCTTTTTGATGAGTTTTGACTTGTTATAGATTCTTATGGGAGGGTATAGATCTGCCTCAGGTTGTACTGGTACAAGGTTATGCCTCAGGTTGTAAATTGAATAGATTCTTATGGGAATATGTTTTCATTTCTTTAGTTTTGTCTCTATTTTTTTGTTCTTTTGTGAATGCAAATGAAGCTCACGAGAGTTCTGTAGTGCTGGAGATGATTCTTGCCTGATATTGTGGGATGTAAGAAGCGGCACTAGTCCAGCTGTGAAGGTCAGAATTTTGTATCTTTTTACTTGCCTCCATATGCCCATACACAAAAGAATCCCCTCCTGCACTTTCACTGTAACACACCAATTTTAGGCGCGTTTACGATATTTATTTTTTTCGGGTTTATCGATATTTTAATAGCTTAAATATTTTTATTACGAGTATAATTATATATTTGACGTATACACATATGTTCCTTATTTTATTTCCCCGGAAATTATTTCTAATTTAGAAGTTTCGTTCCGGTTCGTTTTGATCGAGTCTATTTTTGTTTATTTATTTATTCCCACTTCTTTAGTTTTTTTTATATATATATTATTTATTCTTATTATTTTGTTGTTATCCTTTCCCGACCAATCTAAGGAGCAACCGTCTCCTCCTTCATCCTGCTGCAACCACTGCTTCTACCCATCTACAGTGATCTAGCGTGCAGGCGCTCTGCACTAGTGAACTAGGCCGACCCCTCGACCCCTCTCGTGACCTTGTAGCCCTTGCCCTCCTTCTATCCCTTCTGTTTTCACGTTGTATCAACACAGAACCTCAATCTTAACCCTTGAGCCTGCCCTGTTTCTTCTTCAGCTCCCCGACCCCGGCTACTCCTTAGTCTTCACCTGATACGGACCATCCCGCTCTCTTCTCGAGCCTCGCCTGACTCGTTGTCGCCGGGGACTGCCGTGCACTCCCTTGTTTCTTCTCTCAATCTCGAACTCCCCTCTGTTTCATCCATCTCTACAAAATAACAGCTTCACCTCTTCTGCTCCACTCTTCCGTCGACAACCACCGGAGACCTGGAGTGCCGCCTCGCCACGCTTCCAGGAAACCAGTGAGCTACCTTCGCCAGAGAATCAGGGCTACCTCCCTCTATTGCCGCTGCCGGAAGAGCAACCCTGCTGCCTTTAATCCGCCACTCCTCTCCACTTTTCTTCCTTTGTCTCCCCAAGAACGGAGAAGGTTTGGCCGCCAGGGATCTATCAACCTCCGGAACCGCCGCCTCCATGCTGTGCCGCCAGGAACAACACCGGAGAGGAGCCTGCTTGGAGCCCGCCTGCGCCGCCGCCCTCTGAGCCCCTTCTCCTTCTACCGTGTTAAGAGGTTGATGAAACCCTATTCTTTTGTTGCTTAAATCGGGCCCCCTAAATTATGCGTAATTACAAATTGTAACCAGTATTTTGTATTTGCAGATTTAACCCTAATTTCTGAAAGTTGCAAATATGCCCTCTACTGTTATAATTACAAAAGGGGACCAAAATTTTAATTATGGAAAATAACCCAAGCTTCGTGATATTACCTTTTGTACTTGTTGGTTTATTTACGGGATTTGGGCCAAATATTTAATTACGTATTATGACCCATATTTTGGAATGATATTATTTGCCCCGCAAAATGAGTTAGCATGTTTTTAATCTTGGATTTTAGTTACAAGGATATTCTTATAATTGTTTATATTGTATACATTCCCCGAAAAGTGTTTTTAGGACTTTAAACTCGGATTTGAATCACGGGGGGTATTCTTATAGCTTTTATATTCTATGTTGTATGTCCAAATTTAGCATTATGCTAAATTTGTTTAGTTTGATGCTAGGTTCGGAAGCACCCGTTTAAGGCCAACAAATCCATATCGGCATCCATAGATCGTCTTCCGTCTTTTGACGTCACGTGAGTACCCTCTCCCTCGAGATTATGATCTTACTCGATTTAGTTATGTTTAGTATTAGTATCATGCTAGGTTGGATCTAGCATAACTTAGAGTGAATACCAAATAGTGGTTTGAACCTTTAGTGAGTTTGAGGATTTATGATCGTTATAAAGCTTGAGGTGTTATCATCTTGTGAGGATTGGTAGGCGTTGAGTGTTTGGTTGATCTTGTGAGCTTATGAGGATTGAGATTATGGTTATATGTCTATTGAGATTGTGGTGACTAGGACGAGAGTATCCTAGCACGTGTAGTGATGGTTATGACCTTGTGAGATCTTGAGGACTAGGAGTTTGTTTATCCTAGTTTGGGTTATGGTTTATGATATTGCGAGATCATAAGGTTTAGAATTCTTAGGACTTCTAGCTTCTGTTGAGTGTGATGTGAGCATGAGAGATTCTAGGATGCGGTCCTAGAATTGAGAGTCAAATGGTCTTGCATAGATCATTTGTATAGAAGTCTAAGACTTCTATTGTGAGTGGGTTATTGTTGATATAGTTATCTTCTTGTGAGCAGGTTATGGGCTTCCTCCCTAAGGAAGCAAGAGTGTTGTGAGTTGAGTGTGGTGACGAGTTAAGTCTCCGGACTTACTTAGCTCGTATTCTTTGTATTAGCATTATTGTGTGTTGGGTGGTGTGTGTTTATTATTTTACAGTTTATAACAACTAAACCGGAAATAGGATTACCGACCTTTATATTATTTGGCCCAAGTGTATGATAACGGGCGGTGACATTACTGCCTGGCTCCCCGTGAGAGCTAGGGGGATCTCGGCGACTGGCCCGTGCTGGTTAGACGGTCGGAGGCATCCGACCGTTCCATTGCCGGAAGAAGGGACCGAGGCGGGTTTCAGAGGATTCTCGTGTCACAAAGGAAGTTGAATTAGAACGGGATACGACTTAATAATAAAAAGATAATAAACCGGACTTGTGTGATTTGGTGTACATTGTGTGTTATGTTGATTTACTTGTGTTTGTGCCTTTCACCTTGATTCTAATGCTTCGAATATTAGCTAACGGTTTTATACCGATTGTTGTAGATTGTCTTGCAGGTTAAGAATGCGGCCGGGAGATCCGGAAGAGTGGGCAGCCGGGGTTCCGTACATTTTAGGAGTGGGTTTTGGTTGGAGTCGGGTTGTGTTTTATTCTTCGTTTATTATGTTGGTATGCCGCGTGTATGGCGTTTTGGTCTTTGGTGTTGTTTATCGGCTGAAGTCTTTTGTTGTTTTCCTTCGGGTTTCTTATCATTTGCATTAAAAGGAATTTTGGTTTTGCCTTTATTTGTGCCATGTTGAAAGATCCGGTGAAATTGTTGTCGGGCTAAGGGTCGGGACCCATTGTGAGGTCCTAACCCGTAGCATCCCGAGTCACGCGGATTCGGGATGTTACAAAAGTGGTATCAGAGCCCTAGGTTGACAACAATGGCACTCGCAATCTTCTAAAGGCCGAATGAGGAATAAACAAAACCCACACGGGTTTTGACTTTTCATTTTCAAAATCACATGCATGAGTCGGGGTATAATGTACGGACCACCACTCCTTCCGCGGATCTCGGCAGCTTAGTTTATTGGACTTGATATATATATGTATATATGTAGATAGGTATAGTATATGTGGATTGTAGTTGCATGATGACTTATTTTTTATGTATAGTTAATATATGTGGATTATAGTACTTGTTTGGACCTTGTATTATTGTATTGACTTTCCAAATGTGATATATTAGTAGTAATGTGAGCATAAAACTTATGTATATAGTTATATACACATACACATATGGTATGCTAGTATTATATTAGTAGTAGTGGACGTTATAGTTAAGTTGATAGGAAGCTATCATCGCCCTTGGACAACCGCCTTTTTGGGATTATGATAGTATAGGGATTATGATGGTATATATACGAAGATCAGTATGCTCATGTACCGAGTTAAGCCTCATGTTCTGGAAAATACCCTGGTGAATCTTTGGGCTCCCTTAGAGGACGTCAAAGCAATCCTATGAAGACTAAAGAGGACATTAACGGCAAAGGACGAACATGTAGAAAGAAAGTCTAAACGACTAAAGAGAAAGCGAGATGGAGACAATACACGTAAAGGGAGCACCATTAATGTGTGGAAGTGGTTACAAAGAAGTCACGACTAGAAATACAACGAAACCAATAGAGATAACAAACTTAAGTTCTTCAAGAAGACGCGTGAACAACTACAGATGTGAATCGAGGAGGAGATGGGTACATCCTAGCAAGGTTAAAGGTGGTATTCCATTAAGATGTGGAATTTTCCTTAGGCGCCCCTGAACATTGGAGTCAAGATGAGAAGAATGATCAGACCTTTTGCGAAAGATTTAAGATACCGTTAAGAAACGCCTAGAAGAAAGAAGTGTGAGTAGACATGATTCCGAGAAGAGGAGAAACGCAACAAGGAACTTTTAGTTATGAAAATACGTAAGATCACAACAAAGAGAAACGCGAACGGTTGCCGAGTAACATTAGAGATTTGAGAAGACACACTTACAAGATAGCATGAGGCGCGGTTAAGCTTATGAAGATGAGTTATACGGCGTGCGAGACCTAAAAGAGTATAGTTACCTTATGGAAAAGAAAGAAAGCATGGAACGGGGAAAGAACTAATGGGGTTTAAGGTAAAACCCCGAGGAGGGTAGCCTTCATGAGAATGGTACAATGGGAAGAGTGTTAGCATGAAATATTGTTATATTTTAGGCACGTTTTCTAAACGTATTTGATTCATATCGATAGTCTATGATTGAACTTTGTGCATATATGAGCTAGTATTACCTATATTGTCGATATGGATGTCTACACTAGTTCTATGTTGATTTTATGTAATTTGGAGCTATTTCCGAACGGAATAGAGCAAAGGAGAGTTGAGTTGATATGTCCATAGATTGAGGACACTCTTTGGAAGCAAATTGGAGTTCTAGCTTGAGGAATGCACGAGGTTAGGGAAGAATCACGTTCTTGCCCTAAATTACGCCCTAAAATACGGCCGGAATCCAAACCATGTTCAGAATTACGGCCGTGGATTCATAGTCAGAAATTGATGTTCATTCCAGAGGATATTACGGCCGTGGAATATATGATGCAAACCGTATTTATATCCACGCTCTAAATTACGGTCGTGGAACACTTCCACGACCGTGATCTTGGCGAATCTTTTCGCCACACTTTGAAGCCACGATCTTTTAAAGATTGGGCCGGGCCGATATTCTATCTTGCCCTATAAAAAGACGGACGAAGCAAGAATCCGTCATCCCCGCTTAACCCCGTTCATCGTCACTTATTCTCGCTTAGGACCGCTTAGGATCGCTTAAGCATTGACATCTCGTTGGAGATTGAAGTTTGTAGTTGAGAATTGCCCTAATCTCGCACTTTTGGTGGAGATTGTTGTTGAGATCTCCGAATTGGCGGAAGATCGAAGTTTTCGGAAGATTTTGCAAGAAGATCTCTCTTCTTGTTTAGCTTTGATTTGGAAAACGGATTGACATCCCGTTTTCCCTTCTTTCCTAAGGTTGTGATTGTTTGCTTTACTTTGAATCCATTGACAATACTTGTTCTCTTTGTGACTTTGAGATTATTTTGGAGATTATTGAAAGTTTTTGAAAGTTTTCATCTTTCTATCTTCTAATTCTTGAATTAATATCAACATGACTATTATTGGTTAAAAACCCTTAACAGTTCTAAGGTGAAGGGTTGATAGTTGTGGCTTAGATAATGATAGATCGATCGCAAACAGATTAGACCCTGAGAGTTAGAGAGAATCGCCGACAACTCTAAATTACGGCCTGTTCTTGAGTCCACGGCCGTGGAACTCCAAGAACTAACCGTGATTTCCTTTAAGTCCACGAACTTGCTTTTACTTTAATCTAAAGTTAAAGGTTTGCTTTAGCTTAGTTTAGACTTGTCTTTTCTAGGTGGTAGTGAAGGCTCAACAACCTCTACCTCGATTGTGAGTGTCACAACCTCAATCGGTTAAGTTAGTCTTGATCCTTGGGTTACAAGTTTGGGTATTTGACACTAATTCTCATCTTTAGAATCTTTCTATATTGAGCCTCAACAACCTGTACAGAAAGTGCCTTGTAGGTGAGTTATATAAGGTTTTTGGAACTTCACCGTACGATTACCTTACATTAGTATACCTTTGCATATCTCGACTCTGTCTTTACATCATTAAGTACGTCTTGAATCGATTGCCATAGCTGGATATCTGGATCTTTAGGATTGTTGTTTTCCCAATATTTGCAAAACTCTCATATTTACTTGCTTGATAACCTGCAATCGAGTTCGTTCCCACCCAAATCCCTATGTTCGATACTCTGGAATTCTTGCTTAGCTACGTCGATCCGTACACTGCGGGTTCGCTGCTTGATTCTAGTTTTATAAATTTAAAGCTTATTTGCACACACCTTTAGGGGCGAACAAGTTTTTGGCGCCGTTGCCGGGGATTTGGTTTCGGCCGAATCCGGTAGCCGGTTGTCGAGCTTGGGAGCTTGCTTTCGTTGTTTGATTTTGCTTTGAGTGCATGCGCAGGTCTAGGAACACCGAAGATCTCTTACCTCTTGATCAAGAGCTAGAGAAAACCTTGAGGCAAAAGCGCAAGGAAAAGAAGATGGCTGAAGAAAACGAACGTAATCTTCAAACGGAGTTGGCGGAGAAAGAAGCTCAACTCCGATGGAATGAGACTCTCCGCCAAGATGAGATGGATCGTCATCAATCTCAAGTTAACAGTCTACAAGACATGATCTTCCAGATGAAGCTCAACTCCGATGGAATGAATCCTTTCCATCCACAAGGAGCTGCTAATCGCCGCATTCCATCTAGGAATGCGAGGATCGAACGTGTGGATAATGAGCCAAGAACTCTTGGCCAGCGGATGGATCCAACACAACAACCACGCCGCTTGGGTGTGAATTTTGATGCTGAAGATGTGCAAGGGATTAGCTTTAACCCTCAAGTTATCACTCTTGTTCGCCAAAGCCAATTTGGCGGTACAAGTGCTGAATCTCCACACCAACACTTGCAAAACTTTGAGTGTATGATGGAGACGATGAGACCGAAGAACGCTACTACCAACAGCTATAAGCTCAAGCCTTTCTTTTTCTCCTTGAAAGGGAAAGCGTTATCTTGGTATCAAGCTCTTCCTAATGGGAAACTAGACACGTGGGAAGACCTTTCCGCGGAGTTTCTCACCAAATTCTTTCCACCTTCCAAAACGGCGGAATTTAGAGGTAAGATTAATGCTTTTTCCATGAGACCTAACGAAAGTTTGTTTCAATCTTGGGAAAGGTTTCAGGATTTGCTCTTGGATTGCCCTCATCATGGCATATCCAAGCTTGCCTTGCTGGAGATTTACTACAAGGGGCTGGATGCGGGAACGCAATTCAACCTCTAATCCCTCTCATGTGGAACGTTCATGGACATGAGAGAAGATGACGCTTGGGACTTCATCGAGAAGCAAGCAAGAGTCATAGAAAAGTATTCCCACCGGAAAGTGGAGGGAAATCGTGTGGAGCAAGGAGCGAAGCTCACACATGAAGCTCAAAATCAGATTTTCTCCCTCAACAATGAGATCAAAGAGTTGAAGGAGACTATCAAGACCAACTTCCCAAAGCAACAAGAAAGAGATATTGGCTATTTGGGCAACAACAATGGCGGTGATAACACCAACCGCAACAACAATAACCGGAACAATAACCGGAATAACAATTGGAATGGAAACAACAACAATCTGACCAACAATTGGAACAACAATCGGGGTTCAAACAACAACAATTGGCGCTCCAATCAACAAAATTCCGGTAACTCTTATCCTTCCAATTCTAATTCACTAACTCCACCTTCCTCTTCCTCTACTCCTTTGAAAAGCCAGGGGCAATCATCTAATGGAGGAAACAATACGGGAAAGGAGAAGCCCGATCCCATGTTGGAAACGATCTTGGGAAAGCTTCAAGGGTTGGAGAACCGCCTCATCAAGGTTGATGATCAAGTTTCTAAGGTTGACAAAGCTCAAAAAGTTTTGGAAAACCAAATGTTCAACCATGCAGAGAAAGTTCCTAGAAATCAAGGGAAACTTCCAAGAAAGACGGAGGACAACCCTAAGGGAAGGGTGATGGCGATTACAACTAGGAGCGGAGTGACTACTACCGATCCGCAACCTACGTTCGTTGAAGTCCCCGTAGAGAAGGACAAAGGAAAGGGGAAGGAGAAGGAAGATGTCTATGTTCCTCCTCCAGCTTACAAACCTCCCCTACCTTTCCCTCAATCTTGAGCGCGAGCGCGCCTAGATAAACAATTCGGTAAGTTCATAGAACTCATGAGTAAGCTGCATATTAATATACCCTTCATTGATGCTATTGTAGGTATGCCGGCTTACGGCAAGTTCTTGAAAGAGCTTCTTTCCAACAAGAGGAAGCTAGAAGATTTCGGAGAGGTTAAGATGAGTTCGGATTCTTCGGATCTCATCAAGACCATGAAGGAGAAAATGCCCCCAAAGTTGAAGGATCCGGGGTCATTTTGCATTCTCATTGGAGTGGGAGATGTCACATATGACGCTTTATGTGACTTAGGAGCAAGTGTGAGCATCATACCACTTGCACTATGTAGGAAGATCGGTTTAGGCGATCCTAAACCGGTAAAGATGACGTTATACATGGCGGATCGATCCATCACTCGCCCCGTCGGTATTGTAGAAGACGTCCCGGTCAAGCTAGGTAAATTCTTTGTTCCCATTGATTTTGTCGTGCTTGACATTCCTGCAGATAGTCCGGTCACAATTATACTCGGAAGACCGTTTCTTGTAACTTCCGGCTGCATGGTCGATTGCAAGAATGGAAGACTCGCTTTTGATATTGGAGAAGAGAAAGTAGAGTTCGTTCTTTCCACTCTAGTGAAGGAGCCAATCTTTGACGAGGATATCTACGATGTCCAAGACGAAGAAGGTTTGTCTAGGGAGGAGCTAAGTGCGATTCTCTTTAACGATCCTTTACAAAAGGTTATCACTATGAGTCTAACCAATGTAGGGGAAGAAGAAGAGTGCAAAGAGGAAATTGAAGCCTTAGAAGCACAAGAAGAGATGTATGAATTGGAGTTTGAGAAACTCCACGATGAGGCTGAGAATGTAAGAATCCACGGTCACACCCTGTATTCCACGACCGTGGATTTCACAACCAAAATCGACCTCCATTCCAGGGGATTACACGGCCGTGGAACACATGGAGAGGCCGTAATTCTGACCGTGGAAGAGGGTGCTCGGCATACTTCTTCAACTTCTTTTGATTCTTCTCCAAACCATTCAACACCCTTAGAAACTTCTAAGGAAACGTCGGATGCTCCTCAAGGATCATTGGAAGCTCCGAAAGTGATGGAACTCAAACCACTTCCTACTCATCTAAGGTACGCTTTCCTTGGATCTAATTCTACCTTCCCGGTTATTGTTAGCTCCGAATTAAGCATAGATGAACATGAACAGCTCATGATTGTCCTTAGGAAACATAGAAAAGCCATAGGCTACACTATTGAGGACTTAGTAGGAATCAAACCCTCCCTATGTATGCATAAGATACTAATGGAGGAGGACTTTAGAACTTCAAGACAACCTCAATGGCGGTTGAATCCGACCATGAAGGAGGTTGTCAAGAAGGAGATTCTTAAACTTCTTGATGCAGGTATCATCTATCCTATCTCCAATAGCAAGTGGGTGAGTCCAGTTCAAGTAGTTCCGAAGAAGGGAGGGATGACTGTCATCACCAACAAGAACAACGAACTCATTCCTACCCGAACCGTGACTGGATGGCGAATGTGCATAGACTACCGCAAGCTCAACAACGCAACGCGGAAGGATCACTTTCCATTGCCATTCATCGATCAAATGCTTGAAAGGTTAGCACAACATTCACATTTTTGCTACCTTGACGGTTATAGTGGTTTCTTTCAGATTCCGATACATCCGGATGATCAAGAGAAGACCACATTCACGTGCCCTTGGGGTACGTTCGCCTATAGGAGAATGCCGTTCGGGCTTTGCAACGCCCCAGCCACCTTTCAACGGTGCATGATGGCCATCTTCTCCGAATACGTAGAGGAAATCATGGAAGTCTTCATGGGCGACTTCTCCGTATACGGTTCCTCTTGTAACGATTGCCTTTCTAACCTTTCTCTCGTTTTACAACGTTGTGAAGACACTAACCTAGTTCTTAATTGGGAGAAGTGTCAATTCATGGTTAAGGAAGGAATTGTATTAGGTCACTTAGTCTCTAGTAGAGGGATAGAGGTAGACAAGGCTAAGATAGAGACCATAGAGAAACTTCCTCCCCCAATTTCGGTGAAAGGGATAAGAAGTTTCCTAGGACATGCTGGATTTTATAGAGGTTTCATTAAGGACTTTTCTAAGATATCAAAACCCCTCACTAATCTATTGATGAAGGATGCGGTTTTTGAGTTTTCGCAGGAATGTTTGGACGCGTTTAATACCATCCGGCAAGCTCTAATTTCAGCACCTATTATCCAACCTTCGGATTGGACTCTCCCCTTCGAAATTATGTGCGATGCTAGTGACGTAGCTATTGGAGCTGTTCTTGGACAACGAAAGGAAGGGCGAACCCATGCCATATACTACGCTAGCAAGACGCTAGACGAAGCATAGCTCAACTACGCCACTACCGAGAAAGAGTTTCTAGCCATTGTCTATGCTATTGACAAGTTTCGCTCTTATCTTGTAGGTGCAAAGGTGATTGTCTACACGGATCATGCTGCGATCCGGTACCTCCTTGCGAAGAAAGACGCGAAACCAAGGCTGATTAGATGGATTCTTCTCCTACAAGAATTCGATCTAGAGATCCGCGACAAGAAAGGTTCAGAAAATTCTGTTGCGGATCATTTGAGTCGTCTAACACATCTAGAGGACGACCACCTACCCATTGATGACTCCTTTCCGGACGAACACCTACACATCATAGAGGAGTGCATCAACGTGATCTCCAAAGGTAACGAACCATGGTTTGCTGATTTTGTTAACTATTTGGTTTGCCAGGAGATACCGCCCGGACTATCCTACGCACAAAGGAAGAAGTTCTTTAAGGACGTCCGGGAATACTATTGGAACGAGCCTCTCCTCTTCAAGAGAGGTCCGGATGACATCATTCGGCGATGTGTGCCGGAAGATGAGATGCAAAGTGTCATCCGCCATTGTCATTCACTACCTTGTGGAGGACACGCTAGTTCGAACAAGACTAGCGCAAAGGTATTGCAATCTGGATTCTATTGGCCTACTTTATTTAGAGATGTGCAATCCTTTGTTTCTTGCTACGATGCTTGTCAAAGAACAGGCAATATTTCTAGAAGGAACGAGATGCCCCTCAACAACATCCAAGAGGTTGAGATTTTCGACGTTTGGGGAGTTGATTTCATGGGACCATTCCAATCATCTTGTGGAAACCAATACATACTATTGGCGGTAGATTACGTTTCTAGATGGGTGGAAGCAATTGCCTCTCCCACAAATGATGCCATGGTGGTGGTTAAGTTCTTCAACAAGACCATCTTTCCGCGATTTGGAACACCAAGGACGATCATTAGTGATGGAGGTTCTCACTTCATAGCCCGTCGCTTTGAAGCTCTTCTAGCTAAGTATGGGGTTACTCACAAGATCGCTACCCCTTACCATCCACAAACAAGTGGACAAGTTGAGATCTCAAATAGGGAGATCAAAGGAATTCTAGAGAAGACGGTTTCAAGGACTAGGAAGGATTGGTCCTTGAAGCTAGATGATGCATTATGGGCGTACCGGACTACGTACAAGACTCCCATAGGAACCACACAATACAACCTTGTGTATGGGAAGTCTTGTCATTTGCCGGTAGAGTTGGAGCACAAAGCGTTTTGGGCTATTAAGTGGCTGAATTTCGGCATGAAGGAAGCAGGAGAGAAGCGTCTCCTAGACATCAACAAGCTGGATGAACTTCGCTTGAACGCCTATGAAAACGCTAAGATCTACAAGGAAAGGGCAAAGCGTTGGCATGATAAGCATATCATTCCAAAGGACTTCAAAGAAGGAGATCAAGTTCTCCTCTTCAATTCAAGACTTCGCCTCTTTCCAGGTAAGCTTAAATCCCGTTGGACAAGACCTTTTCTAATTAAGCGTATTTTCCCCCATGGTGCAGTTGAAGTATGGGGTGAAGCTAGCGGAAGTTTTAAGGTGAACGGCCAACGACTCAAGAAGTATACGCCGGAACTCCAAGCTGAGGAGTTTGCGCCTACCACACTCGAATAAGTGCGAGATTGGTCTAGCTACGGACCTTAAACAAAGCGCTTCTTGGGAGGCAACCCAAGGTATTGCATTTTCGTTTTTTGTTTTCGATTCATAGTTTAGTCTAGAATAGACGTTTTCGCTTTATTTTGCCTCGATTTCTTCCGGTATGTTCGTGTTTTTGGTTGTAGGATCAATGGAAAAGGAAAAAGGGAGAATAATGACGAAGAAGAGTGACGAAATTTGGACTTTGAAGCTTTACAGAAGGTTCCACAGTCTAAATTACGGTCGTCATAGCTACAGTGGCCGTAATTCTCAAAAGCCTTTGAAAAATCACCAAAACCACGGTTCCGTACACTTCCACGGCCGTGGAACACCCCGACAGACCGTGATTTTCAAAATTTTGCCTGCGACTATATAAGCCACATTCTTCACAAAATTGCCCCAAAAACTCCCTTTCCACGACCTAAACGCCGAAACCCCATGACCTCCTCCAATTCTTCGTTTTCTAATCGTTTTCAACGATTCTTCATCCTAAACTGCAGCAAATCCAACCACGAACAAGATCCAAGCGACAAACTGAGCGGAAATCCATCAACAAACGCGCATTTCGGATTTTTCAATCCAAAAAAGAGGTTTATTCTTTCTTCTTGATTTTCGCGGATTTGGTTCGTTTTTGCTATAGATTTTTAGGAAGAACTGACAAAGACTGGAAGGAATTAGATTAGGACTGCTTGTTGTGGTGATTGTTGTGGAATTTGCTGAGATTCGCGAGATTCTGAGACGAATCACGGTCTCTGGGTAAACCACGGCCGTGGAACCTGAAGAACAGACCGTAATTTTGGTGAAAAATGGATTTCGTAAGGAGAGTGTCGGGAAGGATAAAAGAGAAGAAGGTAGAGCTAAATAAGAAAAGAAAGGGCAATCCCTCCACCTCTAGGGCACCACCACCCTCATCTCCCTCACTACCATCCTCACCTTCACCTCCATCTTCACCTCCTCACCCTAGCATCCCGACTATACATGAGAACCACCTTGCTGCACTTGAGAGGATCACGAAGAGGACAGTGATTGGTCCTAGGTATTTGTTGTTGGAGGATCTACATCCTCTCAACATAGTTGATGACCTTACATGGCTCTTGGATAGAGCCGGATTGCTTGTCTTCACGAACATTCGTGAAGACGCCTATGAGGAGATCACCCGGAAGGTTGTGACGTCTTTCGAGCACAGCCACGTCGATAAGACCGTCTCTTTCCGTCTCATGGAAAAAGACTACCATTTGAGCATAGTCGAGTTTGGGACTATCTTTAGGTTTCATGAGACCTATAACGGTCGATTTCCGAGTGGAGTTTACCCCAAGAACTTTTGGGAGGAAGTTTCGATGATATACGCCGACGAGGACCGTTGGCAACCCGCCGATACCAAGGCTAGATTGAAGTACCATCTAGCCTTGAAGATAGCTCACCGCGTTCTTTCGGAGTGTCTCTTTCCTAGGACGGAGACGCCCCAAAAGATCAAGACGGATGAGCTATTCTTGCTCTATTACATGCTCTATGGACGCCGTGCAGATTGTGCCACTCTCTTGGCTGCTACGATGAGCAATCTCAAGAACAAGTTTATGGCGCCGTTGCCGGGGATAGTTACCCACATTGCTAGGACATTTGGTGTAGATTTTTCTACTTGCACCCGCATACCCGCCGTACCTTTAGGATTACATGCTTTCATGGTTAGCGGTCTCATTTTCCCCACACATAGAGGTTCGCCTTATGCGGGCATGCCTTGGGAAAGTAGGACGGGCAGGGGTATAGAGTGGATGCCGGAGTACTCCATTGTGCCGGGACGCCACAATTGGAAGGAGACGTTCGCTGCGATGCATGGGAACAGGTTAGTAGCTCCCCCTTACGTTCCATCACCGGTTGTGGAGGAGGAGGACATGGGAGATCAGTACGAGAGTGGTGGAGGAGCGGAGCAGGAGTTTGGCACGTTTCCGGACCAGCCGGAGGCGGTCCCAGATGTACCTAGACGCTCTCCACGTCCAGCTAGAGCCTCAGGCTCGTCATCTCGCCGCGCTAGCGTGAGTGAGAGGCCCACGTGGATGACTACACCTCCCACTTGGTATGACACCCCCCCTCCTTGGTCCACGGCGCAGCCAGCAGCACATCCACCACCACCAGCACCTTCCGATGCCCCATCATGGTACAGTCAGGCTCCGGGATGGTACGAGCAGATGCCGGATTGGGCTACCGGACTTTCAGAGAGAGTAGGAGCGCTAGAGATCCGGGCGGATGCTAGAGACGGACGCTTAGACGACCTTGACCACATGATGAGGGACGTCTACCGCCAGCAGTTTGGGCGGTTTTATGATCCGAGTTTCTCTCCATTCCCACCTCCGCCAGCGCCGTAGTGATTGATGCATGATCGTTCGTTTTAGACATTCCCGCCACCACTTGTGAGTTTCTTTTTCTTTTCTTTCTTTTGTTCTTTCTTTTGAACATTAGGGACAATGTTCGTCCTGAGTATGGGGTGGGATGTACTAAAAGTTTGTAATAACTCTACTCTCCATGTTTGCTTTCATTCAAGACTATCGTTGCATGTTCATTATGTGTTACACGTTTCATTTTCGCATTGCATGAAAAAGAACTTTAAAAACCCATAAAAAATGAAAAATTTTGAAAATTTTGTGCTTCTAATGAATTGAGATGATTTCCATGATAATCATTACTTGTGGATGGAGTTTGATAACAATTGCATGCTTAAAAGGATTGTGAATTGAGAAGAACTTGAATGAATGAATTTTACCTCTTTTGCAAGCTTTATAATGTGAAAATGTTACCTAAATCATGCTAGGAAATTGAAGTCGAAATCACATTATAAGTTCCTATACTTCTTATTGAAATGATTAAGGCAATTCGATACTTTCTTTCTTCTTTCCTTGACCATCTACCTCCTCATTGAAATATTAGCCTCCTTTACCTATCCGGGAATTTGGAGAAGTGAATGAGAAAAAGGCATGTTTGATGTGGGAGGGCCATGAGAGCAATTATTTGCGATCAAATGAATAGAAAGAAATTGTAGGTTTGGGGAAGTCAATCATGACGATGAGTAACTCGGCACCATTCACTTAGCCGGGTGTTTGTGTCTTGCCAAAGTCGGATTGAGCAATATTCCTAGCGGATTATGGTATGTGCACTAAGGGTTTGAGGCATCTCTTGAAAAAATTGAGAAACGCCGATTTCCTAGGCTTCGGTTTTTGTGCACCTCTATCCATAACTCCAAAAGTAAAGTCGAAAAATGAAAAGAAGAGAGCGAAGCTCTAAGTTGAAGTGTTGCGGGAACCGCGTAAGAAGAAGAAGGTAGTTGTCCACTTTCCCGGATTTATGCACCACTTTCCCTTAAAGTTTTCCCTTCCCTTCCGTATTCTAGACCTTTTCTTTGAAAGTCCTTAAGATCAAAAGAATGTTATATGACTTGGTGATCTAAATTAAAGTTTCTTGTGATTGATATTGATAATGTTTGAAGGTTATAATGCTTGTTTAGAAGTTAAGTTGGTTCATGAATTTTCTTTGCTTTTTACTCTTTGATTGAGTGTGTGAAAGTTTGAAGAACGATTGAAGCAAGGTTTGAGAATGATCTATTCTTTAGAAGTCACATTCATCCAAAAGAAGGTACACATATTTCATCCTAACTCTTGTTTAAAGCTTTTTGAAAGACCTTGCTTAGGGACAAGCAAGTGTTAAGTATGGGGTTATTTGTTAGTATGAAATATTGTGATATTTTAGGCACGTTTTCTAAACGTATTTGATTCATATCGATAGTCTATGATTGAACTTTGTGCATATATGAGCTAGTATTACCTATATTGTCGATATGGATGTCTACACTAGTTCTATGTTGATTTTAGGTAATTTGGAGCTATTTCCGAACGGAATCGAGCAAAGGAGAGTTGAGTTGATATGTCCATAGATTGAGGACACTCTTTGGAAGCAAATTGGAGGTCTAGCTTGAGGAATGCACGAGGTTAGGGAAGAATCACGTTCTTGCCCTAAATTACGCCCTAAAATACGGCCGGAATCCAAACAACGTTCAGAATTACGGCCGTGGATTCATAGTCAGAAATTGATGTTCATTCTAGAGGATATTACGGCCGTGGAATATATTATGCAAACCGTATTTATATCCACGCTCTAAATTACGGTCGTGGAACACTTCCACGACCGTGATCTTGGCAAATCTTTTCGCCACACTTTGAAGCCACGATCTTTTGAAGATTGGGCCGGGCCGATATTCTATCTTGCCATATAAAAAGACGGACGAAGCAAGAATCCGTCATCCCCGCTTACCCCCGTTCATCGTCGCTTATCCTCGCTTAGGACCGCTCAGGATCGCTTAAGCATTGACATTTGGAGATTGAAGTTTGTAGTTGAGAATTGCCCTAATCTCGCACTTTTGGTGGAGATTGTTGTTGAGATCTCCGAATTGGCGGAAGATCGAAGTTTTCGGAAGATTTTGCAAGAAGATCTCTCTTCTTGTTTAGGTTTGATTTGGAAAACGGATTGACATCCCGTTTTCCCTTCTTTCCTAAGGTTGTGATTGTTTGCTTTACTTTGAATCCATTGACAATACTTGCTCTCTTTGTGACTTTGAGATTATTTTGGAGATTATTGAAAGTTCTTGAAAGTTTTCATCTTTCTATCTTCTAATTCTTGAATTAATATCAACATGACTATTATTGGTTAAAAACCCTTAACATTTCTAAGGTGAAGGGTTGATAGTTGTGGCTTAGATAATGATAGATCGATCGCAAACATATTAGACCCTGAGAGTTAGAGAGAATCGCCGACAACTCTAAATTACGGCCTGTTCTTGAGTCCACGGCCGTGGAACTCCAAGAACTAACCGTGATTTCCTTTAAGTCCACGAACTTGCTTTTACTTTAATCTAAAGTTAAAGGTTTGCTTTAGCTTAGTTTAGACTTGTTTTTTCTAGGTGGTAGTGAAGCCTCAACAACCTCTACCTCGATTGTGAGTGTCACAACCTCAATCAGTTAAGTTAGTCTTGATCCTTGGGTTACAAGTTTGGGTATTTGACACTAATTCTCATCTTTAGAATCTTTCTATATTGAGCCTCAACAACCTGTACAGAAAGTGCCTTGTAGGTGAGTTATATAAGGTTTTTGGAACTTCACCGTACGATTACCTTACATTAGTATATCTTTGCATATCTCGACTCTATCTTTACATCATTAAGTACGTCATGAATCGATTGCCACAGCTGGATACCTGGATCTTTAGGATTGTTGTTTTCCCAATATTTGCAAAACTCTCATATTTACTTGCTTGATAACCTGCAATCGAGTTCGTTCCCACCCAAATCCCTGTGTTCGATACTCTGGAATTCTTGCTTAGCTACGTCGATCCGTACACTGCGGGTTCGCTGCTTGATTCTAGTTTTATAAATTTAAAGCTTATTTGCACACACCTTTAGGGGCGAGCAAAGAGTAGTAGGATAATAAGTCGTTGACTTTGGAGTAGGTCAATTACAAGTTAAGCGGTGACAACTAAGAACGCACAGGTGCGAGTTGTCTATTGGTGAGTGTAGAGGGGATGAGTAAACAAGATTAGGGGCATTTAGAGAATCGACAACAAGAGCTTAAAGTATTCGCGGTGGATCAATGTCTTTGGTAAGGAAGGACGTCAACAGAAGGACATTTGTCTTAAATCAAATAATGTTGAATGAAGTCAAGCAAGTAACTCTAGCGGACCTTTTAGAGAGGGGTTGGGATGACCTTATCCTACCTTTGTAGTTTATGAAATTGGCATATGGGAGAACGACAAGTATTAGAGGTTTAAAGTTTGACCCGTTAAAGGGGAAGTAGTGAATCAAGAAGAAGGTAAGGTTTCATGGAGGTGGTACGTAAATGGGAGTATATATAGGATGCATAGTATGTTTGTTCTAATGAAATGGATGGTATGTTTTCGCAAGAAAAAGTTGAGTCAGATGTTTCAGACTCACACGGAAGAGCCTTGATTGCTATGGCGTGAAAGGGAGGACCTAGATTAGGGCAACACTACAAGCTTAGAGTTTATGATGCTAATGCTTGGGAAGTGATGGGTGGATCTTTCTGTGATTGTGGTTGGAGAGACTGGCCTAGAGTTCTCCACGGAGCATACGAGTACGGTTGTGAAGTTGTTTTTGGAATACCAAGCGATGCATAAGGTGACCAACAAGGGAAAGAGAAGACCGAAGTTTTGAAGTTCGATGTCGACATGAGATGTACGAGAAGTATATGAAAGCTTGAGATTAAGAGCCTCCGTTGTTGGGTTGACGTTACATAAGTAAATGAAGTATAAATTTCTAAGCCTACTTGAACAAAAGGAGGTATATGGTAGAAGGTTATGTAGAATACGAAGAGCTTCTTCCATATGTTGGGAATTGGGATGTCATGGAAAGCGAAGAAGATAAGGTTAATTGTCTTGAAGCACAGTTAAGTCCTGCAGTTTGGACTCTTATGGCTACACATAAGTGAGAAACTTTAGAAGATTTTTACAATCATGTCATCAAAGTGAGAGAATGAGATTAAGCTAAAGGAATACTTAAATAAGGCTACAAGAGTTAGGAGACTCGAGCAAGTCCCTCGAGTTCAAGAGATGAAGGATCTTTGAAAGAGGACGGTAAACATTTTAGCTAAAGATGGAACGATACCCGTGTTTAAAGGACTTCACCCCAACAGATCGGGGAAGATCATTAGTATCATGACCACTTGTAAAGTGATAAGACAAGATTGTGTCGGTTATTACGATACGTGACGGGAAGAGAAAAGATAAAAACTGAGATATCACGGATTTCAATACGTCGGAATGTGGAATTTTCCACTAAGGTCAAGCTTGATTTAATTCCGATGTCCAAGGCACAGTATGGAATAACACTGGTGCATAGACATGAGTTGTGGAAGCAAGTGAAGGAGCAATTATAAGAACTTAATGATAAGATTCATTAAAATTAGTGAAATGCCATAGTAAACACCAAACGTTATCTTGAACTCTTGATCTGAAGTTCATATTGGAATAGATCATAAACTCTTGATTTGAAATTTTTATGAAAAACACCAGTTTGCGAAAAGAGAGACGGTTATCTCCTTTTGTACATCGATTACTATAAGTTGAACAAGATGACAATGAAGGACAAGTACCCCTTACAACGAATGGATGATCTACTCGATCAGTTGCAAGGGATGATAGTCTCTTATAAGATTAAGTTAAGAACTTGATCGTCACCGTTTGAGAATTCGAGATTGAGATATCGCAAGTACGGTATTTTGGACCAATTAAAGTCCCTAAGAGTTGTAGTTATTCCATATGGGCTTACTGATGCCCGGATGAGATATTTTGGGTCTACTTTTGAAGAAGAGAGAAGATGTATGACATGGTGTCTCGGGATGGCAAACCCTGAAAGATGTGAAAGAGGTTACAAGTTTTCTTGGATGTGCCGAGCATTACTAGATATGTGAAGAGAGAAGTCGTATAGCACCAATTATCGTAACCTACTCCGGATGAAAATGAAGTACCGTATGGGACGAAGAATTGACAAAAGAGTTGTTGAGAGTTAAGAGGGGATTCATTGGTGCAACTGTTTTGATTTACCTTGAGGTGTTATGAGTTTGAAGTGTACAAGTGATTCTTCAAGACAAGGTCTTGATCAAGTATTGAGGAACGACATAAAAGTAATAGCATACGTGTCTTATTGGTGAATCGGTGTGGAGTAAAGTACTTCCTTCATCATTGGAGACTTACTTAAAGAATTGATGAAACATAACATCAAAGTTTGGTTGGACAAGGACCAAAGCCAATAGTGTAAATTGGAAGTTTGATCTTCTTGGATAGAGAAATCAAAGGGAAAATAATGGAGATGCTGCATTAAGAAAGATCCGAGAAGGAGGTTGAGTTTCCGATATATCGGACCTTTGTGAGATGTTAGCGCGAGTTGGGGAAGTGGTTTACCGGTTGGTTTTGCCACCAAGAGTGGAGAGTGTTTTCTAATGTTCTAGCGTACCAGTAATGGGAGTATATACATAACTCAGGTTATGATGTTAGTCGTGATGATCTAGTAGCATCGTTAGAATCGGCGGGTTAGACCTAGTTTTTCCCTTGGTTGAGTTATGGGCATGTGTGATGTCATGTGTAGTTTGTGCCATGTGCGGGGATTGTGTTGTAAGACTTGATGTCTTGTGGTAGTAGTTTGAGTAGATTGTGTGTATAGATTAGAAGGTTTAAACATTCTTAGTTTGAGAGTTCATACCTTGGCCTTAGAGAACGAGAAGTTCGTCGTATAGCAAGTTTCGGGACGAAACTTGTTTTTAGGGGGATCTAATGTAACACACCAATTTTAAACGCGTTTACGATATTTATTTTTCCGGGTTTATCGATATTTTAATAGCTTAAATATTTTTTTTACGAGTAGAATTATATATTTGACGTATACACATATGTTCCTTATTTTATTTCCCCGGAAATTATTTCTAATTTAGAAGTTTCGTTCCGGTTCGATTTGATCGAGTCTATTTTTGTTTATTTATTTATTCCCACTTCTTTAGTTTTTTTTATATATATATTATTTATTCTTATTATTTTGTTGTTATCCTTTCCCGACCAATCTAAGGAGCAACCGTCTCCTCCTTCATCCTGCTGCAACCACTGCTTCTACCCATCTACAGTGATCTAGCATGCAGGCGCTCTGCACTAGTGAACTAGGCCGACCCCTCGACCCCTCTCGTGACCTGGTAGCCCTTGCCCTCTTTCTGTCCCTTCTGTTTTCACGTTGTATCAACACAGAACCTCAATCTTAACCCTTGAGCCAGCCCTGTTTCTTCTTCAGCTCCCCGACCCCGGCTACTCCTCAGTCTTCACCTGATACGGACCATCCCGCTCTCTTCTCGAGCCTCGCCGGACTCGTTGTCGCCGGGGACTGCCGTGCACTCCCTTGTTTCTTCTCTCAATCTCGAACTCCCCTCTGTTTCCTCCATCTCTACAAAATAACAGCTTCACCTCTTCTTCTCCACTCTTCCGTCGACAACCACCGGAGACCTGGAGTGCCGCCTCGCCACGCTTCCAGGAAACCAGTGAGCTGCCTTCGCCAAAGAATCAGGGCTGCCTCCCTGATACGCCCCCGGATGGCGATGCCATCCGTGTTTCCGGCTAGAAGGACCCACACAATTTTGAAGACGTTTATTATTATTCGGCTATTTAATAATAAGTCTTTTTGTATTCGGAACTTTAATTCCGGAAATTAATTCCGTGAATTAAATTCCGACCTTTCATATTTTAGGCTTTTCATATTCGGAACTTAATTCCGACTTTAATTCCGTCATTTATGTTTGAACCTTTTGTATGGCCTCCATCTACTATATAAGGATGGCTTGGCTCATTTGTAAGATATGTCTAAGTTGAAATCTAAGTATTGAGAAGGAAAACCCTCTTACTTAGTTTAGGCATCATCTCTTCCTCCACCCTCTTAAAGTTCTATCTTGGATCTAGTCTTTGATCCAAGCCTCCACATTCGAGGATCCTATTGAAGGATCAAACCCAACGCTTCCGCCACCTAAACTCTCAGTTTGATCCATCTCGAACGATCAAGAAGACGTAGTTGAAGTTTCTCCTCGATCTAGATCGCCCGTATTTCTATCATTGGTATCAGAGCTCGGGATCGAGGTCAAGTTCTTTACTAAAGTTCTTGATTGTTCATCAAATTTTTTCTCTCTATTTGGTGTTCTTTGAAGATCTTCATAGGTATCTTCAAAGATCTTCAAGTGTTCTTCATCGTTCATCATGTTCTATGACGATTCTGATTCTTATGATGAGGATGATGAATGGTTACCTCCTCCATATCCTCTGAAGGCCAAGCAAACCACCCGGAGGTACCAACGGAGAGAATACTTTGAGGATGAGGAGTGGTTGCCACCTCCAAATCCTCCGGACCCACCACGGCCGACTTATTCCATGGAAGGGCACCAACGGTATCCACACCGACAAGAATATTTTAAGGATACCTATGTTGCCCCCCGACGATGCCCTAGTCCCCAAGAGGAGTATGTTGTGCTCAAAGCAACAAATGTCGCTCTTAAGCATGAGATAGAAGCTTTGAAGGCACAAATGGCCTCCCTCATGACGGCCGCCCAACAAAAAGAACCGTTGTGTGATGATCCATTAGAAGAGGCCAAGGACGAAATCATCATTCCGGAGGTATCCCCGATTATTCCAATTCATCTTGTCAATCCGCTATGTGGAGAGTACTTTCAAGATGACAAAGATGAAGCCCTCATTGAGAAAGAAGAAATCATCGACTCCGACAACGGCACAATCGTGTTGATGGACTACAAATTCGCGCCGGTTGACCCGAGGTTTGACTTTGTTTTGTCTAATCATTTATTTACCGGCTTACCCTTGTTTCTGTCCGGCATGCCTCCGACGTACAATGTCATAAGCTTAAAGGGCATGGAAGACAAACTCACCGGCGAGGCCATCCTCATGTACTACAAGTTTGAGCCTCCCGATTTCAACAAGCTTGTGAAAGACTACAAGTCGAAGCCGCCCGACTCCGACATTATGCATCCAAGGTTGATTTTCAAGGGTCTTGTTCTTCAAGGTACTCCTTTCTTTTTTTACGGTGAAACGAGGACGTTTCACATTTAAGAGGAGGAGAATGATACGCCCCCGGATGGCGATGCCATCCGTGTTTCCGGCTAGAAGGACCCACACAATTTTGAAGACGTTTATTATTATTCGGCTATTTAATAATAAGTCTTTTTGTATTCGGAACTTTAATTCCGGAAATTAATTCCGTGAATTAAATTCCGACCTTTCATATTTTAGGCTTTTCATATTCGGAACTTAATTCCGACTTTAATTCCGTCATTTATGTTTGAACCTTTTGTATGGCCTCCATCTACTATATAAGGATGGCTTGGCTCATTTGTAAGATATGTCTAAGTTGAATGCTAAGTATTGAGAAGGAAAACCCTCTTACTTAGTTTAGGCATCATCTCTTCCTCCACCCTCTTAAAGTTCTATCTTGGATCTAGTCTTTGATCCAAGCCTCCACATTCGAGGATCCTATTGAAGGATCAAACCCAACGCTTCCGCCACCTAAACTCTCAGTTTGATCCATCTCGAACTATCAAGAAGACGTAGTTGAAGTTTCTCCTCGATCTAGATCGCCCGCATTTCTATCACTCCCTCTACTGCCGTTGTCGGAAGAGCAACCCTGCTGCCTTTAATCCGCCACTCCTCTCCACTTTTCTTCCTCTGTCTCCCCAGGAACGGAGAAGGTCTGGCCGCCAGGGATCTATCAACCTCCGGAACCGCCGCCTCCATGCTGTGCCGCCAGGAACAACACCGGAGAGGAGCCTGCTTGGAGCCCGCCTGCGCCGCCGCCCTCTGAGCCCCTTCTCCTTCTACCGTGTTAAGAGGTTGATGAAACCCTATTCTTTTGTTGCTTAAACCGGGCCCCTCAAATTATGCGTAATTACAAATTGTAACCAGTATTTTGTATTTGCAGATTTGACCCTAATTTCTGAAAGTTGCAAATATGCCCTCTACTGTTATAATTACAAAAGGGGACCAAAATTTTAATTATGGAAAATAACCCAAGCTTCGTGATATTGTGATATTGCCCAGAAAATGTGTTACGAGTTTTAACCTTGGATTTCATATACGAGTTTGATCTTATATTTATATATATTACCTTTTGTGTACTTGTTGGTTTATTTACGGGATTTGGCCCAAATATTTAATTACGTATTATGACCCATATTTTGGAATGATATTATTTGCCCCGCAAAATGCGTTAGCATGTTTTTAATCTTGGATTTTAGTTACAAGGATATTCTTATAATTGTTTATATTGTATACATTCCCCGAAAAGTGTTTTTAGGATTTTAAACTCGGATTTGAATTACGGGGGGTATTCTTATAGCTTTTATATTCTATGTTGTATGTCCAAATTTAGCATTATGCTAAATTTGTTTAGTTTGATGCTAGGTTCGGAAGCACCCGTTTAAGGCCAACAAATCCATATCGGCATCCATAGATCGTCTTCCGTCTTTTGACGTCACGTGAGTACCCTCTCCCTCGAGATTATGATCTTACTCAATTTAGTTATGTTTAGTATTAGTATCATGCTAGGTTGGATCTAGCATAACTTAGAGTGAATACCAAATAGTGGTTTGAACCTTTAGTGAGTTTGAGGATTTATGATCGTTATAAAGCTTGAGGTGTTATCATCTTGTGAGGACTGTAAGGCGTTGAGTGTTTGGTTGATCTTGTGAGCTTATGAGGATTGAGATTATGGTTATATGTCTATTGAGATTGTGGTGACTAGGACGAGAGTATCCTAGCACGTGTAGTGATGGTTATGACCTTGTGAGATCTTGAGGACTAGGAGTTTGTTTATCCTAGTTTGGGTTATGGTTTATGATATTGCGAGATCATAAGGTTTAGAATTCTTAGGACTTCTAGCTTCTGTTGAGTGTGATGTGAGCATGAGAGATTCTAGGATGCGGTCCTAGAATTGAGAGTCAAATGGTCTTGCATGGATCATTTGTATAGAAGTCTAAAACTTCTATTGTGAGTGGGTTATTGTTGATATAGTTATCTTCTTGTGAGTAGGTTATGGGCTTCCTCCCTAAGGAAGCAAGAGTGTTGTGAGTTGAGTGTGGTGACGAGGTAAGTCTCCGGACTTACTTAGCTCGTATTCTTTGTATTAGCATTATTGTGTGTTGGGTGGTGTGTGTTTATTATTTTACTGTTTATAACAACTAAACCGGAAATAGGATTACCGACCTTTATATTATTTGGCTCAAGTGTATGATAACGGGCGGTGACATCACTGCCTGGCTCCCCGTGAGAGCTAGGGGGGTCTCGGCGACTGGCCCGTGCTGGTTAGACGGTCGGAGGCATCCGACCGTTCCATTGCCGGAAGAAGGGACCGAGGCGGGTTTCGGAGGATTCTCGTGTCACAAAAGAAGTTGAATTAGAATGGGATACGACTTAATAATAAAAAGATAATAAACCGGACTTGTGTGATTTGGTGTACATTGTGTGTTATGTTGATTTACTTGTGTTTGTGCCTTTCACCTTGATTCTAATGCTTCGAATATTAGCTAACGGTTTTATACCGATTGTTGTAGACTGTCTTGCAGGTTAAGAATGCGGCCGGGAGATCCGGAAGAGTGGGCAGCCGGGGTTCCGTACATTTTAGGAGTGGGTTTTGGTTGGAGTCGGGTTGTGTTTTATTCTTCGTTTATTATGTTGGTATGCCGCGTTGGCGTTTTGGTCTTTGGTGTTGTTTATCGGCTGAAGTCTTTTATTGTTTTCCTTCGGGTTTCTTATCATTTGCATTAAAAGGAATTTTGGTTTTGCCTTTATTTGTGCCATGTTGAAAGATCCGGTGAAATTGTTGTCAGGCTAAGGGTCGGGACCCATTGTGAGGTCCCAACCCGTAGCATCCCGAGTCCCGCGTATTCGGGGTGTTACATTCACCACCCAAATATGGTTAAAAACATGGGTAAAACATAAAAAAATAGTTTTTGGGCTAATAACTTAAAGAGGCTTATACTGAAGAGAAGCTCACGCCTTAGGAGTTCCAGGTATTGTTCACGTGGGGAGGCCCAGCTACTGCTCATTTTCAATACCAGTCTACATTGCTTTTGACAAACAGGTGGATCATTCTTTCCCGTTTTAATCTTTATTTCTTTTTCTCTATTCTTTAATTCACTTCTTTCAATATAGTTAAAGGTACAAAATCTATAGAGTAACTCAAATTTATCAAAATAATGCATGGTTTAGAGACCATTGCATATAATACACAGTAGCAGTTTTAGATGAGCTTTACTGTGCAACTCAGTGGTGTCCACCCACACCAGGAAACTAACCAATTCATACCATTCAAACCATCCTTTCATCTTTTTAAATATAATAGCAAAAATGAACATTTTTTTATAACTAAGTGGGTGGGATCCTTCCTTACAAGCTCCCTTGATGGACTCACTTGAATGATTGGTTCACATAATATATATACGAAAATTATACACATATACAATATAATCATTTTCATCTTTAATAAATTATTATAAGAGATTAATAATTAATTTGGAACTTTAAGAATAAGGGGATTTGAGATTTGAGCTTTGTATATAATAACTAACTCCAGGACACAAAAATTTAACTAATCAATAGTCATTTACATATATATATATATATATATATATATATATATATATATATATATGGAGGAAGTCGTAATGATCCACCTATTTTACCCTATGTTAGATGGAAACCTGACTTAAGAGTATTAGTCTTAGTATTTGAAAGCTGTAAAACTTGTTTCAATACAATGCAAATGTTTTGTTGAAAAGAAATCATTTCCTTTCTTCTGTTCATTTTGTCAACGATAACGTAAGTTAAACAGTAAGTTATTTAAACCTGTTGTTAACTATTTTTATTTACATTTTATAAACAGGTGGCCGTGGTCCCGTTTTTTACAACAATCTTCATATTCTCCAGTTAAAGGATTATACCTATATGGTGGAGTTGGAACCGGAAAAACCATGTTGATGGATTTATTCTATGATCAATTGTGAGTTTGATTTTCCATGTGAAGTTTTTGCATAGTTGGAGATTACAATGCATATCAATTCACTTTGGAGGGACATTTTATAGCATTAGTGATTGGTTTTCATGGCGTTTTGCTTCCAAAATGCCTCTTCCACGATCTGATAATATTACTCAAAATTAATGGCAAATTCAATTTGATTAATTTGTTTTCGTGTATACTTTCCCAAGTAGGAGTGATAATACATACTATTCTTGATTTGGAATCATATCTTTGATGTTTCCTTTCAAGTTTGAAATTTCTTCTTTCTTGAATTTCTTATGCCAATTATTCATCTCATATAGGTATGAATCTTATCCGGTTATAAGTTGAGCCAATGTGAATCTTAGCTTTCGTGAAGCACTGGAACTTGACTTTTACCAACTATCAAAACACCTCAAGGTCAGCAAACTCATCTCTTTCTCCTTATTTTTTTTGGAATTTACTTTTGTTTTAGATAGTAGAAATTGGATGTATATCTCACATATTATTAACAAGTATTCTAATTACTCTATAATATTTTATATTGACTTGAAAGTCTATTAGCATTTAGATTTTAGCGTTTAGATTTTCAACTTTATAAAAGTAGTTTTGAAAATTATCTTTTTAAGAATGTTGACTTATAAGTTTAAAATGATGGTGAATATTTAGTATAAAAATAGTTAACGAGCTGAATTTCCATCTCTTTTTCTTTCTTTCTAAATTTCCATCTCTTTTTCTTTCTTTCAAACATTAACATTAGCATTGTTGAATAACAATTATCTATTTAAGAATCTTGAAAGCTTAAACCTTGATGAGAGGCTTTTCATTATTGGTTTTATGGGTGGGGCAAAAACTGAAGTGGATCTCAAAATTCTGTTGCCAAGGAGACTTATAGTACAAGGTATATATGCATTTCAGACCGTCTCATGTCATAATGTCATGTGAATGTTAAGTTCTGTAGGTTACCCTCTTACTCCAGTGTGGCTTTTTCATTACTGGGTTAATGCCGGTTTTAGTAATATGTTAGACGTTCGTTGTGTTGTAAAAATTTCATCTTACTTAATTCAATTGTATCCCTATATTCTTTACTTCTTTATGTTTAATAGTAATTCTGCTAAAAACGACATTTCGTATCATGATGATCTATCTTTTAATGGATGGATTGTTTTATTGCAGTGGCTGGGTTGCGCTACAGAACTCTTGCAAACAAAGCAGCCATAGTGAACGAGGTGGAGAAGAACGTCTGGCCTGCAATCATAACGGGTAAGGTTAGACCTGTTGTTTACAAAGAGTTCCCGTTGTTTGAGGCAGCAGAAGCCCACCAGCTCTTGGAAAGCAGCAAAGACATTGGCAAGATTCTTCTTCTTCCTTGAAGTGTATACAAATGTGTAAAGCTAGAAGTAAAAAATCCAATTTCTCAAATCCTCCTGTGTTAGCTTTGTTATTTCCTTTTCTTTACACTAGAACAATGCATGGCTACATGTACCAACTTATGGAACTTGTTTTCTTAACTTTATTGTGGAAGGTTAGAGTTGAAAAGCACTATTGTGTATTGTGTAATGCTTAGAATTGGATTTGCAACAAATCATCCCGAAAGAATTTGATTACTTGATGGGAGGCTTTTCAGTTAATAGAAGCTAACACTCAATAAGGTGTAACATTTGCATTAACAACGTACCATCACAGGTTTCAAATAATATAGCCGTTATACGATTTGCGACGGAAGATCGCCGTCACAATTTTATTTCGGTTTGTCATTTATTTATTTTTGCGAAGGCTTTTGCGACGGGGCTTGCCGTCGCAAACATTTGAAAAATTACACGTCATCGCTTTGGCGACGGCGTAAACAGTCGCAAAACTTAAATTTGGCGCCGACGGACGCTTTTTTTGCGACGGTTGGTGCTCACCGTCGCAAACTAATATGTGACGGTAAATGACCGTCGCAAAAGGTTTTTGCGTGGGACATCTTTGCGTCAGCGTCTTTGCCGACGCAATGCCGTCACGAATTGGTGGTTGCCGTCGCAAAACAGCTATTTGCCGTCGCAAAGATCCGTCGCAAAAGTTTTTTTTTTGTAGTGTTAGACTTCTAGTCCCAATGATCTCGCAAGATCATAATCCATAACCGTGCTAGGATAACAACTCTTCGTCCTCACGATCTCACAAGGTCATAATTATCACAACATATGCTAGGATAAGCCAAACCTAAACTCCAAAATCCCACAAGATCATACAACCCCAACCTCGAGCCTCAAAAGGCTCACAAGATCAACCATATAACTTAAAGCCTTATAACAACTTCACAAGATAACCAAACACCTCAAGTCTTAGCACAATCATAAATCCTCAAAACTCACCTAAGGTTCATAACCACTACTTGGTATTCACTCTAAATTATGTTATATCAAACCTAGCATGATACTACTAAACATAACTAGATCGAGGGAAAGGAATACTCACACAACGTCAAAAGACGGAAGTCGATCTATGGATGTTGAGATTGGAATCGTTGGCCTTTATGGGGGCGCTTCCGGTCTTAACACCAAAGCTAAACAAATTTAGCTTATATGCTAAATTTGAACGGAATATATATAACTTATGTAAAAATCTAAGGTAAAACTCGTGTTCAAAACCAAAACCGCTTAAAAACTTTCCGGGACAATTTATACAATTTTAGAACTTGGTCATAATCCGCTAATAAACCTTCAGGTCATAAATCCGAAATAAATCCAACAAGGGAATAATTGATAATTGATAATGTATATATAATTATAAAATAAACTCTTATTTAAACTCCAAGGTTAAAACCCGTAAAAACATTTTCTTGGCAAATTATACAATTGTCGCATATGTGTCTTATTCCATAAATAAATCCTTGTGCATTATCTTAATAGGGGCATAAATTCACATAACTCAAAAACATGGGCCAAAACTGCAAATACAACATATTGGTCACAATTTGTAATTATACCAAAACTTTGGGGGGGCCGCATTAATTTTGAAAAAGGGTTTGATACCCCTGTCATCTGAAAATGCAGAGGGAAGGGCACACTAGCAGCGGCTAGGGGCTCCGGCCGGGAGGAAGAAGGCTCCGCTAGGGCACGTGCAGACAGGGCACGGCGAGGGCGAGGACGAGGGTGCTCCAGGCCATTGGGATTCACCGCGACAGGTGATAGCATGAATATTGTCTATATTTTGGGGTCTGTTTAGACATTTTATCTTCAATAATCTACATGTTTGGATGTATATTATGTGATTATATTGTCGTTTCATCTACCTTTGCGGGAATCGAGGTCTACACCAAGTGTCGTTGTAATCGTAGGTAAAATGGCTCATTTTGGACTAAAATGGAGCTAAAGGAGCTAAGGAGTCATTGGAGCTACATTCAGGAGCTTAAGGAAGAATCCAAGAATCAAGAAAATGAATTAAAGATTCACTTTGGACCAGATTTGATGAGATTTCACATTCAGTTGAGTCACCTCGGTCAGCTACAGTACCATCTCGACCGAGGTGATCCAGAGCAGCGTCCCGACCGAGGCGAACACCTTGGACGTGGCGAGATATATTTTATTCTTGGCTGAGATCTTTTATTTTTGGATAGAGGATCTTATATTTTTAGGCTGGATTCCTGGAAGGAAGAAGATAATACCTATTTTACGGGAAAATATCTTTCTAAGATCTTTTATCTTTAGGAGGGAATTTTCCTATAAAAAGGGTCGGATTTTCCACAAATTCGATCGTACTTAGACACCTGAAAACATCCGTGAATGCTTAGAGCATCCGACTACAGCTGGGAGATTTGAAGAACCTTTTTGGAAGGTTGAAGGAAGATTCAAGGAAGGAAGTTCATACCTTTTATAGTTTTTGTGAAGGGTTTTGTAAGACTTTCTTAGATTCCCTTCTTTGTTGATTGTCTTGTTGGATTATGATCCAAGGAACACTTGTTTGTTTGATAATTGATTCAGTTATTGAAGCCTTTTTCTCTTAAGGTTTTTGTGTTCAATTATTCACCTTCTTCCCTTATATTTGATTATTGCGTTCAAGATGATGAGTGGCTAATTTCCTTGTGTGCTTCTAGGGTGATTGGCTGAAGGTTGTGGGAAAAACAATGATAGAATAATCTTAATCACAGTAGGACCCTGAAAACTCGAGTCTTTATCCTTAACCCTAGAACATCTCGTTCAGTCGATGAACATCTCGGCCGGGGTGGACATTGTCTGACCGAGGTGACTTTTCTGATCCGAAACTGCGAAGTAAGTGTTAGAGTTTGCCAAATCCTATTCTTATTACACCTTTCTTGGTTCAATGCAAGCCTAGGATGAGACTTACCCGGTAATTCCTTTGTTTGTTTACCTAAGATCATAAGTGTAGGTAATAAAGGTTTATCCTTTATTGGGGTTTGAGTGTGCTTTCATCCAATCTCTGTGAGTTAGCCTGAGACTTATCCGGTAAAGGTTGATTCTATTCCCTTAGGTGGTGTGTTAGTTTGAGGTTATAGTTCTTTACCTTGATTCCTTGAGACTTACCCGGTAATAGGAGTTACGGTTTGGGATTAGTGAGTAGTGAGACTTACCCGGTGATCTATTCCACTTTAGTAACACTTTCCCTTTGCAAAATCTCAGCTTTGTCCGCTTATCTTTAGATCTTGAGTTGGAACCACAACTAGACGCTTTAATCCCTAGAATTGCATATTTCCTTAATTGACTTTTTATCATCTTTGATTGCTTTGATCGCTTTCGTGGTTAGTAATTACATTGACAACCTATACCTGCTTTGTTTCACCAAGTCCGTGAGGTCGACACCCCGGAATTTCTTGCTTTTTACTACGATTGACCTGTACACTGGGGGTTCGTATCCTTGTTTTAAGCTTAAGTCTTGGGTTATAAATTTAAAGCTTGCACACACCGTTTGGAGCGAACATGTTTTTGGCACCGTTGCCGGGGACTTGGTCAAGACCGAGCCGGTTGCGGTTGGATTTCGGGGCGCTTGCCCCTGTTTCTACTAACCACTCTACTTGAGTGACTTTCGCAGGTTCTTTTTCTTAGGTTTATGCGAAGACCCGCGCTGGGAAGAAATCGTTCCTTAAGATCCCGAACCAGAAAAGACATACAAAAGACGCTTGAAAGAAGCGAAGATGGCCAACCAAGACAATCGCGATCTTGAGGCCGAACTGAAAGAGGCGTTAGAACAACTACGCCTCAACAAGGAAGAACTGAGACTGGAAAGGGAAGAAACTCGCACAAGGACTGAGGCGAATGAAGCACATATGGCGGCTTTACGAGACCAGTATCTACCTCGACCGAACCCAGATCCTCGACCGAGGCAAGATCCTGCTCCTGATCCTCGACCGAGGCAGAATCCAGTACCTATTTCCCCGGCCGAGATACTTCCACCTCGGATGGCAGTCCGAGATGTTCTTTTTGCAGGTATTCCACAGACCCTAGGGCAAAGGATGGACCCCAATCAGCAACTGAGGCGTCCAGGAGTCAACCTAGGTGATTCAGCGGACCATGATTATGAGCTTCGACCGCAAGTTCTTTCCATGATTCGCCAATGCCAGTTTGGAGGGCTAGAGAGGGAATCTCCGCATCAATATCTACAAAACTATGAGATCTTGTTGGAGACCTTGAGACCTTTAAGAATAGAAAATAACAATTACAAGCTAAGGCCTTTCTACTTCTCTTTGAAAGATAGAGCACTTACTTGGTATCAATCTCTTCCTCCAGGAAAAATCAATACTTGGGAGGAGATGACGACGGAGTTCTTAACTAAGTTCTTTCCCCCCTCTAAAACTGATGAAATGAGATGGAAGATTAATGCATTCATCTTGAAGGACAAGGAGAACTTGTCCAAGTCATGGGAGAGATTTAAAGACATTCTTTTGAATTGCCCACATCATGGGATTCCAAAGATAGAGTTGTTGGACTGGACGGAAACACCCAGTTCAACCTTCAACTACTATCCGCCGGCACGTTCATGGACATGCCGATTGACGAAGCTTGGGAGTTCATAGAGAAGCAAGCTTTGCACATGGAGAAATACTCCCACCAAGGAGCTAAAGGTGGAGTTAAAATAGTCAACTTTCAAGATGCTCCACCTAACAATGATCAACTCACTTCTTTGAAGAATGATGTGAAACAATTGAAGGAACTTTTAGTTGCTCAAACCAAGAAAGAAGATCAAGGGTCAAGGAACAAAAATGGATACCATAACAACAACGGTTCCCGGAACAACAACTACAACAACAATAGAGGATCCAATAGCAATAATTGGAGGGTAAACAACCAAAATTTGGGTAGCCCTTACTCTAACTCCAATTCGAATGACAACTCTAATCCTTTCCTCTCTCTTCTTCTTCTTCTTCTTCTTCTTCTTCTTCTTCTTCTTCTACTCCATTGAAGAGCTAGGAGCAAGGATCAAGTTCATCCCAGCCGGAAAAGAAAGATGCGGTGCTGGAG
The DNA here is from genome assembly GCA_033239045.1 of Fagopyrum esculentum. Lineage (NCBI taxonomy): Eukaryota > Viridiplantae > Streptophyta > Magnoliopsida > Caryophyllales > Polygonaceae > Fagopyrum > Fagopyrum esculentum. Next base: position 8,563,777 of record BSUD01000003.1, read on the forward strand.
GCCATCTTGATCAAGCTCAACTCTATGGAGACATCCATGACTTCATTTTCGAAGGCACAAAAAGCCTTAGAACAAAAATTCTTTAACAAGGCGAATGAAGCGCCAAGAGATCATGGGAAGCTTCCAACAAGGACGGAAAGCAACCCTAAAGAACAAATCATGGCAATAATGACGAGGAGTGGACTGAAGACTGCAAATCCAGTATCACGGTCGATGCCGGTACAGACGAAGACCACCTCGGTCCAGGTACAGTCGAAGAACACTTCGGCCGAGATGCCAACCGAGGTGGAGCGACAGAAAGTGGAGGAGAAAACTGAAGTTTATATTCCACCTCTTGCATATAAACCACCACTTCCATTCCCCCAGTTAAGGGCCAGAGCACATCTAGACAAGCACTTTGGTAACTTCCTTGACTTGATGAATAAACTACACATTAATATCCCTTTCCTTGATGCTATTTTAGGGATGCCCGCCTATGGGAAGTTCTTGAAAGAGATTCTATCAACGAAGAGGAAGTTGGAAGGCTTTGGTGAAGTAAGGATGACATCTAAATCCTCGGAGCTTATTCAAATCATGAAGGAGAAGATGCCGCCCAAGTTGAGAGATCCCGGCTCATTTTGCATTCCCATTCAAGTTGGGGATGTCACTTGTGAAGTCTTATGTGATCTAGGAGCCAGCGTGAGCATCATTCCGCTGGAGCTATGTGTTAAGATCGGACTTGGAGAGGCCAAGCCGGTGAAGATATGGTTATTCATGGCGGACCGCTACATAACCCATCCTGTGGGCATTTTGGAAGACGTTCCGGTAAAGTTAGGTAACTTCGATTTACCTATAGACTTTGTTGTACTTGACATTCCCGCAGATTATCCCGTTCCTATCATTCTCGGGAGACCATTTCTAGCAACTTCGGGTTGCAATGTTGATTGCAAGAACGCCAAGCTAAAGTTCAACATTGGCGGAGATGAAGTGGAGTTTGCAGTACTTACGGCTATGAAGGGAGAGCAGCTAGGAGATGATATCTTCAACATCTACGATGAAGAAGAATCAAGAGAATTTGTGACCTTTATCCTTATTAAAGATCCGCTTGAAAAAGTTATTAGTTTTAGCTTAATGGAGGAAGGTATAGATGCTTCTTGTGATGCAGATATACGGAGCTTAAAGGCGCTGGAAGAAGATCCAGGAGCTAAAACTGAAAGACTAATCCAGGAGAAGAAGATCTCCAGTTTTGGTTCTAGTTGCAGTACCTCGACCGAGGCACTTTCTGAACCAAGGGAGGTGACTGAAGAACATCTTGGTCAACCTCTCTGGACCTCGACCGAGGTCAAAAGCAAGATGATGACAATTGAGACTTCTGAAAGTCCAGTTCTTCGATCTACTCCACTGGAAGGAGGAAGCAAGGATCCCCCTCAGAAAGCACCCCCAGTTGTGGAGTTTAAACAACTCCCAAGTCACTTGAGGTATGTCTTTCTTGGACTGGATTCTACTTATCCCGTCATTGTTAGTGCTTCCCTCTCCGAATCTAAATTATCTAAACTAATGCATGTCCTGATGAAGCATCAAAAGGCTTTGGGTTATACTATTGATGATCTTATTGGCATTAAGCCTTCTTTCTGCATGCATAGAATACTAATGGAGGACGATTATAAGACTTCACGGGAATCTCAAAGACGGTTAAATCCGATCATGAAAGAGGTTGTGAAGAAAGAAATTCTTAAGTTGTTGGATGCAGGTATCATATTTCCTATCTCGGACAACAAGTGGGTTAGCCCAGTACATGTAGTTCCGAAGAAAGGAGGGATGACCGTTGTGACGAATAAGAACAACGAGTTAATCCCAACTAGGACCGTCACGGGCTGGAGGGTTTGCATCGACTATAGGAAGCTGAACGTGGCCACTCAGAAGGACCATTTTCCACTTCCCTTTATTGATCAAATGCTCGAACGGTTGGCCCAACATTCACACTTCTGCTATTTAGATGGCTATAGTGGTTTCTTCTAGATCCCTATCCATCCGGATGATCAAGAGAAGACCACTTTCACTTGTCCATGGGGGACATTCGCTTATAGGAGGATGCCATTTGGATTATGCAATGCACCTGCCACCTTCCAGCGATGCATGATGGCTATCTTTTCCGAGTATATAGAGGAGATCATGGAGGTATTTATGGATGATTTTTCAGTATATGGTTCCTCTTTTGATGATTGCCTATCTAACCTTTCTCTAGTGCTACAAAGATGTGAAGACACTAATCTTGTTTTGAATTGGGAGAAGTGTCACTTTATGGTTAATGAAGGCATTGTGCTAGGACACCTCGTTTATAATCGAGGTATTGAGTTCGATCGCGCTAAGATCGAGACTATTGAGAAACTCCCTCCCTCTTGTTCTGTTAAAGGTGTGAGGAGTTTTCTCGGGCATGCAGGTTTCTACAGGAGATTCATCAAACACTTCTCGAAGATTTCTAAACCACTAACTAACCTCTTGAATAAAGATGTTGTTTTTGAGTTTTTGTAGGAGTGTCTTGATGCATTCTTCATGATTAAAGAAGCGTTGATCTCCGCTCCCATTATCCAGCCTCCGGTTTGGACTTTGCCCTTTGAGATCATGTGCGATGCGAGTGATGTGGCGGTAGGAGCGGTGCTTGGACAAAAGAAGGATGGGCGGACCACCACCATTTACAACGCTAGCAAGATGCTAGATGAAGCCCAGCGTAACTACGCCACCACCGAAAAAGAGCTATTGGCGGTTGTATATGCTTTTGAGAAGTTTCGTTCTTACTTAGTAGGGGCGAAAGTCATTGTCTACACCGACCATGCAGCTATTCGTTACTTGCTTGCCAAGAAGGATGCCAAGCCACGTCTTATTCGATGGATTCTCTTGCTTCAAGAGTTTGAACTAGAGATCCGCGATAAGAAGGGATCCAAAAATTCTGTTACGGATGACCTCAGCCGGCTACCTTCCTCTTCACGCGAGAAGGACGACCCACCCATAGATGATTCATTCCCCGATGAGCACTTGCACTTGTTGGAACGTTTGATAGACTTACTTATCTCACCCCATGATGAAGGTGAAGTATGGGGTGAGGATACCTCCCATCACGTTTAGGGACACCGTACGGTCCAGCTAGCGACCTTAAATCAAGCGCTTCTTCGGAGGCAACCCAAGGTACTGCTTTCTTTTCCCTTTTTCTAGTCTAGCTTTAGATAGTTTGCTTTTACTTTGCTTTGTTTTGTTTTTGGCGACCTAGACAGACAACAGGTGACATCTAAGGAAGGAATACAACCCAGGAGCAAAATTGGAAGGACAAAAGTTCGAAAATTTGAGAAGACGGAGTTTGACTGAGACACATCTCGGTTGCTGTCACAGCACCTCGACCGAGATGATTCTTGAGCAACCGAGGCGACTAGGGTTTCTAAAGATCCAGCTCGGTCCAGTCAAGACCATCTCGACCGAGGTGACAGCAGTTCCAGAAAAGGGTATAAAAGGGGGCTGATATTTCTCTCTCCTCCCTTTATCCCCTTCTCGACCGAAACGGCAGATTCATCTCGCTTCTTCATTTCTCACTCGTTTTTGACGATTCTCGCTTCCAAACTGCAAGGAAAGGGTAGAGGATCGATTTGCAACCATCAATTTGCAGCAAAAACGAACCGAATCGAGCAAATCTGGGGTAAAATCGAAAAAAACCCTAACTCCCTCTTCTACCACTTATTCCTTTCGATTTGGGCTTTGGTTGCCCCTGCATTCTGCTGAAAAAGGATTAAGTACCCCATAGGAACCTTTCGTAGTGATATTGGGGGAAAAAAACTGGATTTTTGAGAGTTGTAATCGAACAGTTTTTCGCCTCGGTCCAGTCGGCCTGCGCCTCGGCCGAAGTGTTCTTGAGACTTGTCAGAGAGCCCGAGGTGGTCTGACAGATTGCAGAAAATGAGTTCTGACAGGCAGCTTGTGCTGAGAGACAAATCTTCTCCTTCTCCTTCTTCTTCTTCATGCCGTACTAGACCGGTGATCCATGAGCGTCACTAGATCGACTATCACCGCATAGCGGCCCGTCCAGTGGTTGCACCACATTTCCTGGACATCTCTGCTATTGATTGCCTCTATGTGGATGAGGACTTGAGGCGGATGATATCTGCTGTGGGGCTGGAGCAGTTCACTGAGATCCGAGCTCTGGCCTACTTAGAGCCGACTTTGGAGTTTGTCAGCTCCATCACCTACTTGCCCACCGAGCGCGCCATAAAGTACCGGTTGATGAACCGGAACTACCTAGTTCCCATGGACCACTGGAGGTACATCTTTGGCTTCCCGACCCCCACAGTAGCTGATTTTCCCTCTGGAGCTGTAGCTCGAGAGTTTTGGGGATAGATTGCTCACGTGGTTGAGCACGCTGACAGATGGAGACCTGGAGATTCCAGGGAGCGGATTATATTCCATCTTGCTTTTCGACTTGCTCACATGATCTTCAACGAGACACTTCTGGCGCGTACTGAAACACCCCAAAAGATGAGATAGGGTGAGCTTCTGAGTTTATACTGCATGGTGACCGGAGGAGTTCCGGACTTTGGGATGATGCTGGATGAGGATCGCCACATGATCAAGGCGAAGGCCAAGGGATACATCTGTTGTGGAGGTATAGTGACTCATATAGCGAGTTACATGGACCTTGATCTGAGTGCATGCACTATGGTGGCTGCCAAGCCGCTCGGACTTCAAGAGATAATCACACGGAGGATACTGGTTCCTTGCGGTCTTACTATGCCCTATGTGGCGATGTCGTGGGAGCAGACTGCACCCTAGGTTATTAGGTGGTCAGCTCAGTTCTTCGTGTATGATCCGCATTAGTGGCAGACTGCTTGGATCCCGCTGATGGAGGACGCCAGAGAGGCAGCATCAGCAGCAACTCAGGGGCCGGTTGAGGAGGTCGAGGCTAAGGAGGATGAGGATGATGATGATGAGGATGGCGGTGCTCCCATGGATACGGGCACAGATACAGCTGGGACTAGTGCGCCGGTCATTGATTTAGATGACGATGAGACTGAGGAGGAGCCAGCTGCAGCACCTGCACTGTAACACCCCGAATCCGCGGGACTCGGGATGTCACATTGGGCTAGGATCTCACAATGGATCCTGACCTTAGCCTGACAACAAGTTCATTGGACCTTACAACATGGCACTGACAGATATAAAACAAATACATAAAACAGTATAAACTGTACGACCCAAAGTAAACAACAACATAACCGAGTATATAAAACGACATCCTCACATAGGAGGTACAAAAGATCATCCTCACGTAGGAGGGGAAACACAACAACCCCAAACCAACCACCTAATGTACGAGAGTCCTCGGCCTATCACCCTGCCAGATCACCCAGTAGCGCCTAACCTGTAAACATCTACAACACGGTATGAAACCGTTAGCTAACCATACATATATGAGGTAATGCATAAGCACAAGCACAATCATGAAAGATAAACACATCAGCATGCTATCACACATTTACCCATTTATTATCTTTATATAATAACCATTCACTCAAAAACCGTATATATATATAGATAGATGAAAGTATGTGACACGAGGACCGATACATCCCCGCCTCTGAGTACAATGTCCAGCTGTACGAGTATCGGTCACACAATCCGTGTACCCTATGGGAGTGGATTGCGCCCTTCCTGTAAACCAGTCTGGCCCGACATCAGAGAACGTCCCAGACTCCACGGCGGGATGAAAGGGAAAGGTTATCACAGCCACGCAGTGGGGCAGTCAATAGAACATAGGTCGATAAAAACGACAACTCATGATATCATAGCAAACATATAAAGCACACACCACTCATGCAACCACCCAATATAGGGATGGTAGCTAAGTAAGTCCTACGAACTTACCTCAACCTTGTACAAAATCAACCACGATCACCTCTACACTGGAGGGACAACACTGCCTATAAAAAGGCATAAAGAGATATATCAACCTCTATTCATCATAGGGGTCACACCTAGACCCAAAGGGATCCATAAGGATCATACTCAATCTATGAGCCTCACAACCAACTAAACCTCAATATCTCAACATAGCTCACAATACCTCAAATCTCAAGGTAGTATCTAATCAACATTCCTCAATCTCAATTTTAATCCTAATTTAATTAATTAACCTTTAATTAATTAATTAGATTTCGCCAGAATAACGTTTTGCCCGTAGGTAATTTTTAAACCCCCTGTCATCAGATTTCATCAAACAAGAACCCATAATCACCAGAATAATATAACGACCATAATGGAATTTCTAATTGTCCTATTTGACAAGCCTAAAGTCAATTTAGGCCAAATCGCAGTACGGAAAACGAATAAATTCATAACTTATTCGTTACTAACCCGATTGACGATCTAAAAGAAGATTCGGAATCACAACGACGCAGGCTACGCATGGACAGCATCAAATTCATCGGAATCTGAGCGACGAAACCGTCCTGGTGACATATATGCTCGACCAGCCCTCCATATACTCGGAAATGCAGAAACTCGGTACCATTATGAAGAGAATGAAGAGAGGAATCCAGAAACTCAAACGGAATTGAAATCGGATTAGAAACGGAGAGTAGATCTGAGTTTGAAGGTTGTGAGAAATCAGAGCTTTTACGAGAAAACGTGAAAGGAAATGAATTAATAAAGGATTTTCCGCTATTTATAGTGAAGACGATAATTATCCTTTAGTAAAGTCGATAATTATCCTCTAACCGATCCAAAGGCGGGTCGAACCTCTTTCTCCAAACTTCTCGAATTTGGAACATTAAATTTGGAATATTGTAGGGATAATTATTCCACAACTGCCTCGGAAAACGTGTATTCCTAAGCCGTCTTTCTTAGCCATTAAGAAACGAAATAGCGACTCTTTTGGCCGTTTTGCCTCTCCATGTTATTTCATATCTAGGACATATCCGATGTCCTGATCATTTCTCTCAACTGCATTTTTATTAATTAGAGCTCCCAAATGTTCCAAATAACACCGGAGGGTAAAAATAATTACCCGGGGGAAAAAGTAAAAATTTTCCCAAACGCCCAAAATTACGCCAGGAACATAACAGTGGAACTCTTACTCATCACTTGCGAAATCTTCGCGAGTTATATGGCAATTGCTATCAATGATTAAGTTAATCAACATTAATTAGAATTCGAAAATCCTAGCTATTACAAGCACGTCCCGCTAGGCGTAGGGTACGCTGGCAGAGGGATCTAGTTGCTCACCGTCGGATCGATGATCTGACGGATCAAGTGATAGATACTTATGCTGCCTTGTCCTTGGATATCAGAGAGACGCAGGAGAGACTACATTACCAGCACACGATGGCTGAGATTCAGTTTCAGCATATAATGGGCTATCCCTTCGACCCATCTCAGCACCCGTACGTGCCACCACCACCAGCACCGGATCGGGATTATTGAGAGCTTGCAGGATTTTCTTTATTTATTTATTATGCAGCTCAACTTTATCCGGTAAGTACTTTGTTTCTTTAGACTTATTTTGACCCATTGGGACAATGTGTCCCAAGTATGGGGTATTTGGATGTGTTATTTGACTCTATGGATGTATGACTCGACTTTATTTAGATATTATTGTCTTATTTATGCTCTATGTGCTTATCTGAGATTACATGCATGCATACAGGTTATTTGATTGAAAAAAAAGTCAAAAACTGGTTTGAAAATAAAAATTTTATGACCTCGACCGAATTGATTCTGACCAATCGAGGTGCAACACCTCGGTTGACTTAGAACATCTCGAGCGAGGTGGTTTAACTAGAACAGTTTTCGAAACAATTTTTGTGCTTCTTATCTGGATATGACCTCAGTGATGACTTTTGTTTGCTGACTAGTTTTAAAATCTTTATATGTTTGAAAGGTTTTATGATATGTTTAAGTTGCTAAATGCTCTGTTTGAAATTTTGACATGTTTAATACTTTGTTTTTATCCAAATTATGTTGAATTTCAAGGTTGACACCACATGATAAGTTCTCTCACTTTCTTCATGGGATGATTAAGGCAATTCATTCTCTTCTCTTCTTCTTCTTGATCATGCTTAGCCCCTCATATACATATTTGCCTTCCTTTACCTATCCGGGAATTTGGAAGCAAGCAAGTGAAAAGCAAGTAAAAGGAAAGTTGAGATGTTGGCTGAAAGTTAGAAAGAAACAAATAGGTTTGGGGAAGTGAATCATGATGATGAGTAACTCGGCACCATTCACATAGCCGGGTGTTTGTGTCTTGCCAATGTCGGATTGAGCGATATTCCTAACGGGTCATGGTATGTGCATCAAGGGTTTGAGGCAACTCGAGAAATTGATGATTGCTGATTTCCTAGGCTTCGGTTATTGTGCACCTATGTCCATGCATCCCAAAAAGTAAAGTAAAAAGTAAATAAGCAAAGCTTATTGGTGGAAGATGTTGAAGTTCAAAGAAAGTGAAGTAAATATCCTTTTCCTGGATTCTAGCACCGCATTCCCTATATACATCCCACCCTCACAAGTTTCTTGACCTTCTTTTGGAAGCCCTTGAGACCTCGAGCCTGTTGATTGACTTAGTGGTTTAAATTGGATTATACATGATTAATTTCGATAATTATGATTTATTATGCATTCTATGATTTTATGCAAAGATGAACAACTTTCTTATATTTATAAAATGTTTTGATCATATTTTGATTTTATATTCCATGAAGCATTCTCTTAGAGTGATCTATGATTGTAGCACACCATTAAAATATTTTGAAAGACTTTTTCATTGATCTTTATGACTTATAATCCATTCTATCTTGTATTTTATATTTGGAACTTGCTTGGGGACAAGTAAGGGCTAAGTATGGGGTATTTTGATAGCATGAATTATTGTCTATATTTTGGGGCCTTTTTAGACGTTTTATCTTCAATAATCTACATGTTTGGATGTATATTATGTGATTATATTGTCATTTCATCTACCTTTGCGGGAATCGAGGTCTACACGAAGTTTCGTTGTAATCGTAGGTAAAATGGCACATTTTGGACCAAAATGGAGCTAAAGGAGCTAAGGAGTCATTGGAGCTACATTCAGGAGCTTAAGGAAGAATCCACGAATCATGAAAATGGATTAAAGATTCACTTTGGACCAGATTTGATGAGATTTCACATTCAGTTGAGTCACCTCGGTCAGCTACAGTACCATCTCGACCGAGGTGATCCAGAGGAGCGTCCCGACCGCGGCGAACACCTTGGACGCGGCGAGATATATTTTATTATTGGCTGAGATCTTTTATTTTTTGAAAGAGGAACTTATATTTTTAGGCTGGTTTCCTGGAAGGAAGAAGATAATTCAGTCCATATATTTTACCAATTTTATGGGAAAATATCTTTCTAAGATCTTTTATCTTTGGGAGGGAATTTTCCTATAAAAAGGGTCGGATTTTCCACAAATTCGATCGTGCTTAGACACCTGAAAACATCCGTGAATGCTTAGAGCATCCGACTACAGCTGGGAGATTTGAAGAACCTTTTTGGTTGGTTGAAGGAAGATTGAAGGAAGGAAGTTCATAGCTTTTATAGTTTTTGTGAAGGGTTTTGTAAGACTTTCTTAGATTCCCTTCTTTGTTATTGTCTTGTTGGATTATGATCAAAGGAACGCTTGTTTGTTTGATAATTGATTCAGTTATTGAAGCCTTTTTCTCTTAAGGTTTTTGTGTTCAATTATTCACCTTTTTCCCTTATATTTGATTATTGCGTTCAAGATGATGAGTGGCTAATTTCCTTGTGTAAGTCTTAGGTGATTGGCTGAAGGTTGTGGGAAAAACAATGATAGAATAATCTTAATCATAGTAGGACCCTGAAAGCTCGAGTCTTTATCCTTAACCCTAGAACATCTAGTTCAGTCGATGAACATCTCGTCCGTGGTGGAATTCGTCTGACCGAGGTGAGTTTTTTGATCCGAAACTGAGAATTAAGTGTTAGAGTTTGCCAAATCCTATTCTTATTACACCTTTCCTGGTTCAATGCAAGCCTAGGATGAGACTTACCCGGTAATTCCTTTGTTTGTTTACCTAAGATCATAAGTGTAGGTAATAAAGGTTTATCCTTGATTGGGGTTTCAGTGTGCTTTCGTACCATCTTTGTGAGTTAGCCTGAGACTTATCCGGTAAAGGTTGATTCTACTCCCTTAGGTGGTGTGTTAGTTTGAGGTTATAGTTCTTTACCTTGATTACTTGAGACTTACCCGGTAATAGGAGTTACGGTTTGGGATTAGTGAGTAGTGAGACTTACCCGGTGATCTATTCCACTTTAGTAACACCTTCCCTTTGCAAAATCTCAGCTTTGTCCGTTTATCTTTAGATCTTGAGTTGGAACCACAACTAGACGCTTTAATCCCTAGAATTGCATATTTCCTGAATTGACTTTTTATCATCTTTGATTGCTTTGATCGCTTTCGTGGTTAGTAATTACATTGACAACTTATACCTGCTTTGTTTCACCAAGTCCCTGAGATCGACACCCCAGAATTTCTTGCTTTTTACTACGATTGACCCATACACTGCGGGTTCACATCCTTGTTTTAAGCTTAAGTCTTGGGTTATAAATTTAAAGCTTGCACACACCGTTTGGAGCGAACAAGTTTTTTGCGCTGTTGCCGGGGACTTGGTCTAGAACGAGCCAATTGCGGTTGGCTTTCGGGGCGCTTGCCCCTGTTTCTACTAACCACTCTACTTGAGTGACTTTCACAGGTTCTTTTTCTTAGGTTTATGCGAAGAACCCGCGCTGGGAAGGGAATCGTTCCTTACGATCCCGAACCAGAAAAGACATACAAAAGACGCTTGAAAGAAGCGAAGATGGCCAACCAAGACAATCGCGATCTTGAGGCCGAACTGAAGGAGGCGTTAGAACAACTACGCCTCAGCAAGGAAGAACTGAGACTGGAAAGGGAAGAAACTCGCACAAGGACTAAGGCGATCGAAGCAGATATGGTGGCTTTACGAGACCAGTATCTACCTCGACCGAACCCAGATCCTCGACCGAGGCAAGATCTTGCTCCAAATCCTCGACCGAGGCAGAATCCAGTACCTGTTGCCCCGGCCGAGATACTTCCACCTCGGATGCCAGTCCGAGATGTTCTTTTTGCAGGTATTCCACAGACCCTATGGCAAAGGATGGACCCGAATCAGCAACTGAGGCGTCCAGGAGTCAACCTAGGTGATCTAGCGGACCATGATTATGAGCTTCGACCGCAAGTTCTTTCCATGATTCGCCAATGCCAGTTTGGAGGGCTAGAAAGGGAATCTCCGCATCAACATCTACAAAACTATGAGATCTTGATGGAGACCTTGAGACCTTCAAGAATAGAAAACAACAATTACATGCTAAGGCCTTTCTACTTCTCTTTGAAAGATAGAGCACTTACTTGGTATCAATCTCTTCCTCCAGGAAAAATCAATACTTGGGAGGAGATGACGACGGAGTTCTTAACTAAGTTCTTTCCCCCCTCTAAAACTGCTGAAATGAGAGGGAAGATTAATGCATTCATCATGAAGGACAAGGAGAGCTTGTCCAAGTCATGGGAGAGATTTAAAGACATTCTTTTGGATTGCCCACATCATGGGATTCCAAAGATAGAGTTGTTGGAGATATTCTTCAAGGGACTGGACGGAAACACCCAGTTCAACCTTCAACTACTATCCGCCGGCACATTCATGGACATGCCGATTGACGAAGTTTGGGAGTTCATAGAGAAGCAAACTTTGCACATGGAGAAATACTCTCACCAAGGAGCTGAAGGTGGAGTTAAAAGAGTCAACTTTCAAGATGTTCCACCTAACAATGATCAACTCACTTCTTTGAAAAATGATGTGAAACAATTGAAGGAACTTTTAGTTGCTCAAACCAAGAAAGAAGATCAAGGGTCAAGGAACAACAATGGATACCGTAACAACAACGGTTCCCGCCGGAAAAGAAAGATTCGGTGCTGGAGGTCATCTTGATCAAGCTCAACTCTATGGAGACATCCATGACTTCATTTTCGAAGGCACAAAAAGCCTTAGAACAACAATTCTTTAACAAGGCGAATGAAGCGCCAAGAGATCCAAGGAAGCTTCCAACAAGGACGGAAAGCAACCCTAAAGGACAGATCATAGCAATAACGACGAGGAGTGGACTGAAGACTACAGATCCAGTGCCTCGGTCGATGCCGGTACAGACGAAGACCACCTCGGTCCAGGTACAATCGAAGAACACTTCGGCCGAGATGCCAACCGAGGTGGAGCCACTGAAAGCGGAGGAGAAAACTGAAGTTTATATTCCACCTCCTACATATAAACCACCGCTTCCATTCCCCCAGTCAAGGGCCTGAGCATATCTAGACAAGCACTTTGGTAAGTTCCTTGACTTAATGAATAAACTACACATTAATATCCCTTTCCTTGATGCTATTCTAGGGATGCCCGCCTATGGGAAGTTCTTGAAAGAGATTTTATCAAGGAAGAGGAAGTTGGAAGACTTTGGTGAAGTAAGGATGACATCTAAATCCTCGGAGCTTATTCAAATCATGAAGGAGAAGATGCCGCCCAAGTTGAGAGATCCCGGCTCATTTTGCATTCCCATTCAAGTTGGTGATGTCACTTGTGAAGCCTTATGTGATCTAGGAACCAGCGTGAGCATCATTCCGCTGGAGCTATGTGTTAAGATCGGACTAGGAAAGCCCAAGCCGGTGAAGATACGGTTATACATGGCGGACCGCTCCATTACCTATCCCGTGGGCATTTTGGAAGACGTTCTGGTCAAGTTAGGTAACTTCTATTTACCTATAGACTTTGTTGTACTTGACATTCCCGCAGATTATCCCGTTCCTATCATTCTCGGGGATGTCACTTGTGAAGCCTTATGTGATCTAGGAGCTAGCGTGCTCCAGGCCGTCGGGATTCACACGACAGGGGAGAGCAGGTGAGGCGTGGGAAACCGGGATAGAAGAATAAGGCGGCTCCCTGGGCGGCGACGGGGCCCTTCTCCGGAGGCGTAGATCCCTCTCCCAGCCTCGCAAGTCGAGTTCCTAGGAGGCGTCTCCGACGTCGATTGAAGAAGTAAGTCGAGGCAAGAACGGGATCCTATGCGGCAGCGAAGGGCAGTAGGAGGCGAGGCAGAGCCGTGGCTTCCCGGCATCGGCGAGGCGGTTACTAGAAACGACGAAGCGCAAAGGTTTCTCCGGCGTCGAGGCTTCACTTCGGCGAATGAGAAAGTGGAGGAACCCTTGACTATGCTTGAAAGAAGGTCCAAAAGGAGGAGACGGAAGTTCGGATAAGGGGAGCACTGTTGAGAGAGTTGAGGGAGTGTGGAGAGAGGCTGGTTCAGATTGAATGGAAAGACGGAGGGAATGGCGTGAGAAAAGTTCTAGGGAAGAGCTGCTGAGAGAGGTAGCGTGTACTGCTTTACCTAGCGACAAAATAGGTTGGGCGGCCAGGCTGTTCATCAGTCAGAGGAGAGAGGCAAGGAAGAAAGTAAAATAAATAGAAAATAAATGTAATAAGATACAACAAATCCGACAATATTGGAACGGGATTTCTGGAATTACCGCACTTTTCCCTTAAATTTACCAAAAATATGATTGTACTCGGGAAAACATTTTACGCCTTAAAATATTTCAACATAAAAAGAACTTAAGCTATAAAAATATCAGTAAAGCCGAAAAAAAAATAAATTAAAAAAAAATGCACCAAATAAACGGGGCGTTACAATTTGAGAGATTTCACCCTCAGTTAGAGAGTCACCTCGGTCAGCTATAGTACCACCTCGACCGAGGTGATTTTGAGGAGCGTCCGGACCGAGGTGAATACCCTGACGTTACAATTTAAGATCTCTTATCTTTGGAAAACAATTTTCCTATAAAAAGGGTCGGATTTTCCACAAATTCAAGATCCCGCAGCAGTTCGAAGACTTCGCGGCATCCAAATTCCTGCAGTTGTAGAAGATTACTCTTCGGATTGAAGGAAGAAGGAAGATATCCTTGTTGGAAGATAGCTTTGAAGGAATTTGTGAGATTTCCTTAGGCTATTTCTTGGTTTGTTGCCTTATTTGATTTGTGATTTAAGGAACACTAATTTGTTTGATATTTGATTCAGTTATTGAAGCCTTGTTCTTAAGGTCTTTGTGTTCAAATATTCATTCCCTTCTCATACATTTAATCATTGCTTTCATGATGATGAGTGGCTAATTTCCTTGTGTGATCCTAGGTTGATTGGCTGAAAGTTGTGGGAAAGACGATGATAGAATGATATTAATCCCAACTGGACCCTGAAAGCTCGAGTCTTTACCTTAACCGACGAACATCTCGCTCAGTCGATGAACACCTCGGCCGGCGTGGATTCTGTCTGACCGAGGTGAACGTTTTCCTAATCCAAATCTGAGTTAAGATCCAGTTTGCCAAATCCTATTCTTATTACACCTTTCCTGGTTCAATGCAAGCCTAGGATGAGACTTACCCGGTGATTCCTTTCCTTTTTTACCTAAGATCATGAGTGATAGGTAATAAAGGTTTATCCTTTATTGGAGTTTGAGTGTGCTTCCATTCCAATCTTGAGAGTTAGCCTGAGACTTACCCGGTAAAGGTTGATTCTATCACTTGGTTGGTGTGTTAGTTTGATATTATAGTTATTTACCTAAGTTCCTTGAGACTTACCCGGTAATAGGATCTTTGGTTTGGGATAGTGAGTAGTGAGACTTACCCGGTAATCTATTCCACCTTAGAAACACCTTCCCTTGCAAAATCTCAGCTTTGTTCGCTTATCTTTAGATCTTGAGTTGGAACCACAACTAGATGCTTAATTCCTAGAATTCACATATTTTCTTTAATTGACTTTATTATCATCTTTGATTGCTTTAATCTCTTTTGTTGTTATTAGTTACATTGACTACTTATACTTGCTTTGTTTCACCTAACTCCTTGAGATCGACACCCCGGAATTCTTGCTTTTACTATAATTGACCCGTACACTGCGGGTTCACATCCTTGTTTTAAGCATACTTCTTTGGATATAAATTTAAAGCTTGCACACACCATTTCGAGCGAACATGTGTTATCTTGTTGTTTATTTCTTCTTGTTAAAGAAAGTTAGACTTTTTTGTTGTTTAAGTAATAAAGGTTGTTAGACGTTGTTGCATTCTTTCCTTTAAAAATACATTTTTATGACTTTCGGTTTTTCTTATTTGTGTCTTGTTGCAAGATCCTAGTAATATTGTTGTCAAACTGAGGTCGGGACCCATTTTGAGGTCCTAACCAGTAATGTCCCGAGTTCTGAGAATTCGGGGTGTTACAAACTAGGCTTGTTTTGTGGTTTTTGTTTAGAAATCGGCTTTTTAGTTTTTTAATTAAGTTAATATACCCCTCCTATTATTTTTACCGTCAATCCTATTCTCTCGTCATTACTGCCATGAGCACAAACCCTTCAACCACCCCTTTCTAATGCTGTTAGGCTTCTCAAATTCTCCAATTTGATTTAAACTCTTTCGGATCAAAATCACCCTCTCTGTTATATTTCTTCAATCAATCTACGATCCTCCCAAGCTTTACTTTTGCACCAAGTTTGGCCTCTTCTGTACCGAAACTATGAATCCAGGAAGAGGCGGCTACTTCACTCTAACAAGAGGTAGAGGACGAGGCAGACCTCGTTCGTCGACTGATCGTAGAACCCATGAGAATCTTGTGAGTTTATATGTAAATATTTGATCTTTTTGGTTTACTGGTTTCCTTTTTAGGTTTTAAACATTGTTGGGATTACTGTGTTTATGCTTCTATTAGGACTCCTTCATGACATTCTTGTTAGTCCTAGGTTTTCAATATGACATTCAATTTCTTCATCTCATAGTTTGTTCGTAAAGTAAAACAGATTCTAGGATGAATATTCGGTTATGGTATATTCATATTTCGGTTCTGGTATGCTCGTATGTTCATGAATCAACTGCAGACACGATTGTTTCCTACCTGTAATTTTCGACCTTAATCCACAACATTCTTGCGTTGTCCATGTAACACCCCAAATCAGCGGGACTCGGGATGCTACGGGTTGGGACCTCACAATGGGTCCCGGCCCTTAGCTTGACAACAATTTCACCGGATCTTGCAACAAGGTACAAATAAAAGCCAAAACTTAAATACATTTTTATGCAATGAAAGAAAACCCGAAAGAAACAACAAAAGACTTCAGCCGATATGCAACACCAAGGGCCAAATGCCACCACGCGATATACAATATACATGAATAATATACAAACTCGACTCTAACCAAAACCCACTCCCAAAATGTACGGAACCCCGGCTGCCCACTCTTCCGGATCTCTCGGCCGCATTCCTAACTTGCAAGGCAATCTACAACAATCGGTATAAAACCGTTAGCTCATATTTGAAGCATTAGAATTAATGGGAAAGGGACATACACAAGTAATCTCATCACAAGCATACAACATACATAAAATCACACCAATCCGTTTTATTATCTTTATTATTATTATTAAGTCGTACCCCGTTCTAATTCAACTTAGTTTGTGACACGAGAGTCACCGAAACTTGCCTCGGTCCCTACTTATCGGCATGGAATGGTACTGAAGCATCTGACCGTCTACCAGTACAGGATAGTTGTCGAGAACCTCCTAGCTCTCGCGGGAGCCAGGCAAGTTGTCACCGCTCGTTATCATACACTTGGGCCAAAATAATATAAAGGTCGGTAATCCTATTTCCGGTTTAGTTGTTATAAACAATAAAGAATAAACACACACCACCAAACACACATCAATGCTAATACAAGGAATACGAGCGAATTAAGTCCGGAGACTTACCTTATCGCCACACTCAACTCACAACACTCTCGCTTCCCTTGGGAAGGAGTCCACAACCTACTCACAAGAAGATAGCTATATCAACAACTAGCTCAACTCAAGAAGTCTAAGACTTCTACACAAATGATCTACGCGAGATCAATTGACTCACATTCTAGGACTGCGTTCTAGAATCTCTCATGCTCACATCACACTCAACACAAGCTAGAAGTCTAAGGACTTCTAGACCCTATGATCTCGTAAGATCATAACTCACAACACATACTAGGATAAAAATTCCTAGTCTCAACAATCTCAACGGTATCAACACTATGCTAGGATACGCATATCCTAACCCATAATCTCAACAACCATATAACAACAACCTCAAGTCTCGGATACTCACAAGATCAACCAAACACTCAACGTCTTACAACAATCAACAATCCTCAAAGCTCACCTAAGGTCCAAACCACTACTTGGTATTCACTCTAGGTTATGCTAAATTATCCAACCTGACATGATACTAATACTAACATAACAAGATCGAGTAAGATCATAAACTTGGGGGAAGAGGGTACTCACATGACGTCAAAAGACGGAAGACGATCTAAGGATGTCGATTTGAACTTGTTAGGTCTTTATCGGGAAGCTTCCGAACCTAACACCAAAACTATACAAATTTAGCTTATACGCTAAATTTAAACGGAATAATTAACATATATAAATCTAAGGAAAACCCACTTTTAAAACCCAAGTTAAAACCGTAAATATATATTCCGGGCAAATTGTATAACATCATAAACCACATGTAAAACTCGTTTTCAAAGCCAACGTTAAAACTGCTTAAATATTTTCCGGGACGAATTATACAATTATATACACATGGGTCATAATATATAACAAATATAAACTATAAGAATAAAATCCGTTATAAAGCTTTGGTTGAAAGTCCGTAAAACATTTTCCGGGCTACTCATGAAGTTCCATAAACTTGGGATATATTCCGTAAATAAAACCTTGGGCCACAAATAGGGGTCACGTGTTCGCTCCTAACGGTGTGTGCAAGCTTTAAATTTATAACCCTAGATGTAAGCTTAAACCAAGGATGCGAACCCGCAGTATACGGGTCAATTGTAGTAAAAAGCAAGAAATTACAGGGGTTGATCACAAGGACTTAGTGAAACAAAGCAGGTGTAGGTAGTCTTATGTAATTACTAACCACAAAAGCGATTAAAACAATCAAAGATGATAAAAAGTCAATAAAGAAAATATGCAATTCTAGGGATTAAAGCGTGTAGTTGCGGTTCCAACTCAAGATATTACTAAAGTGGAATAGATCAGCGGGTAAGTCTCACTACTCACTAATCCCAAACCAACACACCACCTAAGGGAATAGAATCAACCTTTACCGTGTAAGTCTCAGGCTAACTCACAAAGATGGGATGAAAGCACACTCAAACCCCAATAAAGGATAAACCTTTATTACCTACACTTATGATCTTGGGTAAACAAACAAAGGAATTACCGGGTAAGTCTCATCCTAGGCTTGCATTGAACCAAGAAAGGTGTAATAAGAATAGGATTTGGCAAACTCTAACACTTAACTCTCAGTTTCGGATCAGAAAAGGTCACCACGGTCAGACGAATTCCACCCCGGCCGAGATGTTCATCGACTAAACGAGATGTTCTTGTAATATCCGGAATTTTTATTCCGTCTAATTCCTTTGTTGACGGCTTCCCTTTCTATCTAGTATCTCGTCCTTCACAAATTT
Organism: Fagopyrum esculentum; assembly: GCA_033239045.1. Taxonomy (NCBI): domain Eukaryota; kingdom Viridiplantae; phylum Streptophyta; class Magnoliopsida; order Caryophyllales; family Polygonaceae; genus Fagopyrum; species Fagopyrum esculentum. The sequence continues at coordinate 8,582,364 of BSUD01000003.1, forward strand.
CATTATTTTATGTAGAATTTAATTCACATAAAATGATAAAATTATATCAAGCTCTAATTCTTATAATTATCTATTATTTTATGTAGAATTTTATTCACATAAAATGATAGATTTATATCGAACCCTTGTTGTTATAATTCATTCTTATCGAGGACTTTAGACAAGATCATGACAAGTTGTGACGAGACCATGACTAAGCTGAGACGAGGCCTTGACAAAGCCCGACAAATCTGTGACAAACTCATTCATGGGTCTGACAAGGCCATGACGAGTTTTGATAGATTTTTGACAAGCAATTCAGCCCATTATTCTAGCATGTTTCAGCCCACTACTCCTACCTTAAGCTCAGCCAGTTTGTTTACCAACAACAGCCCAGCAGTGTGACTTCGAGCCCAGCCTGCAGCAGTCCAGGAGAGGCTGGTTACGAGCCCATTGACAGCCCCTCCAGCCCAACACGTTCAGCTCCCTCCAGCCTAGCGTTCAACCCTCTCCAGCCAGTGATCTACGTGTGAACAGCCGGCCCTTCTCCTTCCTTCTCTCCTTCATTTAACGGCTGCTGAAGAGCTTTTTGTAACATCCGGCTTCAACGCAGCATTGACACTCCTTTACTCCTACAGCAGCGCTTTTGATTTTCTTCTATCTTGTGTCACGCTCAGAACAGTCCTTTGCATCGCCTCTTCCTAATCTCATTCACGTTGCACTTGCCTGGATTCTACACACATTCAGCAACGTTCCAACCACAGGAAATTGCAAGGAAAAGAGCCAGCAGAGGAGACAACTACAACAGCTGCTCGTCTATCTATTTCTAGAGCTGCTCGTCTATCTATTTCTGGGGCTGCTCGTTGTAGAAGCCTCGCCAGAAGCCGGAGTAGGGTAAGTGATTTCATTCAGCCCTTCTACACTCAGTTCCTCTCTAAATCTAACTCTCAGTACACACTCCTTCCCAGAAGATAACCATTTTGGAGGGCTGTTTCGTTCGTGCCCTACGGTGACAGAAGAAGAGACGGCCACCTTGGACTCGGACCCTTCCACACTAGTGCAACAACTTACCTTCTGCAGTCATCAAAACCTTGGGTAAAGGATCAATCATTCTCCCTTTATCTTGGCTACAGTTCAATCTTTAAACTAGAGATGAAATAGACATATGTGTACTTAGGTTTTAAAATGTTTTAGTGTGGTGATGAGGAGAGATCGAACTAGAGAAGTGACGAGTAGTAAGCGAGTTGTTGCAGCCTCCTAGAGTGTCCAATTTCTGACCATTAGATAACCTAGTGAAGTAGATCAGATTATTATATAAATGGAAGTGAAAAACTCCCCTTAAAAACCTCAGTTTTGAAAGTAAAAAGGGTCACAGTTGTGAATCAATGTTAAAACGATTGGTTGAAGATCCACCGTTGAATTTTTAATAAATCTTAGATAGATATACATAGTTTACCGTGATAAAATTTGGGAACAAATGAACGGTAGGATTGAAAGTTATAGGGTCTCAAAGTGAAGTAGTTGAGCTGTTTTTCCAGCAGAAAAATTTGACTAAGTATGGGAGCATTTGTAGTGTTGTAGCCAACTTTAAAGATTTTTGTAGGAATAACGATTGAATAGTTTTAAGAAATTGTTTCTCCTATCAGTAGATTAGAGATCATAGATATGTTAGAAATTTATTTTAGAATTTTTATAAGTTTATTTTAATTTCATATTTAAACTTGTAGTTGGACTTTAGTGACTTTTCGGGAAATAGAAAATGGGTAGTTTTTATAGTTGTCACCTAAAATCATCCTAGGGAGTAGAATATGATTAGTTAGCCTCAAGTAAGAATTTAAGTACTTTTTACGGGTTTTGGAAGTCTCGGAACCAAGGGTAAAATAGTCAATTTACCTTAAATAAACACTGTAATAACTTCTGCACATTGAATCGTACATCTTAGGAGTTTTAGACTTCTAAGTATCGAAGGAAAAATGTTAACCCACGTGCCTCCTTTGACAGGCAACTGAGTTCCTACAGCTATTGATTTAGTGTTGTTAAGAGAGACGAGATTTAATTCGGTGAGTCCACTGACTTACTTAGCTAGCTTCTTGCATGTGTGTGATGCGTATGAGTGGTGTGTGATAGTTAAGATAAATAACAAAAACGGAATAGGCCGACTATAGTATATTGTATAATTGACCCAAGTTTATGATAACGGGTCGTGACATCATTTACCTAGCTCTTGCGAGAGTCTACGAGGTTCCCTACGACCAGCCCAGTCCGGTAGACGGTCACATGCATTAGTACCATTCCGCGTTGGTAAATGGGGACAGGGGCGAGGTTTGGGAATCCCTCGTGTCACAAAATAAGTATCATTAGTAATGATGTATGACTTAATTAAAGATAATAAAAAGGAATGAGTGTTACATGTTGATTGCGTATGTTGTGTGTTTGTGCTTTTACCGTTATACTTATGCATAATATGTTAGCTAACAGTTTTATACCGCTTGTAGATGCCTTGCAGGTTAGGGAGGCGATCGAGTGATCCGGCGGTAGTGGGCAGCCAGGGTTCCGTGCATTATAGGACGAGACTGTTATATTTTATTTTATGACTATTGAGAATGATGTTGGTATTTCTGGTTTTTGAGACTTGGCTGTATTGTTTTCAGAATTTGGATTCTTTTTATTTCGCTCATGTTATAAAACTCTTTGTTTTGCTTTTTTATTTGTGCCGTGTTGTAAGGTCCTGTTGCCAGGCTAAGAGCTGGGACCCATTGTGAGGTCCCAGCTCGTAGCATTTCGAGTCCTCTAGGATTCGGGGTGTTACAGTTCTAGGGTTAAGGATAAAGACTCGAGCTTTCAGGGTACTACTGTGATTAAGATTTATCTATCATTGTTTTTCCCACAACCTTCAGCCAATCACCCTAGATTCACACAAGGAAATTAGCCACTCATCATCATGAAAGCAATGATCAAATATAAGGGAAGAAGGTGAATAATTGAACACAAAAACCTTAAGAACAAGGCTTCAATAACTGAATCAATTATCAAACAAACAAGCGTTCTTTGGATCACAATCCAACAAGACAATCAACAAAGAAGGGAATCTAAGAGAATCTTACAAAACCCTTCACAAAAGCTATAACAAGCTATGAACTTCCTTCCTTCAATCTTCCTTCAACCTTCCAAAAGTCCTTCAATTGTTGGATGCTCTAAGCATGCGGTGATTCAAAGATGGTTGAATTGTAGAAAATCCAACCCTTTATATAGGAGAATTATCTTCCAAAGATAAAATATCTTAAAAAGATAATTTCCTATAAAATATATCCATATCTCCTAAAATAAATATCTTCCAAAGATAATTTTATAGGAAATATCTTAAAAGATAATTTTCTATAAAATATATCCATATCTCCTAAAATAAATATCATCCTAAGATAATAATATCTTAAAAAGATAATTTCCTAATAAAATATATTTTATCTCTAAAATAGATCTCCTAAATATATGATCTTCCTTCCACAAATTCATCCCAAAAATATAAGATCTCTCCTTCCAAAAATAAAAGATCTCAGCCAAATAAAATATATCTCGCCGCGTCAGGGTATTCGCCTCGGTCGAGACGCTCCCTTAGATCACCTCGGTCGAGGTGGTACCGTAGTTGACCGAGGTGAATCTCAGCTGAAGGTGAAATCTCTCAAATCTGGTCCAAAGTAAATCTTCTTTATTAACTCCATGGTTCTTGAGTTCTTCCTTAAGCTCTAGAATGTAGCTCCAATGACTCCTTAGCTCTTTTAGCTCCATTTTGATGCAAAACGTGCCATTTTACTGTAACACCCCGAATCTGCGGGACTCGGGATGTCACATTGGGATAGGATCTCACAATGGATCTTGACCCTAGCCTGACAACAAGTTCACTGGACCTTACAACATGGCACTGACAGATATAAAACAAATACAGAAAACAGTATACACTGTACGACCCAAAGTAAACAACAAAATAGCCGAGTATATAAAACGACATCCTCACACAGGAGGTACAAAAGATCATCCTCACGCAAGAGGGGAAACACAACAACCCCAAACCAACCACCTAATGTACGAGAGTCCTCGGCCTGTCATCAGATTTCATCAAAGAAACAACCCATAATCACCAGAATAATATAACGACCATAATGGAATTTCTAATTGTCCTATTTGACAAGCCTAAACTCAATTTAGGCCAAATCGTAGTACGGAAAACGAAAAATTCATAACTTATTCGTTACTAACTCGATTGACGATCTGAAAGAAGATTCGGAATCACAACGATGCAGGCTACGCATGGAAAGCATCAAATTCATCGGAATCTTAGCGACGGAACCGTCCTGGTGACATATATGCTCGACCAGCCCTCCATATACTCGGTAATGCAGAAACTCGGTACCGTTTTGAAGAGAATGAAGATAGGAATCCAGAAATTCAAACGGAATTGAAATCGGATTAGAAATGGAGAGTAGATCTGAGTTTGAAGGTTGAGAGAAATTAGAGCTTTTATGAGGAAACGTGAAAGGAAATTAATTAATAAAGGATTTTTCGCTATTTATAGTGAAGACGATAATTATCCTTTAGTAAAGTCGATAATTATACTTTAGTAAAGTCGATAATTATCCTTTAACCGATCCAAAGGCGGGTCGAACCTCTTTCTCCAAACTTCTCGAGATTGGAACATTAAATCTGGAATATTATAGGGATAATTATTCCACAATTGCCACGGAAAACGTGTATTCCTAAGCCGTCTTTCTTAGCCGTTAAGAAACGAAATAGCGACTCTTTTGGCCGTTTTGCCTCTCCGTCTTATTTCATATCTAGGACATATCCGATGTCCTGATCATTTCTCTCAATTGCATTTTTATTAATTGGAGCTCCCAAATGCTCCAAATAACACCGGAGGGTAAAAATAATTACCCGGGGGAAAAAGAAAAAATTTCCCCAAACGTCCAAAATTACGCCAAGAACATAATGGTGGGACTCTTACTCATCACTTCCGAAGTCTTCGCGAGTTATATGTTAATTACTATCAACGATTAAGTTAATCAATATTAATTAGAATTCGGAAATCCTAGCTATTACAACACACACCGCTTAAAAATAAGTTTCGTCTTGAAACTTGAACAATTCCCAAATCATCTCGGACGCATACGCCGAGGTATAACTCTCACTCTTTCTATCAGAGGTATCACATCTCCGTTCAAAAGATCATAACCTATAACAATCTATAACCTCAAGTATAAACATGGAGGAATCATCATCTCCAGGAAATAGGGCCATAACGCTACCCAAAGGCGTAGTGGAATCACGTCTCTCGCTATACCACATCATAAGGCATAGAGGAAGCACATCTCTAGCCAAAACATATCATAGGCATAGAGGAAATACGTCTCTAGCCAACCCATAAACATATATATCTCATGGAGGAATCACATCTCCACTGAACTATGTCCATCAAGGTAGAATGGAGGAAAGAACCATCTCCAGCTGAATCCTAATCTCACTCAAATAGCATGGAGGAAAGAACCATCTCCAGCTATAAATATAATCATATTCGGGTAGCGTGAAGGAAGTAATCCTCTCCAGCTATAGCATACATCACACTAGCAGATCAAGATCTACTAAGATCATAAATCACATCACAACTAGCATGGAATAACACATCAAGGCATATAAGCACATAAGCACAACATTCATCAAGATAGCACTAAGATTTACTCGTGCTCCACAAATGGGTCTGTCCCAACATATACTCTGGATAGTTCCTCAGGATACTATCCTCAATCTCTCACATAGCCTCTTCAGGTCTTCATCTCGACAATCATATCATCAATATAGGAATGTCTTTTGAATGCAAGCGTTTCATATCTCATTCCAAGAATGTAATCGAATGCTCAACAAGAGTGTGGTTAGACTCAACCACCAAATCATCGTAACTCACAAGGTGTCTCGAGTCTGGTACATACTTCCTCAGCTGAGACATATGAAACACTGGTGGATATCCTCTAATCTCAAAGGCAAAGCTAAACATCATGTTGCCTTCTCCGTACTAGTCGATCTCAAATAAACCATCATATTGGAAACTCAATTCCCTTTCCATATTAACACGTCTAACGTCTCGTAGCTGAGATACTTTCAGCCGGACATGAACTCTTGCTTGAACTTTAGATGTTAACGCCTCTTGTATACATATCATATCTAGTGACTCTGTAAAACCAGCATTCTTCCTTCAATCAACGTTACTTGAACTATAAAATCATGAATTTGGTCAGGTGTTATTCCACTACTACTGCTAGATCACTTCTAGCATAAGGATATACGACATCTATGTCTATATATTGCCTCATAGGGCCATCCCAGAAAGATGCACGTCCTTCATTGTAATATAATAAACTCATTAATGGAAGGTAATATAACCATCCACGTTTCCCATTCGACTTAAAACTTATAATAGATCTTTAAGATCTAGATGATCCTCTCTAACTGACCATCTGTCAGGGGGTGAAGTGTAGTCATGAGGTACAGACTCGTCCCCAAAGTAGTCTGAATCTGCTGCCTAAAATCTCAAAGTAAAAACATCCATCTCGATCAGAAATGATCGTTCTTGGTATACCATGGAGTCTCACTATCTGTCTAGTGTACTCCTCAACCAATTCATTCACTAGCCACGTCCTTCTGATAGAAATGAAATGTGCCGGTTTCATTAATTTGTTACCAACAATCCAGATATCATAAATCTTCTACTAGGTCACTATCCCATAAAAAAGTCCATAGAGATGTCCTCCCAAATTCTACTACTTCACTGGTAGTGGGTGGGGCTTATCTGTAGATCGGAAATACTCTATCTAGACCTGCTAACAGGTCACACAGTGTATCACAAATCTGGTTATATCGGCTTCATACAATATAATCGTCTCATCTCGTCGTACATCTTACTCGTACCTGAATGTACTGAAAAAGGCGTACAGTGGGTATACCATAATATTCTATGTCTCCATCTACATCAGCAGGTACACAAAAGTGGTCATGACTCTTCATTAATCCATCTACTCCCATGGAGAACTATGGTGCCTCAGTACGAGATATCCTTTCTCTAAACCTTGTCAAGGCCGGGCAGGTCTCCTGCTTCTGTTGGACCTCATCCAACGGACCAGGTAGAACCTCTGAGGTATAACTGGGTATCCTCATCAAGGAACTGATTGTCCAACTCTAGCCAAGCTAGATCTCTCTGAAGTTGAGGTTGAACTATCAGTCTCACAATCATCTTCTCTTGGAGCGTCTTTCCATTTAAGTTATCGGCGACAACATTCAACTTCTCTTAATGATATGGAATCTTCAAGTCAACGTCTTGATCAACTTAAGCTCTTAATATTGGCGTTTATTCAACCCCCGTTGCATAAAATATACTTCAGCTTTCTATGATATATAGAAATCTGACACGAAGATCACACCGGTACGGTCTTCAAAACTTAAAGGCTTGAACTACCACTACTAACTCTAAATCATGAGTCAGGTAGTTCTCATCATACGTTCTCATCTTTAAACACACATATCAATAACCCTACTCCTCTGTAGTAATACACATCTCATACTTAGTTGGGATGTATCACCGTAAATCACGGGATCCCAAAAATCTTCTAACTACAACAGAATGGAAGCAGAGGTCAAACGTCTCCTCAACTCTTCAAAACATAGACACACTACTTTCATCACGTAGTTATGGTGGTCTTCTCAAAAGACTCGCAAATGAATACGTAATCATATAAAATCCTTCGTCAAAGCATTGGTAGGTGATAACGTGATTTATGACGTTAGTATAGGCATACATTTAGATAGTTTTTCCCGTTATTCATGCACGATTTGACATTAGTTCACGACGTTTACACTCATTTCGTGCATATTTCTAGAAAAGACGTCTACACGAGCTTTTGTCGGGTTTTGTAGGTATTTCGGGGATCTTTTGGACATTAATCGATACATTCGAGGATCAAGCCTCATGGTGGTACACATCTAAGGCTTTGAAGGAACATAATTGGAGCAATGAAGGACACAAGGACCCTTATTGGTGCAAGCAATGAAGCAACTCATGGCTAGATGATCATAACAAGTTTCTGTTGAAGAAAATCGGACCAACACTCAGGAAAATCGGCCGATTTATTTGACTGGGTCGATTTTTGGCCTTTGACAGCTTAAGCCACGTGTCCCACGATCTCTTGTCCGGCCTTGCTCTTGGTGGAGAATATAAGTGGTCCTGCAAGCTGTTGCTGAGCATCTCCCTCTCCCACATTCTCACACACACACCTCATTCAAATTGGAGGATAGACTTGGAGAAGAAGAAAAACTCTCTCAATTTGGGGAAGAAGAAGAACACCAAACTTAGAGTGAAAGTGAGTTTTTGAGTGATTTTGAGTGATTTTTGGAGTCTTTGATTGAAGAACTATTGGAAGGATTGTTAGGAACGTTTTGGAACTTCTTTTGAAGGGTTGTAAGTCTTGCTAAAACTTAGATTCAGTTGAGATTCATTGTTTTTACTTACTTATCTTTCATCATCTATCTATGAAAACCATGTATGCTTGTGTGATGATTTTGGATCTTGAAATGCATATTATTGTCTAGTTTGTTGTGATTCTGGAGTGATGGATTGATGGTTATGGCTTGGGTGATGATAGAATGGACTTATATGTTAGTTTAGGATGATTCGTATGCACAAAACCCAAACCAGTCAGAAAAATTGACATGTTCTTCAGGTAGATCGTCCGAATTTGTATGATCCACCCGATTTTTCTCTCTGTTGCTCTTTAATTAATGAATTTGTATGTTAGGGTGTTAGGTTGTTGGAATCCTAGTGTTTATTAAGAATAATATAGCTTAGGATCACCTAATGCTAGCAACCTAAGTGCGGGAAGAGACCTACCCGGTGATTTCCGACCTTAGATACCTAAGATGATGAACTCTAGGTAGTAGTGAGCCTCACAAGCCGCTACTGGATTGAGTGTGCTAGGATTATTGCTTGAGACTTCCCTTTTCCGAGACTTACCCGGTAAGGAGAGGGTTGCCCCTTAAGTAGAGTCCGGTTTGTGTAGAATTCCCTACTTTAACCCCTTGAGACCTACCCGGTCATAGGAGTTTGATGCGGGATTAGTGAAGCGAGAGACTTACCCGGTAATTGCTTCCATTAGAGAAACACCTGATAGCATGAATTATAGTCTATATTTTGGGGTTTGTTTGGACGTTTTATCTTCAATAATCTACATGTTTGTATGTATATTTTGTGATTATATTACCATTTCATCTACCTTTGCGGGAATCGAGGTCTACACCTAGTTTTGTTGTAATCGTAGGTAATATGGCACGTTTTGCATCAAAAAGGAGCAAAAAGACATAAGGAGTCATTGGAGCTACATTCAGGAACATAAGGAAACATCCAGGAAGCATAGCCATGGATTAGAGATTCACTTTGGACCAGATTTAAGAGATTTACACGCAGCTGAAATTCACCTAGGTCAGCTACAGTGTCACCTAGACCGAGGTGAATACCTAGACCGAGGTGATCCAGAGGAGCCGACTCGACCGAGGCGAACACCTGGGACGCCGCGAGAATATTTTATTCTTGCCTGAGATCTTTTATCTTTGGAAAGAGATCTTATATTTTTGGGCTTGGCTCCTAGAAGGAAGAAGATATGCTAGATCATATATTTTACCTATTTTTAAGGGAAGAGATCTTTCTAAGATATCTTATCTTTGGAGAGTAATTTTCCTATAAAAAGGGTTGGATTTTCCACAAATCCATATCATGCTATACCACCGATTAGGGTTTATACACCGCAGCAGCCATACTCCAGTTGGGAGATTTGAAGAACCTTTTTGAAGGTTGAAGGAAGATTGAAGTCTATAGCTTTTATAGCTTTTGAAGGGTTTTTATAAGATTATCTTAGGTTCCCTTCCTTGTTGTCTTGCCTTGTTGGATTTCTATCCAAGGAACGCTTTGTTGTGATATTTGATTCAGTTATTGAAGTCTTTTCATTAAATTCTTCTTGTTCAAATATTCACCTTCTTCCCATATACTTGATTAATACTTTCATGATGATGAGTGGATAATTTCCTTGTGTGATTCTAGGGTGATTGGTTGAAGGTTGTGGGAAAAACAATGATAGAATGATCTTAATCACAGTAGGACCCTAAAAGTTCGAGTCTTTAACCTTAACCCTAAGCATCTCGCTCAGTCGATGAACATCTCGGCCGGGGTGGAATTCTTCTGACCGAGGTGATTTATCTGATCCGAAACTGAGAAGTTAAGTGTTAGAGTTTGCCAAATCCTATTCTTATTACACCTTTCCTGATTCAATGCAAGCTTAGGATGAGGCTTACCCGGTAATTCCTTAGTTTGTGTGCTTAAGATCATAAGTGTAGGTAATAAAGGTTTGTCCTTTATTGGGGTTTGAGTGTGCTTTCATCCCATCTTTGTGAGTTAGCCTGAGACTTACCCGGTAAAGGTTGATTCTATTCCCTTAGATGGTGTGTTAGTTTGAGGGTATAGTTCTTTATCTTAATTCCATGAGACTTACCCGGTAATAGGAGTTAGGGTTTGGGATTAGTGAGTAGTGAGACTTACCCGGTTATCTATTCCACTTTAGAAACACCTTCCCCTTGCAAAAATCTCAGCTTTGTCCGCTTATCTTTAGATCTTGATTTGCAACCACAACTAGATGCTTTAATCCCTAGAATTGCATATTTCCTTTATTGACTTCTATATCATCTTTGATTGTTTTGATTACCTTTTGTGGTTTGTAATTACTAAAGCATACCGTAATTGGACTTTGTTTCACTAAGTCCCTGTGATCGACCCTTGGAATTCCTTGATTTTTACTACGATTGACCCGTACACAGCGGGTTCGCATCCTTGTTTTAAGCTTACATCTAGGGTTATAAATTTAAAGCTTGCACACACCGTTTGGAGCAAACAACACCCTTTCCCAACACCGCAGCGTTGTCCTTAGAATCTTTAGAAGCTTGAGTCCAATGCCATAACCGGAAATCTTGACCTCTAGAATCCACTTTTCTCTCTTTGATAACATATTTTGTGTTTGTGTTGTTTGTTTATTTTGCTAGCTTGAGTTGTTAGTTTGATTCATTATCTTACTTGATTTGTGATCTTGATTGATCACCACAAAAACCCAACAAAAAATATCATGATTTTCATTTCTTTGTTTCCTTCTCTTTTCTTAGATTAGATCCACACTATCTATGATCACTAGTTGATTTGAATTCACCTTAGTCTTCGTGTTCGACCTCGGAATACTATCCTTGCTAAAAAACGACCCATACACTGTGGGTTCGCTAGGAGTTAGGAAAAATATGACGAGTATAAATTTAAGACTTTTGTGCTACACAATCTTAGCGTAACAGTAGCAATCGCTTGAGCCGAGAAAACTACGTATTCCTTAATGTTCATCAGTATCTCCCATGTTACAACATACTTAATTCTCGCCAGGTCAGCCATGATCCCACTAGCAGAGACAACATGGGCTAAAAAGGCTACCACTGGCATCTCAACTTACACTTAGAGAACGTAGCATACAACCCTCTATCTCTCGAAATTTGCAGAACGGTCCTCAGACGATCGGTCTACTATTCTCTGCTATGAGAGTATACCGACATGTCATCAATGAAGTCCACCACCAACTAACCAAGGAAGTCGATGAAGATACTATTCATCAACTCCATAAAAACTACTAAAACATTCGTCAACCCAAATGACATCACTACAAACTCGTAGAGTCCATAACGGGTATGGGGATGCTATCTCATACACATGCTGCTCTCTCATCCATGACTAGGGATATCTTGAGCACAAAGGAATCCTGAAAACACAATTGCTTCTTGAAGCTAACTCATCAGGTCGTCAATACGGAACATGGAACCTACTAGGGTAAAAGAAGCCCGTTTCAGTCAAATTTTCAAGTTATTAGTATAATATCTCAACAAGCACCATAAAGTGTGGCTTTCCCATTCAATCTTGTATCATACTTCAACTCGATAACAATGTCCACACTCCGCTGAGGTGGCAACTAGACGGTTCAGTAACAGGTCTATAAACTCATAAACAACTGGAATACCTTCCAATGTTGGACTATCTCGCTCCTTCATGGTATAACACTAGAAGGTGTCATATCCCTATGTTATCAGCTTGCTACTCGTACAGTCCTGATGACAAACCCGTCTATTCAAAGGTCTTAACTTCATAAGACCTCTATTTACCATCTCAGTAAAGACTATAACAACCTTACTATTAATATCTAACACCGCACGATATCTATTCATCCAATCCATACAGATAAAGACTTCCTCATGCACCTACGATATGACAAAGAAGTCTACAAGCCATACACAAGTCCCGGAATAAGGGAGCAAACACATATCTCGCGGGTATCTCAGACCCCTAACTGGTAATCCTGTAAAGGAAAGTCCACCTTCTACTATATATCTAAGACAAACCATTAACGCATGCATCGAAAGACAAGAAGTGCATAGCACTCATAACAAACAAAACTCCACTAGGTAAACCATTAACAAGAATGGTACCTATAACAGCTAACTCCCGTAGCTCCACTACATATCCTCACTCGATCTCGGACCTATGCTCCTCAGGTATCACTGAGGTCCTCACTATAACCTCCACTTCTACTCTTTCAACACCGGAAAGAGGAAGGTCTTGCTAGGAAGAAACACTACCTTGCTAATAGGAAGGGGCCAGATGGGCTAGTTCACCACATATGAAACAAGCTATCGGTGCCAAAGGGCACTCAGAACGCAAATGATCTGGATAGCCACAATTCTAACATAATCGTCTCATTCTTGCAACCTGTGCAACTGAAGGGTAACTCGATCTTCGTCGTCCACCTTGAATGATCTTATTCCGAGAGGGAATTTGTAAAGGCAACGCCTTGCCCTGTCGACAAAACTTCGCTCTATGCCCTTATTTACCACACGTAAAGCATATTCTGGGTGCCGTTGGGCACACAGCTCGCCGGTGTCCAAACTTCCCGCAATTAAAACACTATAGTTCTGTGCCAGCCGTCTTCATGGCCAAAGGACCACTTGGTTGTCCTGGTATCTAACTTGGTTCACCATTCATCATCTTTGCTTCTCCACTAACTGATTCAATCCGTTGCTTCTTTTCCGATCCAGAAGCTTCAGTTGATCTCACAAATGTTGATAAATCCGGTGTAGTCTACTCGCTATCACCGCCTCATATACTTGCTGCATATACTCTTGAAACTCGGATCTACTCATGGAGACACGATCGGCCTCTTCAAACTGGTTCTCTACCATAGGCAAAACAACAGCGGAAACTGGTCCCTGACTTATCACCATTGGAAGAAGAGGGGGTGTACCCTTACCTCGCCCCACTACAGGTACTACTCTAGTCTGAGCCATCTGTAGGATATACGCACCTAATCTTATAAGGCTTTATATATATGTCATAGGTATCGATATGTATATAATACATCCACATAATCCATAGTACACACAGATATTGTTACGCTAGGAAATAGCACAAAAAGCTTTACATTTATAAACTCGATCTAATCTCCTAAACTACCTAGCGAAACCCGCAGTGTACGGATCGTTATGTAGGAAGGAAAGTATTCCGAGGTCGAACACAAGGATTGAGGCGAAATCAAGTCATTCAATGATCAAAGATAGTGCAAATCTAGTCTAAGAAAGGAGAAAGAAATAAAGAAATGAAAATGATGATATTTTTGGTTGGGTTTTTGTGGTGATCAAGCAAAGATCACAAATCAAGCAAGGTAATAAAACAAACTAACAACTCAAGCTAGCAAACAAACAAATGACACAAACACAAGATATGAGATCAAAGAGAGAAAAATGGATTCTAGAGGTCAAGATTTCCGGTTATGGCATTGGACTTAAGGTTCTAAAGATTCTAAGGACAAGCTGCGGTGTTGGGAAAGGGTGTTTCTCAAATGGAAGCAATTACCGGGTAAGTCTCTCGCTTCACTAATCCCGCACCAAACTCCTATTACCGGGTAAGTCTCAAGGAGGTAAAGTTGGGAATTCTACACAAACCGGACACTACTTAAGGGGCAAACCTTTCCTTACCGGGTAAGTCTCGGAAAAGGTAAGTCTCAAGCAATAATCCTAGCACACTCAATCCAATAGCGGCTTATGAGGCTCACTACTACCTAGAGTTCATCATCTTTGGTATCTAAGATCGGAAATCACCGGGTAGGTCTCTTTCCTCACTTAGTTTGCTAGCCTTAGGTCACCCTAAGCTATATTAAGCTCGACAAACACTAGGATTTCAACAATCTAACATCCTAACATACAGATTCATCAATTAAAGAGCAACAGAAGGAAAAATCGGGTGGATCATAGTAAAAATTGGCCGATTTACCTGAAGAACAGGCCGATTTTTCTGTTTGAGTTAGGTTTCGTGCATACAAATCATCCTAAACTAACATATAAGTCCATTCTATCATCACCCAAGCTATAACCATCAATCCATCACTCCAAAATCACAACAAACTAGCCAATAACATGCATTTCAAGATCTAGAATCATCATACAAGCAAACATGGAATCCATAGCAAGAAGATGAAGTAAGGAAATGAAAGCAATGAAACTTAGCTCTATTTGAGTTCAAAACAAGTCTTTCAACACACCAAATGTAGCTCCAAGTCAGATCTTACAACCTTCAACAAGTTTCTTCAGAAAAATCGCTCAAATCTCACTACGAAATTGAAATCTACACTAATCTCCCTCAAGAACACCCACAAGGGTGTCTTGAAGAGAGCTCCCAATTGGAAGATTCTTTGGGAAGATGCTAGAAGGGTCCAAAGGAAGGAGAGTGATCCATAAATCAGCCTGCAAGGCCACTTATATTCTCCACCAAGAGCAAGGCCGGACAAGAGATCGTGGGACATGTGGCTAAAGCTGTCAAAGGCCCAAAAATCGACCCAGTAGGAAAAATCGGCCGATTTTCCTGGGTGTAGGTCGATTTTCTTCAACAGAAGCATGCTATGATCGTCTAGCCATGAGTTGCTCCATTGCTTGCACCAACAAGGGTCCTTGTGTCCTTCATTGCTCCAATTATGTTCCTTCAAGGTCTCGGATATGTACCACCATGAGGCTTGATCCTCGAATGTATCGATTAATATCCAAAAGTTCCCTGAAATACCTACAAAACCGACAAAAGCTCGTGTAGACGTCTTTTCTAGAAATATGCACAAAATGAGCGCAAACGTCTTAAACTAGTGTCAAACCGTGCATGAATAACGGGAAAAACAATCTAATTGTATGCCTATACTAACGTCATAAATCACGTTATCAAAATACCCCATACTTAAGATTTGCTCGTCCCCGAGCAAGATCCAACTATAGACTAAGAGATGACGTGATTTATACATGCAGAAAAACAACAAAATCTTTTTGGAATCGTGCTTCTAATATTGGATCACCTTCATAGTCATGTTTCGTAGCAATGGATAGCAACCATGCATCAAATGAGTGAAGGCAGGGAAAGACAATTATACTTAACTAGAAAGCATGCATGAGAGGTGAAAATGAAGAAGTCAAGATGATCATGAGTATATCCAATCTAGATCACTAAGTCTTACACACATGCAATTAGGTCACAAGGACTTAGGAAAGAAGAGGCTAAGAAACGTTGTGATTAGGTGGGAATTTTTAGGTCATGTGATGCTAATCCGGGAAAGGAACTAACTTCACAATTTCGTTTTTGCTCAACTTCCCAACAAGTGTATAATTTTCTCCAACTTTTCTTTGTTTTCTTTTCTTTTTCACTTATTTTTGAGACAATGACATTGGTGTACAAAAGCCGAAACCTTGGTGATTAGCCGTCCTCGGGCTTATTTATTTTTCGAGGTGCATCCACACCGGGCACACATACCAAAGCTCGTTAAGACTATCGGTTTATATGACTTTGGCAAGGCACTAACACCCGATTATGTGAAGTGTACCGAGTTACTTGTCATTTAAGCCAACGTCCCCAAACCTATATTTTTTGCTACACTTTCGCAACAATTTCAGCACTTCATTCATGACATTCCTTTCATCAACAACTTCACCCCACACTTGCTTTTCACACACACCAACACACTAACATGCTCCTATTCCCGGATGGGTCAAAAGAGGTCAAATTTATCTCAATTGAGGTGCTCAAGCAACATGATAAAGATGAGAAGTAGAGAAAAATGAATTTCCTTAATCACTCCTAATTGATGTGCAAGAACTAGCATGTAATTTCGACTTTCAATCCTCAATTAAATCAAGGCAAGCATCATAATCACAAGTCATTCATGGAATTCAAGATAAGTATTTCAAGTCCACATATGCATCATCAATTTAACATACAAGGCCATCCATAGCCAATCCACAAGACAAGATTCATCATTAGGGTCATATCCAAGCCTTAGAAGCACTAAAATTTTTTAAAAATTTTTTGATTTTTTGGATTTTTCAAAATATGTATGTACAATGCAAGACATAATGAAACATGTGACAATATTAAACTAACCTAGATGCTAATCATGCAAGTGATCATGAAAACCCCACCCCATACTTAGAAACACATTGTCCCCAATGTGGAAGCTAAATAAAGAAGTGAAAGAGAGTTCTCACAATGTAAAATTGGTGATGCTTTGGTATTTCGGTTCACATCGAATGATGATGGTGGATGATCGATCAAGGATGGTAGAGAGCTCTTGATGTTCATTATGGTGTCGGAACCCGCGCTTGGCACCGCAAGCCGTCCAAGTTCCACGTCCGCTCCACCCATGCTTGATTGGAGATCATCACTTTCCTTGACAGAGGAAAAATCGGACCATATCCCAGGAAAATCGGCCGATT
>BSUD01000003.1:8599257-8633784 GCA_033239045.1 Fagopyrum esculentum
AAACAAATGACACAAACACAAGATATGAGATCAAAGAGAGAAAAATGGATTCTAGAGGTCAAGATTTCCGGTTATGGCATTGGACTTAAGGTTCTAAAGATTCTAAGGACAAGCTGCGGTGTTGGGAAAGGGTGTTTCTCAAATGGAAGCAATTACCGGGTAAGTCTCTCGCTTCACTAATCCCGCACCAAACTCCTATTACCGGGTAAGTCTCAAGGAGGTAAAGTTGGGAATTCTACACAAACCGGACACTACTTAAGGGGCAAACCTCTCCTTACCGGGTAAGTCTCGGAAAAGGTAAGTCTCAAGCAATAATCCTAGCACACTCAATCCAATAGCGGCTTATGAGGCTCACTACTACCTAGAGTTCATCATCTTTGGTATCTAAGATCGGAAATCACCGGGTAGGTCTCTTTCCTCACTTAGTTTGCTAGCCTTAGGTCACCCTAAGCTATATTAAGCTCAACAAACACTAGGATTTCAACAATCTAACATCCTAACATACAGATTCATCAATTAAAGAGCAACAGAAGGAAAAATCGGGTGGATCATAGTAAAAATCGGCCGATTTACCTGAAGAACAGGCCGATTTTTCTGTCTGAGTTAGGTTTCGTGCATACAAATCATCCTAAACTAACATATAAGTCCATTCTATCATCACCCAAGCTATAACCATCAATCCATCACTCCAAAATCACAACAAACTAGCCAATAACATGCATTTCAAGATCTAGAATCATCATACAAGCAAACATGGAATCCATAGCAAGAAGATGAAGTAAGGAAATGAAAGCAATGAAACTTAGCTCGATTTGAGTTCAAAACAAGTCTTTCAACACACCAAATGTAGCTCCAAGTCAGATCTTACAACCTTCAACAAGTTTCTTCACAAAAATCACTCAAATCTCACTACGAAATTGAAATCTACACTAATCTCCCTCAAGAACACCCACAAGGGTGTCTTGAAGAGAGCTCCCAATTGGAAGATTCTTTGGGAAGATGCTAGAGGATGTTGGAGAGGAGGAGAATGGGAGAGAGCCAGCAACAGCTTTGAAGGACCACTTATATTCTCCACCAAGAGCAAGGCCGGACAAGAGATCGTGGGACATGTGGCTAAAGCTGTCAAAGGCCCAAAAATCGACCCAGTAGGAAAAATCGGCCGATTTTCCTGGGTGTAGGTCGATTTTCTTCAACAGAAGCATGCTATGATCGTCTAGCCATGAGTTGCTCCATTGCTTGCACCAATAGTGGTCTTTGTGTCCTTTGTTGCTCCAATTATGCTCCTCCAAGGCTTTGGATGTGTACCATCATGAGGCTTGGCCCTCGAATGTATCGATTAATGTCCAATAGATCCCCGAATTACCTACAAAACCGACAAAAGCTCGTGTAGACGTCTTTTCTAGAAATATGCATGAATTGAGCGCAAACGTCATGAACTAATGCCAAAACATGCATGAATGAGTGAGAAATCTATCTAAATGATTACCTAAACCTAAGTCATAAATCGTGTTATCAAAAATACCCCATACTTAAGGTTTGCTCGTCCCCGAGCAAGATCCAACTATAGACTAAGAGATGACATGATTTATGCATGCAGAAAAACAACAAAATCTTTTTGGAATCGTGCTTCTAATATTGGATCACCTTCATAGTCATGTTTCGTAGCAATGGATAGCAATCATGCATCAAATGAGTGAAGGCAGGGAAAGACAATTATACTTAACTTGAAAGCATGCATGAGAGGTGAAAATGAAGAAGTCAAGATGATCATGAGTATATCCAATCTAGATCACTAAGTCTTACACACATGCAATTAGGTCACAAGGACTTAGGAAAGAAGAGGCTAAGAAACGTTGTGATTAGGTGGGAATTTTTAGGTCATGTGATGCTAATCCGGGAAAGGAACTAAACTTCACAATTTCGTTTTTGATCAACTTCCCATCAAGTGTATAATTTTCTTCATTTTCTTTTCTTTCTTCACTTATTTTTGAGACAATGACATTGGTGTACAAAAGCCGAAACCTTGGTGATTAGCCGTCCTCGGGCTTATTTATTTTTCGAGGTGCATCCACACCGGGCACACATACCAAAGCTCGTTAAGACTATCGGTTTATTTGACTTTGGCAAGGCACCAACACCCGATTATGTGAAGTGTACCGAGTTACTTGTCATTTAAGCCAACGTCCCCAAACCTATATTTTTGTCTACACTTTCACAACAATTTCAGCATTTCATTCACAACATTCCTTTCATCAACAACTTCACCCCACACTTGCTTTTCACACACACCAACACACTAACATGCTCCTATTCCCGGATGGGTCAAAAGAGGTCAAATTTATCTCAATTGAGGTGCTCAAGCAACATGATAAAGATGAGAAGTAGAGAAAAATGAATTTCCTTAATCACTCCTAATTGATGTGCAAGAACTAGCATGTAATTTCGACTTTCAATCCTCAATTAAATCAAGGCAAGCATCATAATCACAAGTCATTCATGGAATTCAAGATAAGTATTTCAAGTCCACATATGCATCATCAATTTAACATACAAGGCCATCCATAGCCAATCCACAAGACAAGATTCATCATTAGGGTCATATCCAAGCCTTAGAAGCACTAAAATTTTTTAAAAATTTTTTGATTTTTTTGGATTTTTCAAAATATGTATGTACAATGCAAGACATAATGAAACATGTGACAATATTAAACTAACCTAGATGCTAATCATGCAAGTGATCATGAAAACCCCACCCCATACTTAGAAACACATTGTCCCCAATGTGGAAGCTAAATAAAGAAGTGAAAGAGAGTTCTCACAATGTAAAATTGGTGATGCTTTGGTATTTCGGTTCACATCGAATGATGATGGTGGATGATCGATCAAGGATGGTAGAGAGCTCTTGATGTTCATTATGGTGTCGGAACCCGCGCTTGGCACCGCAAGCCGTCCAAGTTCCACGTCCGCTCCACCCATGCTTGATTGGAGATCATCACTTTCCTTGACAGAGGAAAAATCGGACCATATCCCAGGAAAATCGGCCGATTCCTGTGAAGAACAGTCCGATTTTCCTGGGTGCTTTCTTCCTTGTCCATGTGCTCGGATCTTGCACCTTCTTCTCAACAGTTCCATGAGGCTTTCACATGACCCCCAGCATCTCATCACACATGACAACAACAAGATCTAGCACCCAAAAACACAAAAGAAAAACAAAGCACACCAAAAACAAAAGCAAAAACGAAGACGAAAGAGAAAAGGGAAAGAGTTGTTACCCTTGGGTTGCCTCCCAAGAAGCGCTTCTTTTAGGTCATTAGCTTGACCAAACTCCGAGGAAGTGTCAATCCACCTCGAATACCATGGTTTGCTTGAGGAGTCCAAGCAACCATCGCTTTCCGGCATCCATGATGACAAGCAAGGGCCACTTGATGCCCAAATAAGCTTTATGTTCTCTCTTCACCGGTGAGTAATATACTCCTTCATCACCGCTCCCTTGATAATAGTATGGTGTTGCAACCATAGGTGCCACCCCATACTTAGACAATTGGTACTCCGCGGTCACACCGGTGAGATACTTGCCATCCTCATCCTCTATAATCAGAAGAAGGCCGGTTCTTGGAAAGAATTCTTCATTGAAGTGCTCCATAACCATCATGGATCCATCATGCTTGCCTCCATCATTCAACATTAAAGACTCCTTACGAAAGGGACTCCAATCTTCGTGTGTACTCCGGGCAAGCAAGAAAGGATTGGAAGGAGTTGAAGTTAACTTAGGGTTCTCCTTCGTGAGCTCTTCAAGTGTGGTTCCGGTGTTGATGGCAAGGATGTCCGGGGGTGAGAATACTTCATTGCACTCCTCCAAAGGTGAAGGAGGTGGAGGTAAGCCTTGAAGTATGGTAGGATCTCCTAGCATAAGAACATGCCTAATCTCCTCAATCTCCCTCCTCATTTGTTCTTCTCTCTCAACATTCAATCTTCTTGCATCCTCCAGGGCCAAATCCCTTAGCCACAATTGCTCCCGAGCTTCATTCAACTCTTCCTCAAGGTCTCTATTGGCTATGGTTGAACCGGGTAATTCTTGGATCTCCTCATGGTGAACCTCCTCTTGTTGAAATACTTCCTCTTCAAGCACCATGTGGGAACTCGAAATGGAAGCAAGATTGCTCTCTAGATCATCCATCTTCTTCAACATTTCTTCTAGCATTGATTCAACTCGGTCATTGTGAGGTTGATGGTGAGGTTCCACATAAGGCAATGTAGTCATGTGAGCTTGATCATGGGACTCATGATAGGCATTAAACTCCTCCCAATACTCAAACTCATCATGGAGAGGTCCTAGATCTTGGCTTTCCATCCATCCCTCATACTCCATATCGTTAAGGTCGTCTTGGAGGTACAATCCGTCCATGGCAAACATGAAAAGGCAAAGACAAAAACAACACAAGATCAAGAGTAACAAGAAAGATAAACACTAAAAACGATCAAAAGCAAATGACTCAATCTAGACCTAGTCCCCGGCAACGGCGCCAAAAACTTGTTACGCTAGGAAATAGCACAAAAAGCTTTACATTTATAAACTCGATCTAATCTCCTAAACTACCTAGCGAAACCCGCAGTGTACGGATCGTTATGTAGGAAGGAAAGTATTCCGAGGTCGAACACAAGGACTGAGGCGAAATCAAATCATTCAATTATCAAAGATAGTGCAAATCTAGTCTAAGAAAGGAGAAAGAAATAAAGAAATGAAAATGATGATATTTTTGGTTGGGTTTTTGTGGTGATCAAGCAAAGATCACAAATCAAGCAAGATAATAAAACAAACTAACAACTCAAGCTAGCAAATAAACAAATGACACAAACACAAGATATGAGATCAAAGAGAGAAAAATGGATTCTAGAGGTCAAGATTTCCGGTTATGGCATTGGACTTAAGGTTCTAAAGATTCTAAGGACAAGCTGCGGTGTTGGGAAAGGGTGTTTCTCAAATGGAAGCAATTACCGGGTAAGTCTCTCGCTTCACTAATCCCGCACCAAACTCCTATTACCGGGTAAGTCTCAAGGAGGTAAAGTTGGGAATTCTACACAAACCGGACACTACTTAAGGGGCAAACCTCTCCTTACCGGGTAAGTCTCGGAAAAGGTAAGTCTCAAGCAATAATCCTAGCACACTCAATCCAATAGCGGCTTATGAGGCTCACTACTACCTAGAGTTCATCATCTTTGGTATCTAAGATCGGAAATCACCGGGTAGGTCTCTTTCCTCACTTAGTTTGCTAGCCTTAGGTCACCCTAAGCTATATTAAGCTCAACAAACACTAGGATTTCAACAATCTAACATCCTAACATACAGATTCATCAATTAAAGAGCAACAGAAGGAAAAATCGGGTGGATCATAGTAAAAATCGGCCGATTTACCTGAAGAACAGGCCGATTTTTCTGTCTGAGTTAGGTTTCGTGCATACAAATCATCCTAAACTAACATATAAGTCCATTCTATCATCACCCAAGCTATAATCATCAATCCATCACTCCAAAATCACAACAAACTAGCCGATAACATGCATTTCAAGATCTAGAATCATCATACAAGCAAACATGGAATCCATAGCAAGAAGATGAAGTGAGGAAATGAAAGCAATGAAACTTAGCTCGATTTGAGTTCAAAACAAGTCTTTCAACACACCAAATGTAGCTCCAAGTCAAATCTTACAACCTTCAACAAGTTTCTTCACAAAAATCACTCAAATCTCACTACGAAATTGAAATCTACACTAATCTCCCTCAAGAACACCCACAAGGGTGTCTTGAAGAGAGCTCCCAATTGGAAGATTCTTTGGGAAGATGCTAGAAGGGTCCAAAGGAAGGAGAGTGATCCATAAATCAGCATGCAAGGCCACTTATATTCTCCATGATAGCATGAATTATAGTCTATATTTTGGGGTTTGTTTGGACGTTTTATCTTTCATAATCTGCATGTTTGTATGTACATTATGTGATTTTACTACCATTTCATCTACCTTTGCGAGAATCGAGGTCTACACCTAGTTTCGTTGTAATTGCAGGTAATATGGTACGTTTTGCATCAAAAAGGAGCAAAAGGAGTCATGAGTCATTTGGAGCTACATCCAGGAAGCATAGCCATGATTAAATATTCACTTTGGACCAGTTTTGAGAGATTCTACATTCAGTTGTGAGTCACCTCGGTTGACCAGAGATTCATCTCGACCGAGGCGATCCAGAGACGCCGACTCGACCGAGGCGAATACCTAGGACGCGGCGAGAATATTTTATTCTTGGCTGAGATCTTTTAAAATTGGAAAGTGATCTGATATTTTTGGGCTTGGCTTCTAGAAGAAAGGAGATATGCAGAATATATATTTTACCTATATTTATGGGATAATATCTTCCTAAGATTTATTATCTTTGGAGATTTATTTTCCTATAAAAAGGGTTGGATTTTCACAAATCAAGGGAGGCTCATACATCCGCATACGGCTGGAAATACCCACATACACAGCAGCAGCAGCATACTCCAATTTGGGAGTTCTTGAAGAACCTTCTTGAAGGTTGAAGGAAGGTTGAAGATCATAGCTTTTATAGCTTTTTGAAGGGTTTTGTAAGATTGTCTTCAATTCCTTTCCTTGTTGTCTTGTCTTGTTGGATTATTATCCAAGGAACGCTTTTGTGTGATATTTGATTCAGTTATTGAAGTCTTTTCATTAAATTCTTCTTTGTTCAAATATTCACCTTCTTCCCTTACATTTAATACTTTCATAATAATGATGATGAGTGGCTAATTTCCTTGTGTGATTCTAGGGTGATTGGCTGAAGGTTGTGGGAAAAACAATGATAGAATAATCTTAGATTCCAGTAGGATCCTGAAAGTTCGAGTCTTTAACCTTAACCCTAAGCATCTCGTTCAGTCGATGAACATTTCGGCCGAGGTGGAAACTGGCTGACCGAGGTGACTTATCTGATCCATAACTGAGAGTTAAGTGTTAGAGTTTGCTAAATCCTATTCTTATTACACCTTCCTGGTTCAATGCAAGCTTAGGATGAGACTTACCCGGTAATTCCTTAGTTTGTGTACCAACGATCATAAGTGTAGGTAATAAAGGTTTATCCTTTATTGGGGTTTGAGTGTGCTTTCATCCCATCTTTGTGAGTTAGCCTGAGACTTACCCGGTGAAGGTTTATTCTATTCCCTTAGATGCTGTGTTAGTTTGAGGTTATAGTTCTTTATCTTGATTCCTTGAGACTTACCCGGTGATAGGAGTTACGGTTTAGGATTAGTGTGTAGTGAGACTAGCCCGGTGATCTACTCCACTTTAGTAACACCTTCCCCAAGCAAAAATCTCAGCTTTGTCCGCTTTTCTATAGATCTTGAGTTGGAACCACAACTAGACGCTTTAATCCCTAGAATTGCATGTTTGCTTTATTTGACATCTTATTCATCCTTGATTGTGTTAATTGCTCTTGTGGTTAGAATTGACATAGCATACCGTATTGACTCTGTTTCACCGAGTCCCTGTGATCGACCCCTGGAATTTTCTTGCTTTTACTACGATTGACCCGTACACTGCGGGTTCGCATCCTTGTTTTAAGCTTAAGTCTAGGGTTATAAATTTAAAGCTTGCACACACCGTTTGGAGCGAACAAGTTTTTGGCGCCGTTGCCGGGGACTTGGTCTAGACCGAGCCGGTACGGTTTGCTCTTGGGGCATTTGCCCCGTTTTGTCTAACCACTCTACTTGAGTGACTTTTGCAGGTTCTTTCTTAGGTATATGCGAAGAACCCGCACTGGGAAGGAAATCGTTCCTTACGATCCCGAACCAGAAAAGACATACAAGAGACGCTTAAGAGAAGCAAAGATGGCCCAACAAGACGATCGCGATCTTGCGGCCCAATTGAGAGAGACGCAGGAGCTGCTGCGCCTCAGCAAGGAAGAACTCATGCAGGAGAAAGAGGAGAATCGCACCAGAACTGCAGCAATCGAAGCTGAGATTGCTGCCATTCGGAACCAGATTCTACTTCGACCGATGCAGGATCCAGTAGTTGATCCTCGACCGAGGCAGATCCCGGTACCTGACGCCCCGGCCGATGTACTTCCACCTCGGATACCAGTCCGAGATGTTCTTCTTGCAGGAATCCCACAAACCCTAGGTCAAAGGATGGACCCTAATCAACAGCTGAGGCGTCCAGGAGTGAACCTAGGAGATCCAGCGGATCATGATTACGAACTTCGACCGCAAGTTCTAGCCATGATTCGCCAATGTCAATTCGGGGGGCTAGAGAAGGAGTCGCCGCATCAACATCTTCAAAACTACGAGATCTTGATGGAAACCTTGCAACCTCCCAGAATTGAGAACAACAACTACAAGCTAAGACCTTTTTACTTTTCTTTAAAAGATAGAGCTCTTACTTGGTATCAATCTCTTCCTCCAGGAAAAATTAGCACATGGGAGGAGATGACTACGGAATTCTTGACCAAATTCATTCCCCCCTTAAAGACTGCTGAAATGAGAGGGAAGATCAATGCTTTCATCATGAAGGACAAGGAGAGCTTGTCCAAATCTTGGGAGCGGTTCAAGGATATCCTTTTGGATTGCCCACATCATGGGATTCCAAAGATCGAGTTGTTGGAGATCTACTTCAAAGGGCTGGACGGAAGCACCCAGTTCAATCTCCAACTACTCTCCGCCGGTACATTCATGGACATGGCGGTTGACGAGGCTTGGGACTTCATTGAGAAGCAAGCCTTGCACATGGAGAAGTACACCCACCAAGGAGCTGAAGGTGGAGTTAAAAGAGTCAACTTTCAAGAGACTCAACCCAACAACAATCAACTCACGTCATTGAAGAATGACGTAAAGCAATTGAAGGAGCTCTTGATGGCTCAAACTAAGAAGGAAGAGCAAGGGCAAAGGAACAACAACAACAACAATAACGGGTACCGTAACAACAACAACGGACCCCGAAACAACAACTACAACAACAATAATAGAGGATCCAATAGCAACAACTGGAGGGCGAATAATCAAAACCACGGTAACAATTATTCAAACTCCAACTCTAATGATTCCTCTAATCCTTTCCTCTCTTCCCCTTCTTCTTCTTCTACTCCATTGAAGAGCCAAGGGCAAGGATCAAGTTCGTCTCAGCCGGAAAAGAAGGACGCAGTCCTGGAGGCAATCTTGATCAAGCTCAGTGCTATGGAGAATTCTATGACTTCATTTTCGAGGGCCCAAAAGTCCTTCGAACAACAACTTGCTAATAAGGCGAATGAAGCGCCAAGTGATCCAGGGAAGCTTCCAGCAAAGACGGAAACTAACCCTAAGGGCCAGTGCATGGCCATCACGACGAGGAGTGGACTCAAAACTGCAGATCCAGTACCTCGCTCGACGCAGACCACCTCGGTCCAGATCCAGTCGAAGAACACCTCGACCGAGATGCCAACCGAGGCGGCGCAACAGAAAGCAGGAGGAACGACAGAAACTTATGTTCCACCTCCTGCATATAAACCACCACTTCCATTCCCTCAGTCCAGAGCCAGAGCACATCTAGACAAGCACTTTGGTAAGTTTCTTGACTTGATGAATAAGCTACATATTAATATTCCTTTCCTTGATGCTATTTTAGGTATGCCGGCCTATGGGAAATTCTTAAAAGAGATCTTATCAAGGAAGAGGAAGCTGGAGGATGTAGGTGAAGTTAGGATGACATCTAAATCTTCGGAGCTTATCAAGATCATGAAGGAAAAGATGCCACCTAAGTTGAGAGATCCCGGCTCATTTTACATTCCCATTCAAGTCGGGGATGTCACTTGTGAAGCCCTTTGTGATCTAGGAGCCAGCGTGAGCATCATCCCGCTGGAGCTATGCACTAAGATCGGTCTTGGAGAACCCAAGCCGGTCAAGATTCGACTTTACATGGCGGATCGCTCCATCACCCATCCCGTGGGCATTTTGGAGGACGTTCCGGTCAAGTTAGGTAACTTCTATCTACCTATAGATTTTGTCGTACTTGACATTCCCGCAGATTATCCTGTTCCTATCATTCTCGGGAGGCCATTTCTAGCAACTTCGGGTTGCAACGTGGATTGCAAGAACGCCAAGTTGAAATTCAACGTTGGTGGCGATGAGGTGGAGTTCGCACTACTTGCAGCCATGAAGGGGGAGCAACTAACTGATGATATCTTCAACATCTACGATGAAGAAGAATCAAGAGAATTGGTGAGCTCTATCCTTATTAATGATCCACTCGAAAGAGTTATAAGCTTCAGTTTAATGGAGGAAGGTATAGATGCTTCTTGTGATGCAGATATACGGAGCTTAAA
The DNA here is from genome assembly GCA_033239045.1 of Fagopyrum esculentum. Lineage (NCBI taxonomy): Eukaryota > Viridiplantae > Streptophyta > Magnoliopsida > Caryophyllales > Polygonaceae > Fagopyrum > Fagopyrum esculentum. The sequence goes on from BSUD01000003.1 coordinate 8,609,591, forward strand.
GGCACTGGAAGAAGATCCAGGAGCTATAACTGAGAAGCTGATCCAGGAAACGAAGATTTCCAGCCTCGGATCCAGTAGCAGTACCTCGACCGAGGCACCTTCTGGACTGAGCGAGGCGACCGAAGAACACCTCGGTCAACGGCTCTGCGCCTCGACCGAGGTCGACAGCGAGATGACTCTAACTGAGACTGCATCGAGTCCAGTTTCTGACACCACTCCACTGGAAAGAGGAAGCGAAGATCCCTCCCAGAAAGCACCCCCAGTCGTGGAGCTTAAACAGCTCCCTAGTCACTTGAGGTATATTTTTCTTGGGCCGGATTCTACTTATCCCGTTATTGCTAGTGCTTCCCTCTCCGATTCTGAATTATCTAAGCTAATGCATGTCCTGAGAAAGCATCGAAAAGCCATAGGTTACACCACGGATGATCTTATTGGCATTAACCCTTCTTTCTGCATGCATAGAATTTTAATGGAAGATAATCATAAGACTTCACGGGAACCTCAAAGACGGTTAAATCCGATCATGAAAGAGGTTGTGAAGAAGGAAGTTCTTAAGTTGTTGGATGCAGGTATTATTTATCCTATCTCGGACAGCAAGTGGGTTAGCCCGGTGCATGTCGTTCCGAAGAAAGGAGGGATGACCGTTGTGACGAATAAGAACAACGAGTTAATCCCAACAAGGACCGTTACGGGCTGGAGAGTTTGCATCGACTATAGGAAGCTGAACACGGCAACTCGGAAGGATCATTTTCCGCTTCCTTTCATTGATCAAATGCTCGAACGGTTGGCCCAGCATACACACTTTTGTTACTTGGACGGCTATAGTGGGTTCTTCCAGATACCTATCCATCCGGATGATCAGGAGAAGACCACTTTCACTTGTCCTTGGGGGACGTTTGCTTATCGGAGGATGCCATTCGGATTGTGCAATGCACCCGCTACCTTCCAGCGATGCATGATGGCTATCTTCTCCGAGTACATAGAGGAGATCATGGAGGTATTCATGGATAATTTTTCTGTATATGGTTCCTCTTTTGATGATTGCCTATCTAACCTTTCTCTAGTGCTTAAAAGATGTGAAGACACTAACCTCGTTTTGAATTGGGAGAAGTGTCATTTTATGGTTAATGAAGGCATTGTGCTAGGACACCTCGTTTCTAATCGAGGTATTGAGGTCGATCGAGCTAAGATCGAGACTATTGAGAAACTCCCTCCTCCTTGTTCTGTTAAAGGTGTGAGGAGTTTTCTCGGGCATGCAGGTTTCTACAGGAGATTCATCAAGGACTTCTCCAAGATTTCTAAACCTCTAACAAACCTCTTGAATAAAGATGTTGTTTTTGAGTTTTCGTAGGAGTGTCTTGATGCTTTTTACAGGATTAAGGAAGCGTTGATCTCCGCTCCCATTATCCAGCCTCCTGATTGGACCTTACCCTTTGAGGTCATGTGTGACGCTAGTGATGTAGCCGTAGGAGCGGTGCTTGGACAGAAGAAAGATGGACGGACCACCGCCATTTATTATGCTAGCAAGACGCTAGATGAAGCACAACGCAACTACGCTACCACCGAGAAAGAGTTATTGGCGGTTGTATATGCTTTCGAGAAGTTTCGTTCCTATCTAGTAGGGGCGAAAGTCATTGTCTACACCGACCATGCAGCCATTCGTTACTTGTTGGCTAAGAAAGATGCAAAGCCGCGCCTTATTCGATGGATTCTCTTGCTTCAAGAGTTTGACCTAGAGATCCGCGATAAGAAGGGATCCGAGAATTCAGTTGCGGATCACCTCAGCCGGCTACCGGAATCCTCCCGCGAGACGGATAGCCCACCCATAGACGATTCATTCCCCGACGAGCACTTACACGTCTTGGAGCGTTTGATGGATCTACTTACTTCACCTCACGATGGAGGTGAAGTATGGGGTGAGGGAATCTCCTACCTCCTTTGAGACGCATTATGGTCCAGCTAGCGACCTTAAATCAAGCGCTTCTTGGGAGGCAACCCAAGGTATTGCTCTTCTTTCCCGTTTTCTAGTCTAGCTTAGATAGTTTTTGTTTTTGCTTTGCTTTGCTTTGTTTTTGGCGTTCTGGACAGACAACAGGAAGGAGCACATCTGGAAGGACAGAAGTTCGAGATTCTGAGTAGACAGAAGCACCTCGGTCACTGTCAGAGCACCTCGACCGAGTTGATTCTTGAAGCAACCGAGGCGACTAGGGTTTCTGCAGAACCACCTCGGTCCATACCACCTCGGGCCAGTCGAGACCATCTCGACCGAGGTGACAGCAGATCCAGGAACGGTATAAATAGGGAAAAATTTTACTTTTCACTTTTTATTTACCCTCCTCGACCGCGGCGACAGATCCACCTCGCCTCCTTCGTTTCTCGCTCGTTTTCAAAGATTTCTGCTTCCAAACCGCGATTAAAGAGTAGAGGATCCGATTGCAACTACAGATCTGCAAGAAATCTGAGTGAATCGGCCGGAAAGAGGTAAAAACGTTCGAAAACCTAAACTCGTTCGTTTACTGCATATTGGGCTTTGGTTGCCCTTGATTCTGTTGAGGAAACCTTTAAGTACCCCTTAGGAAGCATCAGTAGTGATTTTTGGGGGAAAAGAACTGAAAATCAGAGAGTTGAATTCGCGACTGTCTTCGCCTCGGTCCAGTCGTTCTGCACCTCGGTCGAGGTGATTCTTGGTATTTGTCAGTCGACCGAGGTAGTCTGACAATGTGTTTTGAAGATGAGTTCAGATCGCCGTTTAGCTGTTAGAGATAGATCCTCCCCTTCCCCTTCTCCTTCCGCATCCCGTCCCTACCGCCCGGCCATCCACGAGAGATGCCGGGTAGACTATGAGAGGATAGCTGGCCGTCCAGTCATCGCACCACGATTTCTGGATGTGTCAGCTTTTGACTGCCTAGGGTTAGATGTTGACCATAGGAGGATGATTGCTACAGTGGGGCTAGATCAGTTCACTGAGATCCGAGGCCCAGCCTACTTAGAGCCGACACTCGAGTTTGTTAGCTCCTTCTCCTACCTTCCCACAAAGCGGTCTGTGAAGTACCGGTTGATGAGCCGGAACTTCATAGTTCCTTTAGAGATTTGGAGAGAGATCTTTGGCTTTCCTGCCCCCACTGCTGTAGACTTCCCCTCCCGATCCGTAGCTAGGGAGTTCTGGGGACAAATAGCCCACATTACTACACACGCAGACCGAGGTAGTCTGACAGTGTGTTTGGAGCGAAGATTTCTGCTTCCAAACCGCGATTAAAGAGTAGAGGATCCGATTGCAACTACAGATCTGCAAGAAATTTGAGCGTTTCGACCGAAACGAGACTGCTTGGGATACACTGACAGAGGATCACAGAGAGGCAGCAGCTGCCCCTGCTGCAGCTGCGGAGGAGGCTGAGGAGGAGGATGACGATGATGATGAGACAGTGGATGAGAGAGGAGGCGGCGTCCCGATGGACACAGGGACAAATACAGCTGGGACGAGCGCGCCACCTATTATTGATTTAGATGATGAGGAGGACACTGAGCCGGCGCCAACTGAGACTTCTCCGGTCCGACCTGCTAGACGCAGGAGGCGGGGAGTGAGGGATAGGGCTGCACACCGACGGATCGATGACCTGACGGATCAGGTTATCGACTCATATGCTGCACTTTCACTGGATATCCGCGAGATGCAGGAGCGTCAGCATCATCAGCACATGATGGCTCAGCTACAGTTTGAGCGTATCATGGGCCATCCCTATGATCCGACTCAGTTCCCCTACATACCACCACCACCGCCGGATCAGGACTACTGAGGAGCTGCAGGGTTTCTTTATTATATTTTTTATGCAGTTCGGCTCTTATCCGGTGAGTTCTCCTGTTTTAGACTTTTATTATACCCACTGGGACAGTGTGTCTCAAGTATGGGGTATTTGTCTGTATTATTTGACTACGTGACTACTTGATGTATTCGACACTTATGATGTATTTTATTTATCGGATATTTTCATATTTATGCTTCATTTGCCTTTATATGATTATCTGATATTACATGCATACCTACAGATTATTTGATTGAGAAAAACGTCGAAACCGAACCGAAAAGAATAATAAAAATTGGTTTTTAATAAAAAAAAAAAAAAAAATTTTTTTGACCTCGACCGGGGAGATTCTGGCGAAACGAGGTGTTTCACCTCGGTTGAACCAAGAACACCTCGACCGAGGTGGGTTAACTGAGAGTTTTCGAAAACGATTTTTTGTTGCTTATCTGGATATGATCTCAGTGAAGATCTTGTTTACCTACTGGTTTTAAATTCTTTATGTGTTTGAAAGGTTTTATGATATGTTTAAGTTGCTAAATGCTTTGTTTGAAATTATTGGCATGTTTAATACTTTGTTTTTATCCAAATTATGTTGAATTTGAAGGTTGACACCGCAACATGAGTTCTCTCACTTTCTTCTTGGAAAGACCAAGGCAATTCATTCTCTTCTTCTTCTTCTTCTTCTTGATCATGCTTAGCCCCTCATATACGTTTTGCCTCCCTTTACCTATCCGGGAATTTGGAAGCAAGCGAAGTGGTGAAAGCAAGTTAAAGTTGAGAAGTGGCTGAAAGTGAAAGTGTTAGAAGGCAATAATAGGTTTGGGGAAGTCAATCATGAAGATGAGTAACTCGGCACCATTCACATAGCCGGGTGTTTGTGTCTTGCCAAAGTCGGATTGAGCGATATTCCTAACGGGTCATGGTATGTGCATCAAGGGTTTGATGCATCTCGAGAAATTGATGATTGCGGATTTCCTAGGCTTCGGTTATTGTGCACCTCTGTCCATGCATCCCAAAAAGTAAAGTAAAAGAAAAAGTGTGAGATAAGCAAAGCTTATTGGTGGAAGAAGTTGCAAGTCAAAGTGAAAGTGAAGTTCATCCTTTTCCCGGATTCTAGCACCACATCACCTTACATACATCCCTACCCTACACGTTTCTTGACCTTTTCTTTTGGGAAGCCCTTGAGACCTTGAGCTTGTTGATTGACTTAGCGGTTTAAATTGGATTATACATGATTAATTTTGATAATTATGATTTATTATGCATTCTATGATTTTATGCAAAGATGAACAACTTTTCTATATTTATAAAATGTTTTGAGCATATTGAGTTTTTAAATTCCAGGAAGTACTCTCTTAGAATGATCTATGATAGTTGCATACCATAAAATGTTTTTGAAAGGCTTTTTCATTGATTTTCTTGACTTATAATCCATTCTATCTTGTCTTCTATATGCGGAACTTGCTTGGGGACAAGCAAGGGCTAAGTATGGGGTATTTTGATAGCATGAATTATAGTCTATATTTTGGGGTTTGTTTGGACGTTTTATCTTTCATAATCTGCATGTTTGTATGTACATTATGTGATTTTACTACCATTTCATCTACCTTTGCGAGAATCGAGGTCTACACCTAGTTTCGTTGTAATTGCAGGTAATATGGTACGTTTTGCATCAAAAAGGAGCAAAAGGAGTCATGAGTCATTTGGAGCTACATCCAGGAAGCATAGCCATGATTAAATATTCACTTTGGACCAGTTTTGAGAGATTCTACATTCAGTTGTGAGTCACCTCGGTTGACCAGAGATTCATCTCGACCGAGGCGATCCAGAGACGCCGACTCGACCGAGGCGAATACCTAGGACGCGGCGAGAATATTTTATTCTTGGCTGAGATCTTTTAAAATTGGAAAGTGATCTGATATTTTTGGGCTTGACTTCTAGAAGGAAGGAGATATGCAGAATATATATTTTACCTATATTTATGGGATAATATCTTCCTAAGATTTATTATCTTTGGAGATTTATTTTCCTATAAAAAGGGTTGGATTTTCACAAATCAAGGGAGGCGCATACATCCGCATACGGCTGGAAATACCCACATACACAGCAGCAGCAGCATACTCCAATTTGGGAGTGCTTGAAGAACCTTCTTGAAGGTTGAAGGAAGGTTGAAGATCATAGCTTTTATAGCTTTTTGAAGGGTTTTGTAAGATTGTCTTCAATTCCTTTCCTTGTTGTCTTGTCTTGTTGGATTATTATCCAAGGAACGCTTTTGTGTGATATTTGATTCAGTTATTGAAGTCTTTTCATTAAATTCTTCTTTGTTCAAATATTCACCTTCTTCCCTTACATTTAATACTTTCATAATAATGATGATGAGTGGCTAATTTCCTTGTGTGATTCTAGGGTGATTGGCTGAAGGTTGTGGGAAAAACAATGATAGAATAATCTTAGATTCCAGTAGGATCCTGAAAGTTCAAGTCTTTAACCTTAACCCTAAGCATCTCGTTCAGTCGATGAACATTTCGGCCGAGGTGGAAACTGGCTGACCGAGGTGACTTATCTGATCCATAACTGAGAGTTAAGTGTTAGAGTTTGCTAAATCCTATTCTTATTACACCTTCCTGGTTCAATGCAAGCTTAGGATGAGACTTACCCGGTAATTCCTTAGTTTGTGTACCAACGATCATAAGTGTAGGTAATAAAGGTTTATCCTTTATTGGGGTTTGAGTGTGCTTTCATCCCATCTTTGTGAGTTAGCCTGAGACTTACCCGGTGAAGGTTGATTCTATTCCCTTAGATGTTGTGTTAGTTTGAGGTTATAGTTCTTTATCTTGATTCCTTGAGACTTACCCGGTGATAGGAGTTACGGTTTAGGATTAGTGTGTAGTGAGACTTACCCGGTGATCTACTCCACTTTAGTAACACCTTCCCCAAGCAAAAATCTCTGCTTTGTCCGCTTTTCTATAGATCTTGAGTTGGAACCACAACTAGACGCTTTAATCCCTAGAATTGCATGTTTGCTTTATTTGACATCTTATTCATCCTTGATTGTGTTAATTGCTCTTGTGGTTAGAATTGACATAGCATACCGTATTGACTCTGTTTCACCGAGTCCCTGTGATCGACCCCTGGAATTTTCTTGCTTTTACTACGATTGACCCGTACACTGCGGGTTCGCATCCTTGTTTTAAGCTTAAGTCTAGGGTTATAAATTTAAAGCTTGCACACACCGTTTGGAGCGAACACTCCACCAAGAGCAAGGCCGGACAAGAGATCGTGGGACACGTGGCTAAAGCTGTCAAAGGCCCAAAAATCAACCCAGTAGGAAAAATCGGCCGATTTTCCTGGGTATAGGTCGATTTTCTTCAATAGAAGCATGCTATGATCGTCTAGCCATGAGTTGCTCCATTGCTTGCACCAACAAGGGTCCTTGTGTCCTTCATTTCTCCAATTATGTTCCTTCAAGGTCTCGGATATGTACCACCATGAGGCTTGATCCTCGAATGTATCGATTAATATCCAAAAGTTCCCTGAAATACCTACAAAACCGACAAAAGCTCGTGTAGACGTCTTTTCTAGAAATATGCACGAAATGAGCGCAAACGTCTTAAACTAGTGTCAAACCGTGCATGAATAACGGGAAAAACTATCTAATTGTATGTGTTCGCCCCTAGAGGTGTGTGCAAATAAGCTTTAAATTTATAAAACTAGAATCAAGCAAGCGAACCCGCAGTGTACGGATCGACGTAGTTAAGCAAGAATTCCAGAGTATCGAACACAGGGATTTGGGTGGAACGAACTGAGTAGCAGGTTATCAAGCAAGTAAATATGTGGAGCTTTGCAAATTATTGGGAAAACAACAATCCTAAAGATCCAGGTATCCAGCTGTGGCAATCGATTCAAGATATACTTAATGATATAAAGACAGAGTTGAGATATGCGAAGGTATACTAATGTAAGGTAATCGTACGGTTGAGGTTCCGAAAACCTTATGTGACTCACCTAAAAGACACTCCCTATACAGGTTGTTGAGGCTCAATATAGAAAGGTTCTAAAGACAAGAATTAGCATCAAATACCCAAACCTATAATCTAAAGATCAAGACTAACTTATCCGATTGAGGCTGTTGAGGCTCACAATCGAGGTAGAGGTTGTTGAGGCTTCACTACCACCTAGAAAAGACAAGTCTAAACTAAGCTAAAGCAAATCTTTAACTTTGGATTAAGATAAAAGCAGGCTCGTAAACCTAAGGAAATTACGGTTGGATCTTGAGATTCCACGGTCGTGGAACTCAAGAACAGCCCGTAATTTAGGATTTTCGGCGACAATTCTCTAACTCTCAGGGTCTAATCTGTTTGCGATCAATCTATCATCATCTAAGCCACAACTATCAACCCTTCACCTTAGAATTGTTAAGGGTTTTTAGCCAATAACAGTCATATTGATATTAATTCAAGAATTAAAAGATAGAAGATGGGAATTTTCAAGAACTATCAATAACCTTCAAATGAATCTCAGAATCACAGTCAAGAACAAGTGTCTATCAAAAGATTCAAAACGGAATAAGCAATCACAATCTTGGGGGAGAAAAGAAACGGGTTGTCAATCCGATTCTAAATCAAACCTAAACAAGAAAAGGAATCTTCTTGCAAAATCCTTCAAGAACTTCGATCTTCCACAAATGCGAAGATCACAAACAGCAACTCTCCAATCACGAACCTTGATCTTCAATGAGATCTCCAAAAACACCTCCAAGATGAGGGTTTATGCCTTGCTCAAATGTAAGCAAAGATGATTTCAAGCGGGAATCTCCACAAGCCTAAACGTTGACGTATGCGATGATTGTAAACGAGCATGACGGAATCTCCTTTCTTCCGTCTTTTTATAATGCAGGGCAAAGTGTCGGCCCGGCCCAATCTTCAAATGATCGTGGCCTTGAAACATGGCGAAAAGATTCGCTAGAATCACGGTCGTGGAATCTTTCACGACCGTAATTTGGGGCGTGGAAACTACTACGGTTAGTTCCACGGCCGTAAATGCTTCTAGAATGAACATCGAATTTTGACTCAAGATCCACGGCCGTAATTTAGGGTGAGAACGTGGTTTTTGCCTTCATTCGTGCATTCCTCAATCTAATACTCCAAATTGCTTCCAAAAAGTGTCCTCGATCTATGGACACATCAACTCAACTCTCCTTTGCTCGATTCCGTTCGGAAATAGCTCCAAATCACCTATAATCAACATAGAACTCGTGTAGACATCCATATCGACAATATAGGCAATACTAGCTCACATATGCACAAAGCTCAATCAAAGACTATCAATATGAACAATTTATGATTAGAAAACGTGCCTAAAATATCACAATATTTCATGCTAACAAATAACCCCATACTTAGTACTTGCTTGTCCCTAAGCAAGGTCTTTCAAAAAGCTTTAAACAAGAGTTAGGATGAAATATGTGTACCTTCTTTTGGATGAAAGCGACTTCTAAAGAATAGATCATTCTCAAATCTTGCTTCAATCGGTTTTCAAACTTTCACATACTTGATTAGAGAGTAAAAGGCAAAGAAAACTCATGAATTAATTTAACTTCCAAACAAGCATTATAACCTTCAAAAATTATCAAAACCAAACATAAGAACTTCAATTTAGATCACTAAGCCATATAACATTCTTTTGATCTTAAGGACTTTCAAAGAAAAGGTCTAGAATATGGAAGGGAAGGGAAACTTTAAGGGAGAGTGGTGCATAAATCCGGGAAAGTGGACAACTACCTTCTTCTTCTTTTGCGGTTTCCGCAACACAACACTTCACTTAGAGCTTCGCTCTTTCCTTTTCATTTTTCGACTTTACTTTTGGAGTTATGGATAGAGGTGCACAAAAACCGAAGCCTAGGAGATTGGCGTTTCTCAAAATTGCAAGAGATGCCTCAAACCCTTAGCGCACATACCATAATCCGCTAGGAATATCGCTCAATCCGACTTTGGCAAGACACAAACACCCGGCTATGTGAATGGTGCCGAGTTACTCATCGTCATGATTGACTTCCCCAAACCTATAATTTCTTTCTATTCAATTGATTGCAAATAATTGCTCTTATGGCCCTCCCACATCAAACATGCCTTTTTCATTCATTTTTCCAAGTTCCCGGATGGGTAAGGGAGGCTAATATTTCAATGAGGAGTTAGATGATCAAAGAAAGAAGAAAGAAAGTATCGAATTGCCTTAATCATTTCAACAAGAAGTATAGGAACTTATAATGTGATTTCAACTTCAATTTCTTACATGATTTAGGTAACGTTTTCACATTATAAAGCTTGTAAAAGAGGTGAAATTCATTCATTTGCATTCTTTTCGATTTACCATCCTTTCAAACATGCAATTGTTATCAACTTAATTCGCAAGTAGTGATTATCATGGAAATCATCTCAATTCATTAGGAGCACAAAATTTTCAAATTTTTCAATTTTTTATGGGTTTTTTAAAGTTCTTTTTCATGCAATGCAATAAGGAAACGTGTGACAAACAATGAACATGCAACGATAGTCTCAAATGAAAGCAACATATAGAGTAGAGTTATTACAAACATTTAGTACATCCCACCCCATACTTAGGACGAACATTGTCCCTAATGTTCACAAAAAAGAGCAAAAGAAGGAAAAGAAAAGAAACTCACAAATGGTGGCGGGGATGTCTAAAATCGAGCTGTCCGGTCATCAATCACTGCGGCGCCGGTGGAGGTGGGAATGGAGAGAAACTCGGATCATAGACCCGCCCAAACTGCTGGCGGTAGACGTCCCTCATCATGTGGTCAAGGTCGTCTAAGTGTCTGTCTCTAGCATCCGCCCGGATCTCTAATGCTCCGACTCTATCTGAAAGTCCGGTAGCCCAATCCGGCATCCTCTCATACCATCCCGGGGCGTCGGCTGGTACTGGTGCTGGTGGTGGTGGTGGAGCTGCTGGCTGCGTCGTGGACCAAGGAGGAGGTGTGCTGTACCAAGTGGGAGGTGTAGTCATCCACGTGGGCCTCTCGCTCACACTGGCGCGGCGAGATGACGAGCCTGAAGCTCTAGCCGGGTGTGGAGAGCGCCTAGGTACATCCGGGGCCGCATCCGGCTGATCCGGAAACGTGCCGAACTCCTGCTCTGCTCCTCCACCACTCTCGTACTGCTCTCCCATGTCCTCCTCATCTACAACCGGCGGTGGAACGTAAGGGGGAGCTACAAGCCGGTTCGCATGCATCGCAGCGAACGTCTCCTTCCAATTATGGCGTCCCGCCATAATGGAATACTCTGGCAGCCACTCAATACCCCTGCCTGTCCTACTCTCCCAGGGCATGCCCGCATAAGGCGGACCTCTATGTGTGGGGAAGATGAGTCCCCTAACCATGAATGCATGAAGCCCTAATGGAACTGCCGGTATACGTGTGCAAGCCGAAAAGTCTACTCCAAAAGACCTAGCAATGTGGGTCACTATCCCACCATATCCAATGTTCCCTCTCGATTTGTTCTTGAGCTTACTCATGGTCGCCGCCAAAAGAGTAGCACAATCGGCGCGGCATCCATGAAGCATAGCATAGAGAAGGAATAGCTCATCCGTCTTGATCTTTTGGGGCGTCTCCGTCCTAGGAAAGAGACACTCCGAAAGAACACGGTGAGCTATCTTCAAGGCCAAATGGTACATCAATTTGGCCTTGGTATCAGCTGGATGCCAACGGTCCTCGTCGGCATAGATCATAGCTACATCCTCCCAAAAATCCTTGGCGGAAGCGTTCCTAGGGAATCGACCGTTATAGGTCTCATGGAACCCAAAAATGGTTCCAAACTCAACAATGCTAAGATGGTAGTCTCTATTCATGAGACGGAAGGAGACGGTCCTATCGACATGGCTGTGCTCGAAAGACGTCACAACCTCTCGGGTGATCTCCTCATAAGCGTCTTCGCGAATGTTCGCGAAGACAAGCAAACCGGCTCTATCCAAGAGCCATGTAAGGTCATCTACTATGTTGAGAGGATGTAGATCCTCCAACAACAAGTACCTAGGACCTATCACTGTCCTCTTCTCTATTTTCTCAAGTGCGCCTATGTAGTTTTCGTGTATGATCGGGATGCTAGGAGGAGGGGGTGAGGATGGAGGTGAAGGTGAGGATGGTGGTGAGGGAGATGAGGGTGGTGGTGCCCTAGATGTGGAGGGGTTGCCCTTTCTCTTCTTACTTTGATCCCCTTTCTTTTCCTTTATCCTTCCCGAAACTCTCCTCACAAAGTCCATTCTGTTGAGAATTACGGTCTGTTCTTCGTAAATCACGGCCGTGGAACCTTCAGAGACCGTGATTCGTCTCGAAAATTCTCAATTCTCAGCAATTCAGCAATCAAACTCAACAGCAGGCAGTCCTAATCTAATTCCTTCCAATCTCAATCAGTTCTTCCTAAAAATCCCTAACAAAAACGAATCAAAACGACTAGAATCAAGAAGAGAGCAAAAACCTATTTTTCGGATTGAAAAATCCGAAATGTGCTACCGTTGATGAATTTCCGCTCGATTCTTCGCTTGGATCTTGTTTATGGTTGGATTTGCTTCAGTTTAGGAAGAAGAATCGTTAAAAACGATTAGGAAACGAGAATTTGAGAGAGGGGGAGTGTTTTCGGCGTTTTAGGTCGTGGAATTGGGAAATTGGTTAAGTGTTGTGAAGAATGTGGCTTATATAGTGGCCGGCAAAATTTCCAAAAATCACGGTCTGTCGGGGCATTCCACGGCCGTGGAAACGTACGGACCCGTAATTTTGGTGATTTTTCACAGGCCTTTGAAAATTACGGTTACTGTAGCTGTCTAGACCGTGGTTTAGACCGTGAAACCTTCTGTAAAGCTCCAAAATCCAAATTTCGTCACTTTTCTTCAACCTTATTCTTTCTTTCCCCTTTTTCATCGATCCTACAACCAAAAACACGAACATACCGGAAGAAATCGAGGCAAAACAAAACAAAAACGTCTATTCTAAACTAAACTATGAATCGAAAACAAAAAACGAAAATGCATTACCTTGGGTTGCCTCCCAAGAAGCGCTTTGTTTAAGGTCCGTAGCTAGACCATTCTCGCACTTATTCGAGTGCGGTAGGTGCAAACTCCTTAGCTTGGAGTTCCGGTGAGTACTTCTTGAGCCGTTGTCCGTTCACTTTAAAACTTCCGCTAGCTTCACCCCATACTTCAACTGCACCATGGGGGAAAATACGCTTAATTAGAAAAGGTCCAGTCCAACGAGATTTTAACTTACCTGGAAAGAGGCGAAGTCTCGAATTGAAGAGGAGAACTTGATCTCCTTCTTGGAAGTCCTTTGGAATGATATGCTTATCATGCCAACGCTTTGCTCTTTCCTTGTAGATCTTAGCGTTTTCGTAGGCGTTCAAACGGAGTTCATCCAGCTCGTTGATGTCTAGGAGACGCTTCTCTCTCGCTTTTTTCATGCCGAAGTTCAGCCACTTGATAGCCCAAAACGCTTTTTCCCTTAGAAGTTTGAGTTCCATCACTTTCGGAGCTTCCGCTGATCCTCGAGGAGCTTCCGATGTTTCCTTAGAAGTTTCTAAGGATGATGAATGGTTTGGAGAAGAGTTAGAAGAAGTTGAAGAAGTATGTCGATCACCCTCTTCCACGGCCAAAATTACGGCCTCCTCTGGTGTTCCACGGCCGTAATATCCTCTGGAATGGAGGTCGATTTTGGTCGTGGAATCCACGGCCGTGGAATACAGAGTATGACCGTGGAATCTGACATTCTCAGCCTCATCGTGGAGTTTCTCAAACTCCACTTCATGCATCTCTTCTTGTGCTTCCAAGGCTTCAATTTCCTCTTTGCACTCTTCTTCTTTTCCTACACCGGTTAGACTCATAGTAATAACCTTTTGTAATGGATCGTTAAAGAGAATCGCACTTACCTCCTCCCTAGATAAACCTTCTTCGTCTTGGACATTGTAAATATCCTCGTCAAAGATTGGCTCCTTCACTAGAGTAGATAGAACGAATTCCACTTTTTCCTCCCCAATGTCAAAGGCGAGTCTCCCATTCTTGCAATCGACCATGCAGCCGGAAGTTGCAAGAAACGGTCTTCCGAGTATGACCGGGACCGGACTATCTGCAGGAATGTCAAGCACGACAAAATCGATGGGAACAAAGAATTTACCTAGCTTGACTGGGACGTCTTCTACAATGCCGACGGGACGAGTAATGGATCGATCCGCCATGTATAACGTCATCTTTACTGGTTTAGGGTCGCCTAAACCGATCTTCTTGCACAATGCAAGTGGTATGATGCTCACACTTGCTCCCAAGTCACATAAAGCGTCATATGTGACCTCTCCCACTCCAATGGGAATGCAAAATGACCCCGGATCTTTCAGTTTTGGGGGCATTTTCTCCTTCATAGTCTTGATGAGATCCGAGGAATCCGAACTCATCTTGACTTCTCCAAAATCTTCCAGCTTTCTCTTGTTAGAGAGGAGCTCCTTCAAGAACTTGCCATAAGCCGGCATACCTACAATAGCATCAATGAAAGGTATATTAATATGCAGTTTGCTCATGAGTTCTATGAACTTACCGAATTGCTTGTCTAGGCGCGCTCGCGCTCTAGATTGAGGAAACGGTAGGGGAGGTTTGAAAGCTGGAGGGGGAACATAGACGTCCTCCTTCTCCTTCCCCTTTTCTTTGCTTTTGTCTACGGGGACTTCAACGAATGTAGGCTGCGGATCGGTGGTAGTCACTCCGCTCCTAGTTGTAATCGCCATTACCCTTCCTTTAGGGTTGTCCTCCGTCTTTCCTGGAAGTTTCCCTTGATTTCTAGGGACTTCCTCCGCATGGTTGAACATTTGATTTTCCAAAACCTTTTGAGCTTTGTCAACCTTAGAAATTTGATCATCAACCTTGATGATGCGGTTCTCCAACCCTTGAAGCTTTCCCAAGATTGTTTCCAACATGGGATCCGGCTTCTCCTTTCCCGTATTGTTTCCTCCATTTGATGATTGCCCCTGGCTTTTCAAAGGAGTAGAGGAAGAAGAGGGTGGGGTTAGTGAATTGGAATTAGAAGGATAGGAGTTACCGGAATTTTGTTGATTGGAGCGCCAATTGTTGTTGTTCGAACCCCGATTGTTGTTCCAATTGTTGTTATTCCGGTTGTTGTTGTTTCCATTCCAATTGTTGTTCCGGTTATTGTTCCGGTTGTTGTTGTTGCGGTTGGTGTTATCACCGCCGTTGTTGTTGCCCAAATAGCCAACATCCTTCTCTTGTTGTTTTGGGAAGTTGGTCTTGATAGTCTCCTTCAACTCTTTGATCTCATTGTTGAGGGAGAAAATCTGAACTTGAGCTTCATGTGTGAGCTTCGCTCCTTGCTCCACACGATTTCCCTCCACTTTCCGGTGGGAATACTTCTCTATGACTCTTGCTTGCTTCTCGATGAAGTCCCAAGCGTCATCTTCTCTCATGTCCATGAATGTTCCGCATGAGAGGGATTGGAGGTTGAATTGCGTTCCCGCATCCAGCCCCTTGTAGTAAATTTCCAGCAAGGCAAGCTTGGATATGCCATGATGAGGGCAATCCAAGAGCAAATCCTGAAACCTTTCCCAAGATTGAAACAAACTTTCGTTAGGTCTCATAGAAAAAGCATTAATCTTACCTCTAAGTTCCGCTGTTTTGGAGGGCGGAAAGAACTTGGTGAGAAACTCTGCGGAGAGATCTTCCCACGTTTCTAGTTTTCCACTAGGAAGAGCTTGGTACCAAGATAGCGCTTTCCCTTTCAAAGAGAAAAAGAAAGGTTTGAGCTTATAGCTGTTGGTAGTAGCGCTCTTTGGTCTCATCGTCTCCATCATACACTCAAAGTTTTGCAAGTGTTGGTGTGGAGATTCAGCGCTTGTACCGCCAAACTGGCTTTGGCGAACAAGGGTGATAACTTGAGGGTTGAAGCTAAACCCTTGCACATCTTCAGCTTCAAAGTTCACACCTAAACGGCGTGGTTGTTGTGTTGGATCCATCCGCTGGCCAAGAGTTCTCGGCTCATTATCCACACGTTCGACCCTCGCATTCCTAGGTGGAATGCGGCGGTTAGCAGCTCCTTGTGGATTGAAAGGATTTATGTTGATTGTGGGATCAATCTCTTCTAACGGAGGCATGGAAGAATCACTATCATCGGTGGGTGAGTGGTTTCTTCTTCTAGACCTTGTTCTCCTTTTCGAGGACTTCTTGTTCATCTTATCTTCAAGATCGCTCATCTTTAACTTCATTTGGATAATCACGTCTTGTAGACCGTTAACTTGAGTTTGATGACGATCCATCTCATCTTGGAGGAGATTCTCATTCCATCGGAGTTGAGCTTCCTTCTCCGCCAACTTTGTTTGAAGATTGTGCTCGTTTTCTTCAGCCATCCTCTTTTCCTTGCGTCTTTGTCTCAAGGTTTTCTCTAGCTCTTGATCAAGAGGCAAGAGATCTTCAGTGTTCCTAGACCTGCGCATGCACTTAAGGAAAAATCAAATAACGAGAGCAAGCTCCCAAGCTTGACAACCGGCTACCGGATTCGGACGAAGCCAAATCCCCGGCAACGGCGCCAAAAACTTGTTCGCCCCTAGAGGTGTGTGCAAATAAGCTTTAAATTTATAAAACTAGAATCAAGCAAGCGAACCCGCAGTGTACAGATCGACGTAGTTAAGCAAGAATTCCAGAGTATCGAACACAGGGATTTGGGTGGAACGAACTCAGTAGCAGGTTATCAAGCAAGTAAATATGTGGAGCTTTGCAAATTATTGGGAAAACAACAATCCTAAAGATCCAGGTATCCAGCTGTGGCTCACCTAAAAGACAGAGTTGAGATATGCGAAGGTATACTAATGTAAGGTAATCGTACGGTTGAGGTTCCGAAAACCTTATGTGACTCACCTAAAAGACACTCCCTATACAGGTTGTTGAGGCTCAATATAGAAAGGTTCTAAAGACAAGAATTAGCATCAAATACCCAAACCTATAATCTAAAGATCAAGACTAACTTATCCGATTGAGGCTGTTGAGGCTCACAATCGAGGTAGAGGTTGTTGAGGCTTCACTACCACCTAGAAAAGACAAGTCTAAACTAAGCTAAAGCAAATCTTTAACTTTGGATTAAGATAAAAGCAGGCTCGTAAACCTAAGGAAATTACGGTTGGATCTTGAGATTCCACGGTCGTGGAACTCAAGAACAGCCCGTAATTTAGGATTTTCGGCGACAATTCTCTAACTCTCAGGGTCTAATCTGTTTGCGATCAATCTATCATCATCTAAGCCACAACTATCAACCCTTCACCTTAGAATTGTTAAGGGTTTTTAGCCAATAACAGTCATATTGATATTAATTCAAGAATTAAAAGATAGAAGATGGGAATTTTCAAGAACTATCAATAACCTTCAAATGAATCTCAGAATCACAGTCAAGAACAAGTGTCTATCAAAAGATTCAAAACGGAATAAGCAATCACAATCTTGGGGGAGAAAAGAAACGGGTTGTCAATCCGATTCTAAATCAAACCTAAACAAGAAAAGGAATCTTCTTGCAAAATCCTTCAAGAACTTCGATCTTCCACAAATGCGAAGATCACAAACAGCAACTCTCCAATCACGAACCTTGATCTTCAATGAGATCTCCAAAAACACCTCCAAGATGAGGGTTTATGCCTTGCTCAAATGTAAGCAAAGATGATTCCAAGCGGGAATCTCCACAAGCCTAAACGTTGACGTATGCGATGATTGTAAGCGAGCATGACGGAATCTCCTTTCTTCCGTCTTTTTATAATGCAGGGCAAAGTGTCGGCCCGGCCCAATCTTCAAATGATCGTGGCCTTGAAACATGGCGAAAAGATTCGCTAGAATCACGGTCGTGGAATCTTTCACGACCGTAATTTGGGGCGTGGAAACTACTACGGTTAGTTCCACGGCCGTAAATGCTTCTGGAATGAACATCGAATTTTGACTCAAGATCCACGGCCGTAATTTAGGGTGAGAACGTGGTTTTTGCCTTCATTCGTGCATTCCTCAATCTAATACTCCAAATTGCTTCCAAAAAGTGTCCTCGATCTATGGACACATCAACTCAACTCTCCTTTGCTCGATTCCGTTCGGAAATAGCTCCAAATCACCTATAATCAACATAGAACTCGTGTAGACATCCATATCGACAATATAGGCAATACTAGCTCACATATGCACAAAGCTCAATCAAAGACTATCAATATGAACAATTTATGATTAGAAAACGTGCCTAAAATATCACAATATTTCATGCTAACAGTATGCCTATACTAACGTCATAAATCACGTTATCAGATATATATACATATCTACGCTGCAGAGATCCATGGCAGAGGTGACGACTTCTCGTACATTCTATCCCAAAACCACACTTAAAACCAAAACCTTTGAAAACGTCAAATCCCATGTGGGCTGTGTTTATTTTACCTATCAAACCTCATTGCAGGTAGCAAGTGCCATTGTTGTCAACCTGGGCTCTGATACCAACTCTATAACACCCTGAATCCACGGGACTCGGGATGTTACATTGGGCTAGGATCTTACAATGGATCTTGACCCTAGCCTGACAACAAGTTCACTGGACCTTACAACATGGCACTGACAGATATAAAACAAATACATAAAACAGTATAAACTGTACGACCCAAAGTAAACAACAACATAGCCGAATATATAAAACGACATCCTCACACAGGAGGTACAAAAGATCATCCTCACGCAGGAGGGGAAACACAGCAACCCCAAACCAACCACCTAATGTACGAGAGTCCTTGGCCTGTCATCAGATTTCATCAAACAAACAACCCATAATCACCAGAATAATATAACGACCATAATGGAATTTCTAATTGTCCTATTTGACAAGCCTAAACTCAATTTAGGCCAAATCTTAGTACGGAAAACGAATAAATTCATAACTTATTCGTTACTAACCCGATTGACGATCTGAAAGAAGATTCGGAATCACAACGACGCAGGCTATATATGATTGAGGATTATTGAAGTAACTATACCGATGCTTTAGAGGATTTCCTCAAGTAGGCAACGTAAATCTTCATAGACAACTAAAGGTATAGAGAGAATCGGGTTAGAGGTTACTGCTTGGTTGATTAAAAAAAAAATTAAACTCCGGTCGAGTCAAGGGGTTCGGATCCGTGCTAAGAGAATTCAGAAAGTAAACGGAAGAAGTTGTTCTCCAGTCGTTATTTTGTTTCATTAAAGCCATTAAGGAAGATACTTGGTACTTCATCCGATTAGGACTTAGGGTATAATTGGAAGAAAGAGTTTGAGGTTAAGCACTTGGGACTCACAGAAAATGTCCTTATGATTAATGAGTGACAACAGAATTATCAAAGTGGCACATCGGAAGCGTGGTGGGTCCTCACCCACAGAGCTGGAGTTTAAGATGATGATAATTTGTGAAATGCATCCTAGTTGGAAGAAACGTGTGATAGGCTATGTGAGTGGCTGAAAATGTTGTATGGAAAGTATGTGCATGTAGAAGTTATAGAAGGAGATTAGTACCCTACTATAGATTCAAGTGAATAATGACGGCTTTTCACATGTTGACAGATAACTAGTTCGGAATCCAATAGGTAACGGAGTACGTTAGAGCGAGTTTTCTTGATGGATTGAGAGAATAATGAACGATGTAATAAAAGTATTGTGCATGGTCTGCACTAGAAAGCTCAAAGTGAGTAACTACCATTCTGAGTCAAAGATACATAAGAAAGAGAAGCGACAGGAGTATACTTACAACCCAGTAACTGTTCTTAAAGAAAGCATAATCTCGGAGCAGATTTTACGTGTAATGTTATATCGGAACGGATCCGAGTTGCGTTTTGAGTCAGGGGGATACTATCGGGCTGGTAACCATGGTGGATAAAAGAGTGCATTGTTGATGGTATGCTAACAATTATTGAGTAGTTATGATCAGATAACGGTGATAGGAGATCACTTTGCGTCTAATACCATCATTCCGGACATATTCTGTGTCACTTAAGATCTTGGGTAATGCGTGGGAAGCTTGGGTTAGAGCTAACGATATATTAGAGATCTATAAATAAGATAACAATGCCAAGTGAACCAAGAGGATGACCACTACATTTGATTTTAGTTGTCTCGAGTGTTAGACCTGAAAAGGGTAAAGGTGACGATTGCTTACCTATTGGAGGGTGCAGCTTCAATTTTCCACGGAGACTAAGTTTGGGAACTGAGTTTGAGAATTTCATTTGGAGAGATACCTACTAGACGCGAGTTAGGTCATCAGATTAGAGGATCAGACAGTTGAGCCGAATGATATCGGTGAGATACCCGGTAACCACTCTAGAACGTGGTAGCAGGCGCTTGTGAGCTAAGTACCTGAAAAGATTAAAAATTCAGTGGTTTTATGAAAAGCCGATAAGGCTAACTAAGAGTGGTGATAGTAAGTGACGTAACATCTCAAAGACCTATGTAGCTATAGTTGTAACCTCGGGAGTGACGAGTTAGGGCTTGACCTTGTATGTGTGATATTGTTTGACTGCTTGTTTATTTCATGATTGAGTGTTTAGTCAGTGATGTGTGCTTTTGGTAATAATGATGTGCGGGAAACTTAGATGTGGAAACGAAGAGCTTTTTGTGTAGTGATCAAACACACCCATTTGGTGCCTTAAAGGCCGATCAGGGTTGTCTTACCCTAAGTTTCGGGACGAAACTTATTTTGAGGTGGATCTGATGTAACGACCAATTTTTTTTGTTCGTTACGCTTTGATAGGGTTAGAGAAGTTTAGAAAAAAAATAAAAAAATAATAATAAAAAAAATTAAAAAAATAAAAATAAAAATAAAAATTTAGTGAGACTAGGAATACAAGTTTATTTATGGAAGTCGTTGAATTAAGTACCTTGTTCTAAGTTTCGGGACGAAACTTATTTTAAGGGGGTACTGATGTAATATCCGGAATTTTTATTCCGTTTAATTTCAAATCAATTCGGACTTTGAGTCGTTGACGGTTTCCATTCTATCTAGTATTTCTTTCGTCACAAATTGTATCATTTTATGTAGAATTTAATTCACATAAAATGATAGAATTATATCAAACCCTAATTCTTATAATTAATTCTTTACGACTTTAGACGAGATCATGACAAGGCTGAGACGAGACCATGACAAAGCTGTGACGAGGCCCAGACAAGTAGTTGACGAGGCCCAGACAAACAGTTGACGAGGCCCAGACAAGCAGTTGACGAGGCCCAGACAAGCAGTTGACCAGGCCTAGACAAGCAATTGACAAGGCCCAGACAAGCAGTTGACAAGGCCCAGACAAGGCCTGATCTCGAGTATGGCCGGCCAGCCCAAAACACACCAGCTGCTTTAGCATCTCCCTTGCCCTAGATTCTATTCACATGTCCTGAAACTCACGTACGCCGGCACCATCTTCTACTCCACGCAAGCTGGCAACATCCAGCGGCGCTCCTCTCCTCTTCTGCACACCCCAGCCGGCGCTCCTCTCCTCTTCTGCACACCCCAGCCGGCGCTCCTCTCCCCTTCTGCACACAGCCATGGATGGCGCTAGCAAGTCACTCCAGCCCCCTCCACAACAATGGAATGCAACCTACACCTCCCTCTCTCCTATCCTCACTCTTCTACACGTGCAAGACCTTTCTTCTGCTGCACAATTTGGCAAGTGTATATTTGGGTGAGTTATTACCCTCCTTAACTGCAGCAGTGCGGGATTGTTTTCCTTTTGTACGCCTATACTCATATCGAGCATTCATCTACCCTCTTCAACGTCCAAGTGCAGCTCCTCCTCTTCCCCTAACAACCATAGCTGTCGACCCTCCGTCTTCTCCTTTGCAAAATATTACGCTAGGAAATAGCACAAAAAGCTTTACATTTATAAACTCGAACTAAAATCCTAAACTACCTAGCGAAACCCGCAGTGTACGGATCATTATGTAGGAAGGAAAGTATTCCGAGGTCGAACACAAAGACTGAGGCGAAATCAAGTCATTCAATGATCAAAGATAGTGCAAATCTAGTCTAAGAAAAGAGAAAGAACTAAAGAAATGAAAATGATGATATTTTTGGTTGGGTTTTTGTGGTGATCAAGCAAAGATCACAAATCAAGCAAGGTAATAAAACATACTAACAACTCAAGCTAGCAAACAAACAAATGACACAAACACAAGATATGAGATCAAAGAGAGAAAAATGGATTCTAGAGGTCAAGATTTCCGATTATGGCATTGGACTCAAGCTTCTAAAGATTCTAAGAACAAAGGTGCGATGTTGGGAAAGGGTGTTTCACTAATGGAAGCAATTACCGGGTAGGGCTCTCACTTCACTAATCCCGTATCAAACTCCTATTACCGGGTAGGTCTCAAGGAGGTAAAGTTGGGAATTCTACACAAACCGGATACTTGATAGCATGAATTATAGTCTATATTTTGGGGTTTGTTTGGACGTTTTATCTTTCATAATCTGCATGTTTGTATGTGCATTATGCGATTTTACTACCATTTCACCTACCTTTGCGGGAATCGAGGTCTACACCTAGTTTTGTTGTAATCGCAGGTAATATGGTACGTTTTGCATCAAAAAGAAGCAAAAAGAGTCATGAGTCATTTGGAGCTACATCCAGGGAGCATAGCCATGGATTAAAGATTTACTTTGGAGCAGATTTGAGAGATTTCACATTCAGTTGTGACTCACCTCGGTTGACCACAGATTCACCTCGACCGAGGTGATCCAAAGAAGTCGACTCGACCGAGGCGAATACCTAGGACGCGGCGAGAATATTTTATTCTTGGCTGAGATCTTTTATTATTTTTGGAAGGGAGATCTCATATTTTTGGGATGGATTTCTGGAAGGAAGATAATTTATTTTAGGAGATCTATTTTGGAGATAAGATATATTTTATTAGGAAATTATCTTTTAAGATATTTCCTATAAAATTATCTTAAGAAAATATTTATTTTAGGAGATAGGATATATTTTTATTAGGAAGTTATCTTCTAAGATATTTCCTATAAAATTATCTTAGGAAGATATTTATTTTAAGGAGATATGGATAGATTTTATTAGGAAATTATCTTTTTAAGATATCTTATCTTTGGAAGGGTAATTTTCCTATATAAAGGGTTGGATTTTCCACAATTCAATCATCATCGGATCTACGGATCGTGCTTAGACCCCGCATACGTTAACATCCGCTATCAGCGCAAGAGAGTTGTTTACGCAGCAGCAGCAGCAGCATACTCCAGTTGGGAGTTTCGAAGAACCTTTTTGAAGGTTGAAGGAAGATTGAAGTCCATAGCTTTTATAGCTTTATTGAAGGGTTTTGTAAGATTGTCTTCAATTCCCTCAATTGTTGTCTTGTCTTGTTGGATTATTATCCAAGGAACGCTTTTGTGTGATATTTGATTCAGTTATTGAAGTCTTTTCATTAAATTCTTCTTTGTTCAAATATTCACCTTCTTCCCTTACATTTAATACTTTCATTATGATGATGAGTGGCTAATTTCCTTGTGTGATTCTAGGGTGACTGGCTGAAGGTTGTGGGAAAAACAATGATAGAATAATCTTAGATTCCAGTAGGATCCTGAAAGTTCGAGTCTTTAACCTTAACCCTAAGCATCTCGTTCAGTCGATGAACATTTCGGCCAAGGTGGAAACTGGCTTACCGAGGTGACTTATCTGATCCATAACTGAGAGTTAAGTGTTAGAATCTGCCAAATCCTATTCTTATTACACCTTTCCTGGTTCAAAGCAATCTTAGGATGAGACTTACCCGGTAATTCCTTAGTTTGTGTACCAACGATCATAAGTGTAGGTAATAAAGGTTTATCCTTTATTGGGGTTTGAGTGTGCTTTCATCCCATCTTTGTGAGTTAGCCTGAGACTTACCCAGTAAAGGTTGATTCTATTCCCTTAGATGATGTGTTAGTTTGAGGTTATAGTTCTTTATCTTAATTCCTTGAGACTTACCCGGTAATAGGAGTTACGGTTTAGGATTAGTGTGTAGTGAGACTTACCCGGTGATCTACTCCACTTTAGAAACACCTTCCCCATGCAAAAATCTCAGCTTTGTCCGCTTATCTATAGATCTTGAGTTGGAACCACAACTTGATGCTTTAATCCCTAGAATTGCATGTTTGCTTTATTTGACATCTTATTCATCTTTGATTGTGTTAATTGCTCTTGTGGTTAGCTTTGACATTAGCATACCGTATTGACTCTGTTTCACCGAGTCCCTGTGATCGACCCCTGGAATTTTCTTGCTTTTACTACGATTGACCCGTACACTGCGGGTTCGCATCCTTGTTTTAAGCTTAAGTCTAGGGTTATAAATTTAAAGCTTGCACACACCGTTTGGAGC